>JAINUW010000128.1:0-244851 GCA_020205615.1 Panax quinquefolius | reverse complement strand
TACTCGATCGAGGATTAAAATGGACCGATGAATCGAGGATTAAGTTTTCCTCTCTTTCCAAATCTTGTAACTCCTTTCCATCGAAAGCAACTCTTAACAACACATGATCTCCTATATCGAATTCCACGTCCTTTCGATGAAGATCGGCCATAACTCTTTTTGTCGACTTTGTGAGGTTTTTATACGTTGTCGGATCGTTTGAATCTTTTTCGTAGTCATATCGTACCAACTCCGGTCCCCAACAACGTTGCTTTCACCCACCTCATCCCAAAGATCTTGGAGAGCGACACTTTCTTCCATACAACGCTTGAATGGAGCCATGCCAATACTTGCTGATAAGCTGTTGTTGTAGGAAAACTCCACCAATGGTAAGAACTTGTCCCAACTCCCTTGAAATCAAGGACACGTAGTCTTAATAGATCTTGAAGAGTTTGAATAGTCCTCTCCATTGTCCATCCGTCGAGGATGATATCTTAGAAACTAAATCGTAAAATCTGTGCCCATAGCTTTTTGCAAACTAACCCAAAATCGTGAAGTGAATCTTGGGTCTCGATCGAAAACTATGGATACCGGCATACCATGCGATCTTACAATCTCGTTTATGTACATACGACAGCAAGACGCTCAAGTGTATAAGTTTCTCGTATCGCGGTAAGAAATGAGCGAGACTTGGTCAATCTATCAACAATGAGCCAAATCGCATCAATGCCTTGAGAAACCTTAGGAAGACCGATGAACGAAATCCATGGTAATGTGCTCCCACTTCCATTCTGGAATTTCAAGTGGTTGCAATGGACCTTTTGGTACTTGATGCTCCGCTTTAACTTCGTTGACAAGTTAGACACCTTGAGATAAACAACGCTATCTCTCTCTTCATATTGCTCCACCAAAATGTATGGCGAATATCATGATACATTTGGTACTCCCAAGATGGATTGCAAATGGTGTGTTGTGCGCCTCCATCATGATATTATACTTTAAATCGTGGTCGTTAGGAACACAAAATGCAGAGTTGACTTCAAAGTATTCCTTCTTCATCGATTCTTGCTTCCTAAGATAGCACCTTCTTGCACTTTCTTTCTCATACGCATCGGCTCCGTGTCCAGTAGCTTGGCGGCTTTAACTTTATCGATTAAAGTCGGTTCTACTCGTATACTCGCTATCATCATATCGTCCCTGAGTCTTTAACTCTATCTCCATCCTTTGCAAGTCACACAAAATGGGCCTTTAGATTGACAATATCGCACTCAGATTTGCATATGATTTTCTACTCAATGCGTCGGCCACCACATTCGCTTTTCGGGATGGTATTGGATGGTATGATCATAATCTTTCAACAGATTCAAGCCAACGTCGTTGTCGCATGTTGAGTTCCTTTTAGTGAAGAAATATTTGAGGCTTTTATGATCCGTAAAGATCTCCACTTTCTCCTATACAAGTAATGCCTCCAAATTTTAAGTGCAAAAGACAATTTGCTTGAACTCTATATCATGAGTAGGATAATTCCTCTCATATTCTTTGAGTTAATCATGAGGCATAGGCTATAACTTTTCCATGTTGCATGAGAACACATCCCAACCCTTTGCCCAAAGCATCACTTGAGATGACAAATCCGTTCGAGCAGGATGGTATTGTCGAGAGCAGTCTTTGAAATAAGTCTCCTCTTGAGTTCTTGAAAACTCTTCTCACATTCTTCGCTCCAACCGAACTTTGTATCTTTTCGAGTCAATTGAAGTCGATGGAGTAGCGATTCGAGAAAATCCTTCCACGAATCTCCGATAATAATAACCAATTAAACCGAGAAAGCTACGTGCTTGATCATTTGATTTAGGTTGTTCCTACTTTGAATAGCTTCAATCTTTCTTTGGGTCAACAGATATTCCATGACTTGATACCACGTGCCCAAGGAATGCTACTTCTTCAAGCCGAAACTCGCACTTCTTCAACTTGGCATAAAGCTTATATTCACGAAGCTTTTGGAGTGTCGACCTCAAGTGTTGCTCATGATCTCTTCGGCTTTTGGAATAAATAAGGATGTCATCAATAAAGACGCGACCACAAAGTGATCTAAATATTCCTTGAATACTCGGTTCATCATATCCATGAAGGCGGCGAGAGCATTAGTCAATCCAAAGGATATGACTAGAATTTATAATGCCCGTCTGGGGTTTCGGCAAAACCGTCTTTGGAATGTCGGTGGTTCTAATCTTCAATTGGTGATATCCGGACAAAGATCTATCTTTGAAAAGAATTTGGCTCCTTACTGTTTGGTCAAACAGGGTCATCAATACGTGGCAATGGATACCTATTTTTGATGGTGACATGATTCAACTCCCGATAATCAATACAAAAGTCGCATCTCCCATCTTTCTTCTTCACGAATAGAGCAGGGAGCACCCCAAGGAGAAGTACTAGGACGAATAAAGCCAATGTCTAACAATTCCTGTAGGTTGGGTCTTTAACTCCTCGAAGTTCATAGGAGCCATTCGATATGGGGTTTTGGAAATAGGTTTTGTCTGGGTTCAAGGTCGATACAAAATTCAATTTCACGCTCTGGGGTAGGCAGGAAGTTCTTCGGGAATACGTCGGAAATTTATTAACAATAGAAATATCGTTCAAAATCGGCGTATTTTTGTTTAAATCGTGACATGAGCTAAGAAAGTCTTGACATCCGTTTTTCAATAAATGAATAGCTTTATGGCTTGAGATAGACCGTGATTGATTTTAATGGTTTGGTCATTTGAATTAGCATAATAGGTTGATTAGGAATATGAAAGCTAACAACCTTACGAAAACAATCAATTTTTGCATGATAAGTAGTTAACCAATCAATCCCTAGAATCACGTCAAATGCAAGTATTTTTAATGAAATAAGATCGACGAGGTAATGTGAGGGTGCCGATTTGAACCAAACAAGACTTATAAGCGATGGATGTAATGAAGGTTTCTCCCAACGGAGTTTCCACAGATAAGTCAAAGTCTAATTTCTCCGAGTCAAATTTAATCGATGATGGCATGAAGTAGGAGAAATAAAAGAATGGGTAGAACCCAGATCAAAAAAAGTATAGACTTCATTAGAGTTTATGATAAGCTTACCGTGATGACCTCATTCGGGTTCCTTGCTCTCTGGGAGGTCACAACAAACGCCTCTCTCCTTATGACTACTAGGTTTTGACTTTTACGGGAATGACCTTTGGTGCCTCCATCCTAGTTGAATTTGTCTTGATGGCAACAAAATCGAGCCAAGTGACCTTCTCTTCCACAATTATAACATGCTTTGACGGCATGGCTAGCAGTTTGGTGATGTGTCCTCTCCTCCGCATTTGAAGCATATGATAGGTGGTCTTTCTACGCTTCCTTAACAACGGGTCTTTGATCTTTGCGTCTTTCCATCATTGTTGAATCTCCTTTTTTAAAATGTTCATTCTTATTATTTTGGTCCCGATTACCACCGCGAGTGGTTACCATATCCGCCCATTGATTCCCTCCACGCTTGTTATCACCGCTTGATGACTAGTCTCACTTTGGTATTATAATTTTGCCGTTTTGCTCTCTTTTAGTTGCGTTGACTCGTTATCGCGCTCCACTAATGAGCCCTATTTACAACATCCGAATACAAACACGGTTTATGAGAAATAAGATGTTAACGTATCTCCTAATTCAAACCTCTTAAAAACATTCGCGCCATTCTTTCTTCATTATCCACCAAGTGGGGCGCAAATCGTGATAACTCCATGAATTTTGCCTCGTATTACGATCGGTCATATTGTTTTGTTCTAACTTGATAAACTCCACCTCCTTCATGTGGCGAATACTTTCGGAAAGTATTTGTCGTTAAACGACTCTGGAACTTCTCCCAAGATATCTTGATCTGGTGAGTTGAGTACGTTTCTGATTCCCACCAATGTCACTCTCTCGCGCAACAACATAAAGCGGCAAAGGAACCTTTTGCTCCTCGGAGCATCCCAAGACATCAAATATCTTGGTAATCTGCTTTATCCATGCTTCGCGAGTGTGGTTTTGCTCTCCCTTAAACTCCGGTGGTCCCAGCTCCTTGAATTGTTTAGCGGTGACCAGCCGAGAGTTTTCGTGTTTCCACCTACGTTTTGGGCCAGAGTCGCTCTACTTTCTTTGTTGCATAAATCGTGCATAAAGCCTCTGAACATTTGATCATTCATCATTTGGTCGTTGTTGTTGTTTGCGTGAGGATTGTCGCCTTCACGATGCATTATCCCGATTATTGATATTTGGTGAATCAACGATCGCTGCGCTCCATTCTATTCTCAACATTCTCGGATGTCATTTTGAGATCTTGCCACAAAACAAAAGGTTAATTGACGTGTAACAAATTATCCCTATCTTCCGACCAACCAATAAAATAAGACATAAACTTAGGTAGGTCATACTAAGCGAAGGTATTCCCGTCTTTCCCTCCTAGTACTATTCTCACATCTCGGCCGGGGATCATATCCCTAAGCTCGATACTGTTGTGGCGCCCCAAAATTAGGTATACATCACCCATCTTGGGTCGCCACTTACATGGTGCGTAATTTAAATACAACTTACTAACATAAGCGTAGGTATGCAATACGACATAAACTGTGAGTTTAAATACAAATATCGCCTACTAGATATTATACAAACTTAAAAAGGAGTCCTCATTACAATTATTATCACACTATTTCACGAATAGTGAGGACTACTAATGCTATCTTCGAGACCATCACTCGCTTTTCCCGACTCGTCCCGGCTATATTCTCATTTCACAGAATACGATGAAAGAAAGGTGAGCTCAACTAGCCCAATGAAATATTATGACTAAGATAATGCGAGAATAAATTATCAATAGTCTTCAACAATGGTAAACCGATAAAATACAATAGACAACCAGGTTTAATCTGCGTGGAATATACGATCCATTAAAAGAGTCAAGTAGAAAATAAAGTCTACTATCTTTTAGGTTTTAAAAGGTTTTCATCAACATTATAAATTGAGACTCGACTTTTAATAAATATTCCACATCATCGAATCACCCCCTTTTACTGACGAGGATATTCTTTAATATCACGACCACAATTATTCATGCTTTACGGGCCAAGAATAGTTGTGTATTCATTAATAATCATGATCATGCCAACAATCGTCCATAAATGCACTACTGACAATTTGAGGATTTTTACCACATCATTTGTAACATTACGGTCATGATTACAAGAATAGTCTCTGGTCATAATCATACCAAGTCCATCTATGCACTACTGCTGAGGGCCAGATGACTTTTAAAAAAAAATATAAACATGAGGATGATGACAATGATATAAGAGTTCAATAAAACAAGTTCAAGAATTATTTTATCCAGGAATTATTAACGTCCATATTGTCAACACGATAATCTTGTTTTTGTGAGAGTAAAATTCAAGAATACTAAGAAGAATATTTCCATGAAAGGATCTTTGGATGAAGCCTTGAAATATCGAGGATATTCCACTAATTTCATGGAGTATAGAAGTCAAAGTTTTAACCAACTGGGTATAATAAAGAATGGAATAACAAAAGAAATCACCATGCATGCGGTACTTGGCATGTAGGCAGGTTATTCCAATGAATAATAATAATAACGGAACCAGTCGGTGAAATTCACACCGAAAAGCAGGATATTCCAACGAATAATAAAGATGGATACTGAGATCCGGTGTAAAACACACGAGATAGGATATTCAAATGAATGATAAAGACCCAACTGGACACCTTGTAAAAACACATGAGCGGATGTTCCAACAGAATAATAAAGATTTTAACCAGTGCCGTGTAAAACACACGAGACGAGGATGTTCAAATGAATAATAGAAGAATGTCACCAAGTATAGGTAAACCACGTATACTGAGTTATTCCAACGAATAATAAGCAATGGAATAACAACAGTTCTCTTCATGAATAAGAAGAATAACACCCTTACTTTTGGTAGGAGATTGAATCTTTACGGCGATGTAGTAACAAAATACTCTTCTTCTTTCTCTCTTATTCTCTCTATACTTTCTCTCTATAAGCTTGAATGAATTAAGTGAAAATAATGAAGCACTAGGCCTCTATTTATAGAAGATTTCTAGCTTAAAGACTTTTAGTGTGAAAAGCGAGTGGCTTGACGACTAATAATGTGAAAAGAAAAGTGGTTTGGCGCTTTAATGTGTGAAGCGACAAGTGGTTCGGCCTTTTAATGTGAAACGACAAGTGGTTCGACGTCGGTAAAGGTAATTACTATTGGCGAAGGTAATTACTATTCACAAGGGTAATTACTATTGACGAAGGTAATTACTATTATTGACGAAGGTAAATACTATTGATGAAGGTAATTACTATTCACAAAGGTAATTACTATTGACGAAGGTAAATACTTATTGACGAAGAGACTCTTAGATGATGACATATAGAGCCCCCATAAAATAATTAAACTTACCACAAATCATTTATTTTCATCAACACATATTTAATCTTTCAACAATTATTAATCATTTATAACTTGTCGTCTCAATTATTGATTTAATACTATAACATATTATACGAGGATAATCTTTGTGACAATAATTGAATCAATAATATAAGAGATACGATCAAAGCAATTCTTCAGTAGCGATAATTAAGCATAGTTGAGTGACTTCTCACGTAAGCATCAATAATCAATCTTGTGTGCTTACTATGCAACCACGCCAGACATTCTATTACTTTTACCACCAAGCTAGTTCAACAGCTTTTAAAGGTAACACCTCCGTAGTTATTTTTATAAAATATTTTTGTCGTTTTCTCAATCCGACAATAATAATTTTGTTCTTGAGGTCCACCAATGATTGAGTAGTTATCATTAATATTCCACTAACAAAAGAATATTCCCAGACCAAATGAATATTTTATAACAACTTGCATACTTTGCAAAATTTATAAATATTACCCACAACTATAACATTATATCAAATTTATTCCATAATATTCAAAATAATATTTATAGAAAAATTCATCTTTATTTATAATAGCTGGGGTCTTACACACATGGTCGGGGAGGCCATAGCGTCCTGCTGGAATTCGGCAGTCGTTTGTCTTGGAGGAGAAGGCGGGGGTTGATTGCGAACTGGCGAGGAGTCCACATGTATGGTTTCAGGAGAGGGAGACCGAACAGGTGGGTTCGAAGTCGGCGAAGGTGCAGAAGATGAACCGGGGGTGGTTGTCGATAGATGTTTCCTTTTTCGGGATGGAGTGGGGATAGATCCGGTCGGTTCATCATCAGACACTTGGATTTTTGTGGGGATTATCGGAGGATGACACCAAAAAGACGAAGGAACCTCGGAGCTCTTGGCGATCGAAGGGGTTATCTTCGTCCTTATTTTCTTTACACGAAGAACCTTGGCCCGATCGTGCAAAGGAATGTCGAGCAGACTCCTCCTCACCGGGGTAGGTTCAGAAGGTGCAGGATTGGGGTTGGTTGATGGGGTTGTTTATGGGGTTGCTTCGGGAAGTGTTTCCGGATCACTTTCGGGGTTTGTTTCCGGTTGGGTGGATTTGGATTTTTTGGCGGATCTTTTTCTTCGGCGGGGTCTGAGGGATTCTTCGGGTATGTTGGGCTCATCGGTCTGGGGTTCATCATTTTGAAGAGAGGTGGTTGGTGGATCGGTGGCAGGGGAATCAACCCGGGAAGATTCTTCAGTCAGGTGCTCTTCGCTCGCATTCGTATTCTCCCCTGCCAAAAAATCTTCCAGGTCTTTCACTTCCGAAGAAGTTGGTTTGATCAGAGACACTGCAAAAAACCATGTATTAGAACCCGTATGACTTATATATCTCAAAAATTATGTTACAAAGTTATTCGAAACTTACATTTGTGGTCATATAGCCAGGCTTGTTTGGTCAGAAGTGTAAAACTCCATTCTTTTGGAGGAATCTTCTTCAAAAAGTCTGCCATCTCCCTCACACGCTCTTCGGAGATGTCTCCAAAGTCAGCAGAGACCCGATCAGAGGTAGTCCAATCTGGAAGAGAGAGATTTGGTCCGTGACAAAAACCACTTCTCGTGCCAACCTCGCTGTTCTTGGAAGGGTATCCATCGAGGGTCTCCTCTCGAATCACGGTGTTGGGTCTGGAACCGCTTACTCAACATTTTGAAGCCTCGTTCTCGAGACCTTCCGTAGAGAGAGAGGTGAAGAAGATGTCAACGGAGGAGAAATCCTAATTCATGACGATGAAGACAATGAATGCCAGGATATGGATGTAGGAATTGGGCACTAACTGAGCAAAGCCCACTCCTATGAACCCTAGGAGGGTAACGACAAAAGCATGGAGAGGTAGGCGAACCCCCTTTTCCAGAAAGGTGGCTGGCATGGCGACCCAACCGTCTCATTGTCATTTGGTACATACGCTCTTCGAGCAGGCGGGAGCCCTTATGGCATACATGTCGGGAATCGATAACGAGTCCCGGATGATCGTATCTCGATTTAGTGACGGAGGAAGGGATGTTGGCATGGGGAAGCTGTTCTCGTCCTTGAAAAAAAGAAGGCGATCTGAGGGGGATCGAGGTGGATTTCCCCATGGTTGTTGAAGATTGGGGTTGGAACTCGAACCCTCTTGGTTGTGGTTTGGGTTGGGAGAGACAGTGACTTAACGGAGTCACGCCAAGAAGGAGAGTTTTGGCTAGAGTTCACGGTCACCATTGTTGGGAATTAAGTAAAAGCAGAGGAAGAAGTTCTGCGAGAGGAGAAGAAAGCTCAAAGGTTCAAATTTCAAATTAGCGGGTAAAAAGCCGAATTGGTAAAGTTTACCTTTTATACCGATTTGCCATTTACCACGGTAATCGAGGGACACACATTTAATTCACAAAGAATGATGATGAATGGGAAGAGGTTTTGTCCGTTTTTGGGTCTAAATATCTTCACACGAGTGGACTTCAAGGCGTCTATTGGGCCTCCCATTTCTATTTCTCGATATCAATTTGGACCGATTTTGTTGGACTTTGGTGAGTTTCACTTTGGACCTCTTGTGATTTATCATAACTTCGTTATGTCCCCGGCCTATCTTGTTTATAGTCTTTCATTAAACATCCTGCTTAATAAAAGACTAGAAGCAATGTTGGGCCATAATCCTTTTCCTTATTGGGCCGACACTTAATGGGCTCCTCCTTGGATCATATTACTTCTTGTCTGGTTGGTCCGAATGATTTGGACCCGATTATTTGATCATTTCATTGGGTCCTTTTCGCTTGGATCCGGTCGTTTGGGTCATTTCTATTATTTGGGCTTAGTCGTTGAATCGCCCATTACACAAATGTCACTTAATCCAACTTTGGACCGGTAATCATTATGCCAAATGATAGTTGACTACTATATTCGCCACCTTCTGCGTGGCATTAATGAGGATGGGACTCTCGAGATGGCCGTGGGGAAATAGTGGTAACATGTGAGGAAGTAGGCTACATACTTTCTAATTTGAAATGATGGGAGTGGGGGAAAAGGTGTCAGGAGATGATGAGTGGCACGGTAAATCGGGATTGGAGTATGTATGGGGCTAAGATCACATAAGAGGGTAAGTAACAAAACATTATATACATTCATATTATTATTCTCTCTCAGACATTAGACATTATTTTCTCTCCATTGTTGACCTTGTGATCGCCGATATTGACTCTCACGCCGGAGCTATCCCCCGACGATCAGGCCGTCAAGCTTTTGGTGTTGACTTGTTGAACTGTGCAAGATATCGGACGCGTCTTGGTGATTAGGACGTGGAGAAAGATCTTGGCGTTAACAAGTACCATATCAAAAATGAACAATACCTAAAAGGATCGAAAACAAATTACTCATTTTCAACTTGGTTTTTTAAATACATAATGTTAAATTTCTAAAGTTGACAGCCACGACCTTCAATTATCGTATGAGATTTACTAGTAAATGATCATGGGTGGAGCCACACTTGGGCTGGGGTGGGCTGTAGTCCGGGTGAAGTTTTTGACAAATATTTAGTACTTATGTCCAATACACCCCTGTTCCAAAACCAGCCAGCAAGGCATAACTGTATGTTCAACTACCCCATTTAAATCCATAATTTTCAAAATCACTTGACGGTTTTTTTTGTTGTTTTTATTTAGTGAAAACACGATCCTCTGTTTTTGTGCAATATATAAGTTTTCAAAATCACGATCCCTTACTACTATGTATGATTTTGAATTTATGATTAATTTTGGTGAGACAATTTCTTATGTATATAGTTGGTACTTGATAGTCTAGGACGGAAAAAATTTCTGACTCCGCCCTTTAATATGATAATGTGAAAAGCAGAAATCAGTGTGCACCATTTTTCTCAAGTACGATGAAATCATTTGTACAACTAGTCGGCTAAAGTAAACACATGTTCCATGTGACCTTCTCTCACAGAAAACATGTGTTTCAATATTGATGGCAAAATTCTTCATTTTTTCCTTTACTAAGTTGGAACCTACCCAACCTTGCGCCATTATCAGACTCATGGCTGCATGCATGCATTGTAAAGCTCGGATATACACAATAAGCAACAAGCCACATGTCCATAAATTCAAAACAAACAAACACCAAGTATACCACATCCGTCTTATAAATACCACATCCGTCTTATAAATACCACATCTGGTGTTATTTTTGCCCCAGAAATAGTTTAAAAAATTACTATGCAACCATTTCACCTCAAAAAAAAAAAAAAAAAAAAAGAAAATTCAACTCTTAGTAATATAATTGTAAAGTTTTTAGGATAAGATCAGCTTATGCTCCAACTCTTAGTAATTAAAATTAAGAAATCTGATTAGACACTTTTTTTTTTTTTGATGACTAAACCATATCTCCCCTCCCCGAACAAGACCAAACAGCAGGGTTGAAATGTGATAAGATACTTGCTTATTAAACTAGTGGCTGAGCTTTGAAAATTAAAGCAGATAATTCAACTCTGCAATGAGTAACAAAAAAGTTGATCATTTGTTTTTTTTATTAGATTTCTTCTTTTGGATTGTGCTAGCTTTAGAATAAACTAATCTTATTCAATGATCCATGTGTTTTTTATTTATGTGTGTTTTTTTTTTATCTCTCTCTCTCTCTCCTCTTTTTGCCAGTGTGAAATATGAAGTGGAGAAAGCTTCAACAGAAGTGATAGATTTGCGTGGGAGGAGTCCCCCACCTTTGAGATAAGATCCATGCAAGTGGATTACCATTATCTCAGTAATTGGATCTCTTAAGAAACCATGAATATTGCTATGAATTATGACTAGATTTGATTGTTTCTATCCTTCTTTTTAGTCGTAGTTTAACCACATGTTAAATGAAATGAAATTGATTGATTGCCAAGTGGAAGTTTTAGATGGTTGAGGGTCTTCTCATACTCTTGTTTTCCCAGCCACTGCCCACTGGGGTAACAAATATTCAAAGATTCTTGTGTTTTGTTGAAGGACATTTGTCAATTTTTTTTAGCTAGTTATGTATAACACTAGACCGGATGATCTTGAATCAAAGAAAATATTCAACACAACAATCATACTATCTTTTAAGTACTGTACTGTGTTTATCTCTCTCCTCACGTAACCTAATAACATACCTACAGGGAGACCTCCCGGACATATCGCATGCAGATGTACACCATAAGGGATATCTAATTATCTATATTCATGCATCCATTTCTACTGAGAAATATTTTTAAACATGATCTGCATCTTCTTTAGATAGTAGTAAAAACTGGGTGCTATTGAAGTTTCTATACCACCGATGAGCCAACATTCCAAAACAGAGGTGAACATGAAAAGAGGCAGGCCAGTTTCCAAATAAAGCAAGGGTCTTGGCTACAAAAACCTTTCATTTAAAATGTAGGGTCTGTCCGTCTAGAGTAGTCATGGATTCTTGGCAATTACTAGTATATTTCATCATCTTCACACCCACCATTTCTAAAAAATATGCAGTTCAAAGTAAGCTTCACTAGGAGCCTCTTGGTCTCTACAATATACACTCGTTACATGCAAAATAAATAATTAATTCCTTTTCAGCTGCAGCGTAAGACTCTTCACTTACCAAAATACTGACAAATACACTAAAACGTGTAAAGTGACTCCATGCCAACCAGTACCTACATAATCCCTGAGATCTTCACACAAAAGGCATCCACATATATCCCAACCTAATAAAATAAAACATCCAAGTTTATTTGTGATCATCAGCATTCAGCACTAGCAAAGAAGATCATTCTAGAGTGCCAGTAAGCTCTAGTTATTTTCATTTTTTTTAAGACTCCTTCATAATTGGCATATGACCAGCTGAAGAGCACCCTTATAAAAGAATGAATGGGAAGGTAAACTAGCTAAAAACTTTCTATCGCATTTGTGATCAAGGTCTTCAGTCTTCACATAAAAAACCGACTACTCAAACGTTGATATCTCTTACTAAAGAAAATTCCACCATTAAATGATAACAAGAATTAGAGTATAGTTGTAGCATTTCAAAACCAAAGACCATATTAAACCAAGATTAGGTCAAACATAATGTACCCCTTCGGTGTGACATCAACCGGGAAAATGAAGGTAGTTAACAATCAAGCATTGAGAAAATGTTGCTTAGCTTTGTCGCTATTCACGCAGTAATATATATCAATGGGAGCCAAAAAATAATCTCTGGAACGATTAATCTACAGCTTTCTAGTAGGCTAATTATTCTACTTATGTTGCTAATGGGGCATCTTATCAGTGGACAACCCAACAAATCAAAAATGCAAAACAGAGAAAAGTTGCCAACAGGAAAAAGTTAATAAAGGAAGTTTCCAGCCTGTTATTATATGAATCATCTATCCAAAATTTCAAAACTATTTTGGTAGATCATTTTGTACAGACAAATTAAGCTTCAGAGTGCAGACAAAGGAAAGAGAGCACATATGCAATCACTATATATATATATATATATATATATATATATATATATTTCACTAAACAGAGCACTAATCTAGAATAAAAAATGAAACATATTCCACTAAGATCCATTTGAGAGGTTGGTGATGGTTATATAAGAGCCCACTCATCAACTATGCTCAAACAGTCCAATTGTTGAGATAGTAGTGGATAAAGGTTGACTGCCGACAAATAAGAAAGTGAAAACAAAAGCCAAAAGATATGTCGGTATTGTAGCCCAAATTGACAAAAGCCAATAGATGCAAATTGGTTGATGCAGATTGCTTCAATTATCAATTTTAAAAGTAAATAAACCAAAGGCTTTTATACTGGAGGACAATCTACATCCTAGAAGATGGTCAACCACATTACCTACCAAATTGAACAAGACTACGGTGGTCGCATGGATCTGTTGAAGAGGAAACTCAAATTAAGGGTCTTGTAGTCAAACTGGGGTGTGGAAGGCCCTGTGAGCTAGCGGAGCAAACTTTTGAACAGCTTCAAGACTAAGGTGATCAACTGACCATTATAAATAGTAAACTCATCATATAACAAAATCTACAATTCACAGTTGAAAAGAACAAGAAAAAACATATGCGCAATAGTGACAGTTAACATTTATAGATATACTCTCTTTTTTATAAGTACAAATATACTCATTATTCAATTAACATGCTACAGTAAGATATAATAATTCTTCACCACCTAATGGAGCTATACCTAATCATGAAATATATACATAGCAAACAATTTTATGTACAAACATATACAATATAAAATAATTTGAGTAATGTCACCAACAATTCAAGCCTATTTAATGAGGAATCTTCATTGATATTCCATTTTCATAAGCTAAAGATTTTTTTACAAGTTACTTTTCTCATAAGCAAAAGGTGGCACAAGTGCGTTTTACCACAATTCTCTTCTAGCTTTAACAAAGGTTTGCCTTCTCAGATTGGCTACATTTTAATGTAATTCTCCATCTTTTCAGCATGAGCTCTAGTCTAGTTTTCAACAGCTAAACTATTTCATCGCCATATTTTGTTAAGGTGTCGCCTAAGGCGTCCAGTCGGTTCGACAAAGACAAGGCGGTTGGGCGACTTGGTGGCTGTTTGAAAGTTGAGCGCCTAATAAAGCAAGTTGTTGTCATGGACGACTCGGTGACGACTTAGACGAGCTGAGCGAGTGACTTGGATTTGTTGTGGGTATGGATCAACCTTAGTTAAAAAAAACGATGTCGTTGCAGTTGGCCCTATCGATTTGCAGTAGAAGTAGAAGAGTAGAAGGAGAAGAGCGAGAGAGAGAGACCCACAACTCAATCACTTATTCTTTTCTCTCCTTTTCTCTCGAGTCACGACGATCGACCCATTTAGTTTTGGTCGATCGCTTATTCTTCTTCTTTCTTTTTTCTTTTTCTCTCTGCTCACTTCTACTTTAGTTTACTCCAAAAATGAAAGCAACTATGCTATTTTTTGGTTCTCTATGCTATTTGCTTTTTGGTGACATGTGAGTCGCTTAGATTCTTCTTCTTTTAGGAATCACTTCTCTATTTATCTCTTTCTTCTTCTTAAATAGAGGCATTAGTACAAAATATTTTTCAAACACTTCTCACTTTACAAAAATATCAAGAACTTTTACTCAAAAATGAAAGCAACTATGATTATATGATCTTTTAGATGGATTATATAATATGTATACTATTATAGTATTATTTTATTAGTGACATGTGAGAGTCAGACTTTTTTAGGATAATGGGTTGGATATACTAGTTGGTCATTTAGTACATCAACACTTGTCCCACTATGGTGATGAGTGGAAGAATAAAAATAATTTTATTTATTCATCTACATGTGCATATCTAAACTTCCTTTGGTACTATCACTATTAGTTACATGGCTTGTAGTTAATATTAAATACTTTGTATAGTATAATATTTATTTGTTACTTATACTATAATATATTATATTTATTATTCATAAAAATTAAATATTATTTAAGATAATCAATAATAATTTAACTTTTAATTTTGATATTTCTATTAAATTATTATATTTATTATTCATAAAAATTAAATATTATTTTAAAATTATCAATAAAAATAAATATTATTGTTAGTAAATATGTTTTGAGTTTTAATGTATATAAAATTTCATTGCTCAATGTACTTTTAAAGAAAAATAAATAATGTATACACTGTGAACGACTTGTTGCCATACAGATGCCATGGTGGGCGCTTATCGCCTAGGCGTCCTGGCGGTCAGCTACCGTTGTGCCTCGCCGAGGTGCCGTGACAAATATGTTCATCACATATAACATCGAGCTTTCTTTCAATCTATCCAGCAATTTAGCATAGCCCAAAGATTGGCCTAGTAGATGAGTGTGATAAAAAAGTTAATAGTTTTTATGTTATTTTGTGATTCCGATTAAAAAATTTGTTCCCAATCCCTTCACTATTAAGTATGGCGAACATGCATTCCTAATCCTGTCAACATACTATCTCATACTCTCCTCCTTGGTAAAATCAGTTACATGTTATCATAATCAAATGAGAATGCAGTCAATGCACCACAAAGGTCTTAATTTTATCTCTGAACTACCAGATCTGTTAACTAGTTACTAAAATATCCAACTTCATTGATATCTCAAAAATGAAAGCTGATTAAGTTCTGATACCATTCTAAGACCTTTAAAATGGAGAGTTGTACTTTGTTCATTCATATAAATACCATAACATTTCTTCTCGTTCATATGACATTTACTTAGTCTTCAATTACAATGGCATTCTATTAATTTATTATGGTATTGATGAATTTCGTCTAAAGATATTTTTTGTTTCTTAAATTCATCTTCTAAAATGCTTCCAAGTTCAACTGCTCTACTTTAAAATTATTAAATTTTGATAACTTCACAAGACTTCTCAGTAGCCTCTGTCCTTATATCCAATGCCATGTGGAACTTATCCAATATTCTACGTAAGCAATTTCCTTAAAGCCCGTATTTGGCATTAAGTTATGTAAAAAACAAACAAGCCTAAGTTGAGGGCACTTTGGCTCCTCACTTGAGCACGCTAAGCGATCTTCATTTTCTGTTATTTTTACTTCATTCCTGATGTGATGCAAAAGTTAGAAGACCATGATTAGGTAGGCCTGATTGCCTGAATGATAATGAGAAATGAACTAAAATTCTTGAATTTTTTAAGTTCTCAATTTCAACCGAGGAAATGTCTAGAGCCCTTCCGAAAACAAGCAGATGATATCAGGAATATATTTTAGGTTTTAGCATATTTGTCTTTTTGTGGTTTGATAAGATATCCTAAGAATTTGATTCCCAAAACCAGACCAAAGTTGCCACACTGAGCAACATATATTGCAACCATCATAATTTACACGAGTATGACATAATTTCTAATTGAAAACCACTTATAGTGTATGCATCATTACAAGCTAAATTTCCAGTTGATGACTAAAAAATCTATTAATATTTAAGACTTGATATACATTCTGACCAGCAAAAGTTATAGCAAGAAGATGCATATATAAATGTGCTTTTGGAACAATGATTGTTCATTTTGTTACCTGATCATCTTCCCAATTTTGATCTCATGTGCCTAAAATAACAGACACCAGTCTTGGGATAGCATCACTTCAAACTGGTAACTTTGGAATCATGAAGACAACAAATGCGACCAAACATCTCTTTCAATGTTAATCCAATGCTCTTCAAACTTAACTTGCTGATTACATATATATAACTCAGCTGAGATTATCTTACTTATGAATTCTTCTCCCCTAGCTCCATTAATTCTTCCCCACCAGCAGTTCCATCAAGTCTTTTAAAAGTAATCCTTAGCCCCCAATACTCATTCATGTACCCAATTCCCTTCCTGAAACCTATAACTGCCGTCATGCTGCAAACTCATATCATAAAATTCTGAATTTGAACCTTCCAATTTCTGTGGAAGCATGCCCCTACTAAAAGGTCCATCTTTTGAAATACCCGATTACTCCCACTTTTTTTCCTGATCAAAACCAACTCTTCTTGAATCCAACCCATTATCGGTACTGCCTGAATTTGCTAACCCAACCCTTCTTCCATTTCCCTTTTTTCTAAATTTCCCCTTAGAACCCTCTCCACTTCTTCCCTCATTCAACAATTTTTTAGAGCCAGTATAATCTTCATCTGACCCACTCAAATTTTTCTTAAACCTGCTTCTTGATACCCCTAGTTTTTCTCCACTTCCATTCTCTAAATCTGAACCCAAATTCCCAAATTCATCAACTTCTTCTACATTATCATCACCAATTCTCCCATAGGGTTTAATACTATGAACAACCCCTTTTGGAAAAAACCTTGCAGATGGAACTCCATCGACAGTTTGAAACAACTGCGGCCCATCTTTCTCAGACCACAAATCAAACCCACCAGGCCTCTGAAACCTATCAGCCAAGACTTGGACTTGCTCATCGGCGCTAGCCGAAAACAACAGGGCTTTCTCCACAACTTCCCAAGGCCTTTCCAGTTCTGAAACGGCGGCTTTCAGCTCGGCTCGCTTTCGCATTTCGTAAATTTGGCGCTCGGCGAGTCTGGCCTTTAGGAGTCTGGCCTTTTTCCAGGAGTTGTTTGGCTTTCTTTGCTTGTTGTGGTGGTTTTGGAGGTGGTGTTTAGTGAGAGGTGAGAGAATTTGGGGATTACGGAAAATTGGGTTTGGTCAGAGAACCCCTACATGATGATGGAAGATTATGAAGAGGAGTTTGCGGTGGGAGGGACATATTGAGTATTGACATTTTCTGGATCTGCTAAAATTAGGAAAGGATATTACTGAAGCTCCAGAAGGATAAGTATGTTGAATTCTTTGAATAATCTTTGAAGCCGTGTGCCAGTATGCGGATTGGGGTTCAACTATTTTTAACTAGCTGGGCATGAAAATTGAATAAGATTTGTATTTTGACCATAAATTTTTATGAATTCGATTATTAATTGACCACACACACCTTGTTTGTGGATAATATATTGACACTCAAATTTTATGTTAACATTTAATTTTTGATTTTTAATGGTAGAATTTAGGTAATATTAATTTAATATTTTGTAATAAAATTTAACAATAGTCTCTTGTTTTACAAAGAAAAACTCAATTTTTTATATATAAAAAAATAATAATTTGAGCCTTCAAAATGTCTCAGCCTCATGGACCTTGTTCAATAGCGAAATCTCCATCAAAGCCGACATTTATATAAATGAACTTCAAGTATAGTTAGTTGCTTCTTAGGTTAAAGATCACCATGTTAAAGCAACATTGCAAGGCTTGAGACACACTGACTGACAGAAACCCCTTATGGTTCCAGATTGTTTTTTCCATATACTAGACTGGGAATAATGTATAATACATGCAACTTCCTTAACACAATTTTTTATATGGAAGATGGTTTGTTTAACAAATTACTATTAATCTACATCATCATGTCTTTGATTTCTGGAACAATTCGCCATGAATGTAGCAAGAGAGTTCCTGAATAGAATTAAAATCTCTAGTCCCGGCCGGACATTAATTAATTTTCTTCACATACACGTGCTCCGGATTTCAATCATGAGATTCTTAAGTACTACTAGTTTTCCATAGACGAGAAATCCTCATTTTGAAGCCTTTTTTTGCTTTCTATTTTAGAACAATTAAGTTTCTTTAGATATACAATGAGATTGAGACAACTCCTGGTATCATGTTTGGTTCTTCCATGCAGAACAATTTTATATGGTTATCAAGAACTCTGCCTATAGCTAGATTAGATTATGGGAGAACTGTAATAAATAATTTTACCTTTCAAATGTTGGCTGTTGCGGCTTAAATTTATCTAGTCAAGTGGAGTATTGTGTAATTAAACAGATACCATTAAAATAGTACTATGGGTTGGCCACACATAACCACACTGCATCACCTTCTGCAAATTCTACATTTATGGGAATGGAGCTTTCTTGTTTTTTAACATCAGTACTCCAATAATTTAATAATATATATGCATTATAATTTAATAATATATATGCATATTCAAATAACTAATGATTGAATTATATATTGTAGGTTCTTTCAATCAATTATTAAAGATAAATATTTGATTGGATTATTGTAAATTTATTTAGTTTATAATTATGAAAAATAATTATTTTAATTTTATTTAAATTTGTAATGGAATACTATGTTAGCGTTTATGTTCCAATAAAATTATGAAACACATGTTTTAATAATTTTTAATTTAGTTATAACAATTAGTTAAGAACGAATCTATTATAATTTTTCAACTAATGTTATAACTATTATATTTTAAATTCACATATATTATTAATACAATTAATATTCAAAATAAAAATAATTGAATATTTCGATCCAAGACTTATTATATATATATTACCTTAAATATATTTAAGTCGACTTTAATCAAACGAACACCGACTTAGAGTCCAATATATTTTCCGTTTACCTTCCAAGAGGTCGATGATATCGATAGAAGTTCCAGCAATTAGAACTCCGTTCATCTTCTCTTTCCCTCTCTCAATAATTTCAGTTGGTTTTAACGGTACCCAGATTAAGAAAGAAACAAATGGCCACAGAACAGAGTGTGATGGCTGTGATTAGGGCTTCGAGGCCTACTTTCCGAAGCCCACACGACAAAGTTGCCTACGCTATACATGCCTCCTTGCTCGCTGCCGGTTACGTTCTTATTTCCACCGGTCCTCCCGCCTTCACCGACGATGCCCTCTCCTCTGCTTCCACCGGTAAAATATCACATATATTTATATATCTATATATTTATAGTATGTGTATGTTTTTTATGAATTGGGATTGAGTTTTATTTTTTTGTTGTTTAGATGAGGTGGGTACTGATGGGTGGAATGAGTTTGAGGATAACTACGCATTTTTATACTCCAATCCTGAAAAGGGTTCAAAAAAAGTTTTGGTCAAGTGCCTTGCCATGAACGATAAATTGCTTGTTGATGCTTTGAGAGACGGCGATTCTGAGCCTCTGCATCTTGAAATCGAGTAAGTAGGATTCAGCTCTATTCTTCTCTGAAATTTGATTAGATAGTGATTCTGTTTTGTTTTTAGGTTTTCTTGTTACAGGTTTATGACTTAGTGTTGTTGAATTATCCTCGAATTAATTGTGTTTGTTGGGGTTGGGGCTTATCTGCAGTGTTGGGGAATATGTTGCTAATAATGGGGGCTCTAACTATAGCTCGCAGTACAAGAATTTGGGGAAGCTTGTAAGTGTTGTTGATAAAGAAATTTTGAGCAAATTGAGTGGCCCTAAAACGACTAAATCGACAACTATGCCTGGGAGGTAATATTTTGTATTTATTCTTGTGCATCAAGTACAGTTTTCCTGTTATGTTAGTGCCGCATTTGTATGATTCTATTTGAAATTGTTTGTGATGTAGTTCGTTGTTCTGTGATCATTTGGGCCTATTAGAGGAAAAAGTCCCTAGCTTTGTTTAGTTTATTTATCTTTGCTTTCAATTTTTTTTGTTTATTAGTTTGTATATCAGTGCCTAGTTATAATTCGACTTGAATGTAAAGTAACAAATTCGGGTGCTGGTAAAACTGCTTTATTTGTGAGTTCAAATTACTTGATTGCTTATACTATTTCATCTATCTTAATTGTTACTGATCTTTTTGAGATTCTTCTCATCTAAAATTGCTTTTGCTATAATTTTCTATTTGATTATTGACAAATATTTTTGTGAGAACTTTATTTTGTTAGACTTTATGATTGTAGTTCTTGAATTGGTTGTTTGCAATGTTCTGCTCTGCTTTTCTTCAAACTTTAATGATATCTTCTAATATACTTTGTTTTCAGTTCTGAAATTAGAGGATCCAGAGCTGATACAAAGCAGCCTAAGGTGGGAGTTATGGAACCCCAAGACCCTCAACCTTATAATCCTTCCGGGTACTCTAAATTAAGAAAAGCTTTCCGTAGATTTATTGCAGTAAATAGGACTAGCATCATTGAAGACATTACTACTGAATCTACTGCTGTGCTTTTGATTTACTGTGCCATTATTGATTGTCTGAACCTTGTTTGTACTTCTACACATTCCAAACATAAAAACAAGCCCCAATACAAAGGCCTATGTTCTCCAGTCTGTTCTACAATTTGTTTAAATGCCCATAGCTTCTTAAATCTAAGAATCATGTTCAAACCTGAAGAACACCATTCCATTTGTTATAAATACAAAATTAGGGTTATTATGTGGATTACATGCAGAAAGTTGCATTTGCTTAGATTTTTGTTGAAAGAGTATGTAATTATGGCAAGGTTAAATTTGTTATGCCTTGTGTTATTTTAGGACATTGGGGTTTGGGGATTTTGAATTGTTCAAATTATCATGGCCATTTAATATAGATAGGTTTTTTGGCATCTATTCTTTTTATTTGAGGTTTCTTCCATTCTTAGGTTTCTATGCATTCATTAATTTTACGTAATCCGCTAAATTTCAAAGAGTTGTATATTGATCAAGTGAAACTGAGGTGTCTTTGTAACACCTCAATCCCACATCGAAAGATATGTGAAAAATTTGTCAGTATATAAAGAATTAAATTATTAATATAGTACCTTCAATTATGACCTTTTGAGTGAGCCTGTGGTGGGCTAAGATGACCAAAGAAGATAATATTGGGCTAGTGGTTTAATGTCTTACTTGGATGAATTTGATTCGATTTGGACTTGAGATATAATCCAAAATTTGTTCTGAACTCGGGATTTGACCTGTGTTGTTTCATGCGGTATCAAAGCCGACTCTCGAAAGCTTGGGTCGGGTTATCGGACTGAGTTGCCGGAGGTGGAGACACGAAGGTTGGTGGTATTTTGTGGAGAGATGTCCGAAGGCGGGGACACAAGACCCATCGGTATTATTCCACAATAGCTAGAGAGGCAAGGATCTGTGGACCGTGCGTGGTCAGTTTTGAAGAGGATGTCAGAAATTTAAGTGGGGGGTTGTAACACCCCAGTCCCACATCAAAAGATATGAAAAAATTTGTTTGTATATAAGGAATTAAATTACTAACATAGTACCTTCAGTCATGACCTTTTGAGTGAGCTTGTGGTGGGCTCAGATGATCCAAGAAAATACTATTAGACTAGTGGTTTAAGACCTTATTTGGATGAATATGATTTGATTTGATTTGAACTTGAGATTTGACCCAAAATTTGTTCTGGACTCGAGATTTGACGTGGGTTGTTTCAGTATTTGTGCTAGAATCATTAATGACATGTAGCTATTGGATTGAGGGTTAATAGAATTCATCATTTTCATTTTTACAAAGTCAAGGATATCACAAATCACCACCTTCATTTTTTAGAGATTTTTTTTTTTTAGATTTTTAATTTTTATTAGTTCATTCCTCGGTAGATAGATTAGCCGATAGGGTAGTTGATCAAGCCAATGGCCAAACCAATTTGGCTTGACAAAAGCATTTAGATATGTTTCTTTTCACTTTCTTATCATTTGCTCTAATTTGATTTTACATAAACTTCTACAACTTTTATACCTGATTGTAAAGTGTTAAAGGGCTCCATTTCTAAACCAAAGCTATTTTTTGAAGTTAGCCTATTAGAGTTGAGGTCTAACTTATGCAAAAACAATAAAATGAAGAGAACTGAGGTCAATCCCACTTTAGAGGAATAGGTGTGAAACAGTTCAAAAGATTGTAGTATGTTTAAGGAATTTTTACAATCATTTTCAACGCTAGTAGCCTTTGGCAATTGCACTTTTATGATTGTGGTTACAGTAAGATATGCTTTACATGTGTAGTCATGATTATGCTTGTGTAGTTGTTTTTGAGCCGAAAGGAGCTAAATATATAATTTGAGTTCCATTGCTGCAGTTTTGACTATGTTGAGTTCCTCATTGCTGATATTTTGAGTTTTTTTTTTTTGGGTGGTGGGATGTATCAATCTTGTATCAATAACAAGAAATATGAATTTGTTGGCAAGATTACTGTACTATGTGGTAATAGAGGTTCATGGAGTACAAATATGTTGATACTCTCCATACACTTGGTGACCTTAAAATTTTCATTTTTTTAATAACTAATTTCTGATTTGCAATGTAGGGTAGTTGTTCCACCAATCTATCCTACTATTGGCGGCAGTGATCTCTTTCCTGGGTCTGGTGCAGGAATGTATCCGCCAAGGTGCATTTCAACTACATGATTTTAAGTTTTTGCATTTGTTTGAGTAGTAGTAGTTTACGGCTTACCGTCCATGTTAATTACTAGGGATTCACCATTATTAATTAGATTTTTATCAACCTTTTCAGGGGCGACTTCGGTAGTGGAGGGGGCATGTTTGTAGGTCCGTAAAGCTAGTCTTATATTTCATCTGTTTGACAAATGAGCACATTAAAACCCTTTTTATTCTTACATATTTCAAATTTTAAAAACAGGACCAGACCATCCACTTTTTGGTGGTCGGATTGGTGAACAGCAGCCTGGTTTCCCAGGAGGACAGCCGTAAGTTTTATTCCTGCTAACCCTACCCTCCACCCTATCCCCCCTCTATTTTGCTCTCTGAAGTTAAAGAAACTGTTGCTAGGCTGAGCTTTAAACTATGTGGATCTATTGATACAGGGGAGTTCCACCAGGTGCTCGTTTTGATCCTTACGGCCCACCTGGTTTTCCAGGTTTTGAGCCCAATCGCTTTACAAGGTAATTTGTTAAAATCACTTTGTTTCCTGCTAATGTATTTAATTGTGGGTTTAGCAGTTGACTGTTCTAGTGCTGTAATTACTGATAACTGAGGTGCTTTAGGAATCTGTAAATTTAATCAGTGGTAGTGGGCAACTGATATGGGTTCAGAACAAGAAAATAATCAATGTAATGGTAAATATCACATTATCAGTACATGATACATTATGATGTGGTTTTTATGGTACATCGAATATTTTCTTGTTCAGAATAGAGTTGTTGGTTTTATTCAGTGAATAAGCAGGAGTCCATTTTCACTTTAGATATTTCTCTGTTGAATCTTTTTATGGACTCCCATTCCTTAAACTGGGTTACCATGCTAGTTTTACTTGGATTGAAATATATGTTTTGGCCGCTTTGAAGTTGTTTTTAGATAAAAAAAGAAAAGAAAAGAAAACTTTGGGGCTGTAATCTCAGGAAGTGCTCCAATTTGTCACTCAACAAAAGATAGATATTATACATGCATGCCTATATTGCATAAACAACTGAAAAAAGCCTATATTGCATAAACAACTGAAAAAAAGCCTATATTGCATAAACAACTGAAAAAATACCTATATTGTTGTGTTATGCATTTGTTGGTGTTTGATATTTTTCTTCTTTTCTATGAAATGTTCTGTACAGGAACCCACGAAGGCCTGGAGGTGGCACGCACCCAGATCTCTAGAGTATTTCAGGGACAATGATTTCATATGAAGAGAGATGTCCAATGTTTGTGTGGCTCTGTAGTTTTGAAGCTTTGAACATCAGTAACATGTTAGCATAATTTTCCTAGGATTTGACCATATGAAGTTATATCAAAACATGTAAATTAACAATAATAAATTTTGGGACCTGCTATTTTGTCCACTATAATTTGCTTATAGTTCTTGTTGCATATTTGCTTTTGTAGCATGTGGTTCATCAATCCATATCTATATATATATATATATATATATATATATATATATATATATAAAAGCTGGAGGAAAAAAGTTGTAAATAAAATAGTGAAGTTTTTATTTTCCCATTTTAAAGGGATAGAAGCTGTTATTTCTTAAAACTTATATTCTCTCTAGGTTTCCCTACTCCTTTATTAAATCTTATTTTCTCTGCAACATTTTCTCATTCATTCTACACACCTAGTGTTTGCCATGATATTAGTTTTAGATAATGTTGGGCTAAGTTACACATGTATCCATTAACAAAAATGATAAAAAGAAGCTTGAAGAAACCTAAGCTTTTTTTTTTTTTGTTTAAATATCCACAATTATGGTCTGAAAATTTTGCGATCGATAGAAGTTTTACTTCTAGAAAAAAGAATTTTTTCCTGCTCACAATTTCACTTCTAGAAAAAGCAAGCTTGAAGAAACCAGACTAGTTTTATATTTGTAAGTTTTAAGAATGTGTTTTTGTTTCATTCTTAGCTACAATACAAGATTGATTACAATCAAATTGATAAAAAAAAAATAAAAAAATCAATAATAGTACTTTCTCAGTCCCATAATATAATATATTATGATGTTTTCAACCGAATCCCCAAAAGCCAAAGTATGCAAATTAAAATAATTATATAACATTAAATATAGTATTAATTATCTATAATATCTTTTATCGTATATTTATCACACACACTCTCATATGTAATATTTTTTATGAGGAGTAATTTTAAAAAATTATGATTAATTCTTTTGGATTATATAATACGTCAAATAATTTTAAAAAAATAATATTAATTATAAAATTATCTAAACCGTGATATATTATATAACGGAGTGAGGGAGTACGCAATTGTAGTAACCACTAGGAGGGTTGAAAATTTTGATACTCTTAATCACCTCAAGTCTAAAAGGAAGTTTCCACCCGAAAGAAGACGTAAACGTGTTGTATACCGTGTTCTAGAAGCCTATATTCAGTATATTTGTGGAGTAGATTTCAAATAGAAAGAGCCAGAGAGTTGTTCTTTTCTTATTCTATATATATTCCCTTCATTTTTCCATCACAATACACAAACAAATTACATTACCCACATTTCATAATCTTCTAGACTTGGAAGAATATTTTAAGTGTTCACATGTATTAATCCATGCACTTACGTACGTCAATCATATTGTATAGTTATTATATATATATATATATATATATATATACATATATATATGACAAACAAACTCAATCCAGTTTCCAACAAACTACTCTCTCAAGTAGCAGAGAAAAAATGGAGTTTTTTAAGTCGTCTTCTTCTTCTTGTCAATTACAGGTGCTGATTTTGGTGATAATTATTGGCTTTTCAACGTCCAATCAGAAAACAAGTGTCGCAGAAGCCAGGCCACTGTCTTCTTCTTCTTCTTCTTCTTCTTTCTTCTTCTTCTTCTTCTTCTTCAGTTCCTCGAAGTTTTTGGGAAGTTTGGGAATGGTTTGCAAGTGTTGTGATGGCGCCGGGGAGAGTGCAAAACTACATGGGTTGAGCCTTGCTCTCACCTCCAATGTCATCCATGGAAGTTACTATGATCATTCATATTCTTTCTGCCTCCTTTTTGTTAGACCAATATTAATTAATTGTACATATAGAGCATATATACATACTAGCTGAATGATTTTGTACGAGGATTATATATACAATAACAACTCGATCTCCCTGTTATACAAATTCAACTCATTTCTATCGGATATATTGACCATGCATTTTGCACTACTTGAAATCCGAATTCCCTAAAATTTTAAAATGAAACCTACCCTGTTCTTGAAATTTTCTTATTAATTCCACTTATGGGCTATGGCTTCTTAATTAATTGTTTGCTTTTTCGTAAATATTCGTTCCTAAAGACGACGATATTAATATTGGTATGAACACATTGTTTCTTACTCAACACATACAATGATTATGGTGATAAATATAGAGAGATTAAACAAGTTCATGATCAATAATTTCTGAATTTTGATCCTGTGAGCTATTAGTCTAATCGTCTCGGTACTATTTCTTTCTTTGTCCATATTAAGTACCGATCGAGAGGAACAAGACATGGTTGGTTTGTAAGTACATGATTAATTGGATCATTGACCTAGCTAGCTACTACTAGTAGTAGATAACAGTTAATTACTCCCTAGAACTTGATCAAACATTGACTTGGCAGGAGGTTTCATTAATGATCATACCACACAAGTGGTTCCTTCTTTACATGCCAATGAGGTCTTAAATCCTTGACTTCGAATCCTCGTTATTGTCAGTCAAACCATATTTAAATCACCCTATTTAAATATTTGATATTCTGGTCGTTTAGTGATCATGAAATACAGATCACAATTTCAAATAGATGTGTAGGCTTCACACCCACCACACTATCATAGATGATTGTTATGATTATCTATGAATTCAGATTATCGTGAAATTAACTTCAAATTATATTTAAATCTTTGATATTCTTCTTCAAGGTAATGAAATACAAATCACAATTTTAAAAAGATGTGTAGCCTCAGACCCACCACACTACACTATCATAAATGACCGCTAGACTCAAGTTCAGATCAAGTCTCAAATTCACTATCTCAAGACTTAACTCATTACAAACTCACTCATAAGATCATGAGGTTGGTATGCATGGTAATACCCTAATGTCTTAATTGACATTAATCATTAGAACTTATATTAATATATTTGTTCTTGAGTGGGCAAGTTATTCAACCCAAAATTTAATTAAAAGTATGAGGCCGAGATCAGGAGGAAATTTCTTCATAGCCCAACCCATTTTGTATTTCACTTGAAATACTTAGGTATCTTGTAGAAAGTGTAGGCCCAATCATTCTCTGAATAAAAGTAACAATTCAAACACCTACAAATAAATATAACTCATGCTTAATCTTTTAAATATTGACTTAGCATAATAAAGATTTCAATCCATCGATCCTTATCTTTAATTTTTGGCCTGTTTGTTTGCCATAGTTGAGGTGTTGCATTCTCCTCCACAACACAATTATATTTATATCTCATCAACTAAACAAATTAACTGATGCCTAATTGGTCTATTTATAATAAACTCTAGATCATCATATCGGTAAATGGGATGTTCACTCATCAACATTATATATATATATATATATATATATATATATATATATATATATATATCCGACCTATCCTGACTCAAGATTTTTTTTAAAAATGCGACTATTTTTATTTTTTTTGGCTTTTTTTTTTTAAAACAACTAAAATAAATTAAAATAAAATATGGAACTTGAATTTTTACATATCTACAGCAAAAAATGATTTGAATACATATAACAAAATATGTCCGCATACCTGTGCGCATCGTATATATATTTTTTGATATAGGTATCCAAATCACGCCCAAAATACTATATTATGTAAAAATTCAAGTTCCATAATTTATTTATTTTTTTAGTTCTACAAAAAAAATAAAAAAATAAAATTTGGGTCCAATTTTTTATCGTGTCCTACTCCCTGACCGATCCATCTTATATATATATATATATATATATATATATATATATATGATTTTTATTTTTAAATTTACACCATTTACAATCGTAGAGTTAAGTTACCTTACGATCGTAGAGTAGTCACTGACTGATAGTAAATTAGTCCCTCTACTACCGTAAAAACGTAGAGTGAATTCCCAGATCGTAGAGTGATTTAACCCTACGATCGTAGATTGTGTACATTTAGAACACCTAATACAACGTAATTTTGATTGATAAATTAGTGAAATATTAAAATAATTATTAATAAAAATGGTAAAATATAAAAAAAAAAAAACTAATGAAATCTATTAAAATAATAGGATTAATTGGGTTAGTAGATAGAGGGAAGAGCCGTATACTACAATCTTACCCTTTATATCCCACCTGTGTTTCTTAATTTGTTTCCCTCCCGCACTTTCATTACCGACTACTTTTAGTTTTCTATTTAACTACTTCCTTAATTTCACAAAAAGAAAAATCTATTTACAAATTAAAGAAATGTGCTACCTTATATATATTACAACATTATAAAAAGTGTCTATTCTTACAATAAATTTTGATCGCTCATTCGGATATCTAACGACTTATAATGCTTGCGTTTGTAGTTTAATTTTCAATATTATGCAGTTTAATACTGCGAATGAGATATATGATCAAAATAACCCTCCTGGTAAATGTCCAAATAGCCAACTGAAAACGATGCCATTTGTAAATAATTTCCAGTCCACAGTATTAATTCTTTCTAATATATACCCAAATTCTAAATCCAACTCACTTCATGTATCAGTGTAGCTGAAAGTAAAATTTCTGCTTCAGCAGTCAAATGACGAGGAACAACATTCACGTGTCCTGCAAACAGAATGTACCATAAGTTGATTAGAGTTTAGTCTTCTAACAGATGGTAGGATACAAATGTGCTTCACAACAAACAATCTCCATGAAAAAGATACCAACAATTGCACGACGCCATTGTTAGAGAATAATAATCAGTTCCTTCATCATCTCAGCTTTCTATAATTGAAACTGTAATTTAGAGACCCCAAGAACTGAAACTCCTCATCCCATCTTAGATCTCTATTTTGTTGATGACTGAGACTTGAAAACTAAAAAAAATTGAATTTGGCATCCGTGGACGGAAAATTATTTACAAACGACGCCATTTTCAAATTGGACATTTGACATTATTTAAGCGTCCAGCTTTAATATCATGACAAGAGACTTTCACAGATTATTTTGATTATTTATCACGTCCATAGATATTAAACTCGATGAATACCTGGAGATTAAACTGCAATGATAACACTTTTTACAACATTGTAAATGAATCGATCCCCTATATATATATATATATATATTATTATCATATATTTTCTGCAAGTGTATATCTGGTATTTCTGATTGCTGGGTTACTTGCAGTGTAATCAAAAGAAAATTATGGTCAAGTGAAACACATAATCACACATATCCCAAATTTTCGTCTTTCTAATCTGTATGGGATAATAGTCCAAATATTTGTCATTCTGGCCATTGTGACATCTCAGAAGAATAAAAAAGAGCACACATAAAGATGATATATAGGAGAACATTATCCAATATGGAGAGGGGCCGGGTAATTAAATATGTAAGCGACGGGGACAAGGCATGTGATATGGATCGGATACGGTCACACACGTAGTCGTAGAGCATGAGCATGAGCATGAGCATGAGCATGCGCATGCGGCGACCCTCAGTGGCACTAACTGACCCCCCCCCCTCCCCCCTCCCCTCCCTCCCCCCCCTCGATCTCCTTGTCATCTTATTTTTCCCTTCTTGTCAATCTCTGTTTATTGTGATTTGATTGTCCATACCAAACTCATATTTACCTTTTTACTCTGAATTTAATTTAATTGTTGGAGTGATACTTTGGGTCCCATGTATTTTCGCCGATCTTGACTAGTAATGGTGAAAGTTAAATATTGAGTTGCTTAAATTTAATTAAAAAAATTTATGATTATAAAATAAAATTTAATTGAGATTCATTTAGGCTATCGAGTTAAGCACGATCTCGAATCGAGTCCGAACAATTTGAATTTATTCATATTTGAATCATTTATATTTCAAGTCGAGCTCGAATCGAACTTTTAGTACGAATTGAATCCGAACTATTTACTCATTTTACACTTTTACTGACAAGTGACTCAATCCTAATATATCCTTTAAATTATGTGTCACTAAAACACAATAGTAACATGTTAGATTTTAAACCTAATATTTCAAATAATCTCATACTGAAATCAAAAAAGAATTAAAAGTAAAAAACACAAAATATACTTTGATTCATCAAATTGTGATTAATTTTGTTTGTCTGATATATTCAATTATGGGAAGACTATAAGCTTTGGACACTGGTGTTTCTTTAAGTAACGGAACAACCATCCCATTACAAGTAAATCCCTCTTAATCTAATATACTTAATTAGTTATTAAATAAATGTATAGAGATATAATGTTCATTCTTTCGTTACACCTACCTTGACTTCAAAAAAATAATTTTTCGGTTACACCATAACATAATTAATTTTATTACATTTCAAATGGTCACATCTTCCAGATAAGGAGTAAATTAAAGCTAGCTAGTAGTCATAATTTATTTTCAAGTACCATATTATGTACGTTGGCAGAAATTTGTTGGGGTGACTGTTACTTATTTTTATGAGTACAACTAATATTCTTTTGTTATAAAATTTAAAAATATATTTATAAAATGAGAATTTTAAGAATAATTATATATTTTTAAATATAATTTTAGGATTAGTTAGGAATTTAGTAGTGTGATAGTGAAAAGGTAATGACATATTAAAAATATCATATTATTTCTCTAATTTTAAAATAAATTAAATCTATTATATTATATATACTAAAACACAGTAGATGATACCAGAACTTGACACCTGTCATTCTCGCAATTCAACACGTATTCTGTCTAATTAATGTTCCTTAAGACCCTTAACAAAACTGTCCAACTAACCTAACAAATGAGGATGTAAACAAATTCTAGTTCATTCCCCTAAATTTTAGATTTATTGTAAGACCCCGAATTTTATGAAATAAAAATATTCAATTTTTCTTATAATTATTATTCAGTAAATAGTTAAATTGATAAAAGTTTAAAGTTAAGGGTGATATATGAAATTTTTCAAAATACGCAAGTGGTTATAAAAAACTCATTTCTGTCGGAAAATATTCATTTGGTCGTGGAATATTCTTGTTGTCGGGGAATATTCAAATGACGATTTTGCCAGTTCATTCGTGGGGCTCATATAAATGTAATAACCGCTGATGAAGAAAACGATAAAGTATGAGTTTTTATAAATAATTCACAGAAGTTGTTATTCTGCTAATAATCGTTGGAATACCTCGGTGGTTAAAATACAATGAATACGCTGTGGTTGCACAAAGAAATATTACCTGTATTGACATGTTGTTATTGAATTATTGATTCGCACGTAAGAAGACACTACTCAATAATTGTTACAAAGAATTATCGCTCAATATTTTATTTTATTGATTCAATAATTACGCTGCGTTGATATTTTATATTATTGTTGTTTCAATAATTGTCAATTTACAATATTTCCCATTATCGGATCAATGATTCATATTAATTGAATAATATTATTAGATAAAGATTATTGGCAATATCTAAAAGTTCTCATCGATGAGAGGTTTGGTCACCTAATCGGCTACCAAGAAGGAGAAATCCTTATCTGAAAGCCCTCTTTCCTGAACTACTGGTTGTCATAATTGTGATTCTATAATATTATTTGTGAATAATTAATTATTAATTTATATGATAAGGAAATATTTATTTAATGCGGATATAAATGATGGATTTATTTATGTGGTTATAAATAAAGGAATTAATGTTTAGGTATTTTATCGAAGATTTTGCCCGATTTGAGGTATTAAAAGATCAAATCGGTGTTTTTAAAGCTCTATTAAGTGAGTTATAATTTTAATCCAACCGTTGGATCATTGTGATTTTGGATATATTATATATATATGAGTTGAGTATATGTCTACAAATTTTGAACCGTTGAAAATTAACGCATGATTTGTTATGAATTTTAAAAGGTGTTGAAACAGTATTAAAAATCGTTCGTTTGTGAATTTCGAATATTTTTTGTTTGGAATTTGGAAAAACACAAAGCTACAAAGTTGTAGAGAATTCGATTTCATGCAGAATGGACATAAAATTTGTATTTTTCTAATAAACGGGTTGTTTTCTATGAGTTATTGAAATTTTAAAAAATAAAATGATTTTTATTAAAATTGGGTGGGACCCACTTTTTGGTTGGTGTTGAATGCATGTGCTGAATTAATCTTTCAATTGTGGAGGTATTTGAATTCAAAGGTGGCGTGGAGAAAAGAATAATTGTAAGACCCCAAATTATTAATAAATAAAATTTATTTTCCTCTATTTATTATTTTGAAATAGTAAGGGTTGATTTGATTAATGTGGATAGTTATGGGTAAAATACATAAATATTTTGAATAAGCAAGTGGTTATAAAATATTCATTATTGTTTGAAATATTCGTTTTGGTGGTGGAATATTCGCATCGTTTGGGAATATTCGTATGACGACCATAAGATCTTTTATGGGCCCCATAACTTGAAAGCGATTTGGATGAAGAAAATGACAAATATAAGTTATTTATAAATAACTTGGCGTAGTTATTACCAAGTATCTTCGTTGGAATACCCGGTGGTTAAAACACATTAATACGCGTTGTTGAACAAAGAAGACACCAGTATTGCACCAATTATTGATTCTTACGTAAGAAGGCACTACTCAATAATTATTACAGTAATTACTATTCAATATTTTATTTTATTGATTCAATAATTGCTTTGATTGATATTTTATATTATTGTTGTCATTACATAGTATTTTTCATTATCTGAGCAATAATTCATATTATCTGAATAATATTATTGGATAACATTATTGGCAATGTGTAAGACCCCGAAATTTTTAAATAAAAAGGAATTTCCTTTATTTATTATTTTGAAATATTAAGGGTTGATTTGATTAATGTGGATAGTTAAGGGTTAAATGTGCAAATGTTTCAAAATAAGCAAGTGGTTATAAAATATTCATTATTGTTTGGGAATATTCGTTTGGTCGTGGAATATTCGCATCGCTGTCGAGAATATTCGTATTTACTACACAGCCCATGTGTGGGCCCCATAACGGAAAAGAGATTGGATGAAGAAAACGACAAAAATAAGTTGTTTTTAAATAATCTAAGAGTTATTCACAGATTATCTTGTTGGAATACCCGGTGGTTAAAACACACTAAGACGCTGCGTTGTTGAACAAGAGCAGATACTACGGTATTGCACCAATTATTGATTCTTACGTAAGAAGGCACTACTCAATAATGGTTACAAAGAATTATTGTTTCGAAGATTTTATCGAGTTAATAATTCTTTGCGTGATATTTTATATTCTTGTTGTTTGATAATTGTCATTACACAAAGATCTTTCATTATCGAAGCAATAATTCATATTATCCTAATAATATTATTAGATAACATTATTGGCAATGTCTAGAAAGTTCGCATCAGGAGAGGTTTGGTCACCTAATCATTGCCACCAGTAAAGAAATTCTTATTGAAAGCCCCTCTTTCCTGGGAACCGCCTCGGTTGTCAATATTGTGATTCTCAGTAATATTATTTGTGAATAATTAATTATTGATTTATATGATGAGGAAAATATTGATTTTATGTGGATATAGATGGAGAAAATTTTTAAAATGACAATTGTTGAAAATTAATATTTTATCTTTTTCTCGATAAAATAATTCATTTAAATATATTATTTTAATAATATATTAACGGTGATATTTTTACAACGAATGTGGGATATATGAGTATACTGAGGAGGAAGAGTATTTTTGTTGCAATAAATGTTTAAAACATGTTAAACATGCTTGCGGACCCCATTTCTTGATCGAAATTTGATTATACTTTATAAAATCGACCGCTTTGTGGATTTCGGTCCAATTTCTGTTTGGAATTTGGAAAAATTTTCTTCTGCAAAGTTGTAGAAAATTGAATTTCCTATAAAACTCATGAGATTCGAATTTTCTGATGAAAGGGCTATTTATTATGAATTATTGAAGTTCAAGCTTCAAATAATTAATTTTGGAAGTTTTAATTATGTTTTTTAAGAAAAACGTTTTTCAAATGTTGTTGGCCATCTTTAACATGTGCTTGATGGCTGAGATCAGATTGTCTAGATGGGCGTAGAGAATTTATTAAATATATTAATATTATATTAAATTTTCTGCTTTGGTGTTCTAAGCAATTTCCTATAAATAGGGTGCTTAGGTTAGAATTGAAAATCACACCGTAAATCAAGTTTTCTCTCTATATTATCGAGTATTCTTGTGAGTATTTTGAGTATACTTTGAGTATTGCTATACGGTGCAAGTCCAAGTCATAAACTTATATCCTGTTTTAACTAAGTAAGTATTGTCTTTTCGAGGTAAGGGATATTATTTTTTTTAAATGATATTATTTCTTCAATATCATTATCTTTGAAATGTTGATCCAAGTTTTTATCAAATTTGAAACTTTTTCATGTCGGGTTACTATTCATGGGTTACTATTCATGAGTTACTATTCACGAAGTTCTTATTCATGAAGTTCTTATTCACGAGTTACTATTCACGAGTACTATTCATGAAGCGTGAAGATGTTTTTTGTGGAATTTCTATCTTTTGGTGTCGGAGTTACTATTCACGTATCGTCACTATTCACGTATCTGACTATTCACGTATACTACCTTATTCACCTAAAAATAAAATTTCTTCTTTTTGTCCAAAATATCTATTCGGATACTAACTCGATTGTATCCATGTTTTGATCATTCTTGAATTTTACACCACTATGATTATTTTTGAGGTATTTTTGACGTGGATAAAACCAAGTACGAATCCTTAATCCTTAATCCTTGTCATTTTGTTTCACTTTGGATTCGTTTCTTTAAAAATATTTTCATTATCCTCGATCTTAAATGATGATATTATTGAATATCTTTGGCCCAGTAGTGCAAAGATGAATGATTTCTGAAGAATATCTTTGGCTGTAGAGTGCAAAGATGAGCAGTGTTTAAATGAATACGTGGCGATCGATGAATATCTTTGGCCTTTAGTGCAAAGATGAACAGTGTTGAGATGAACATGACCAATCGATGAATATCTTTGGCTCAGTAGTGCAAAGATGAATATTTGATTCCGATGTATATTGATTGATGTTACAGGATAAAATATTGATGATGGACCGTTAAATTCATAGATTATAGTAGATTTCATTCTCTACGTAACTCTTCTATGAATTATTATTTCATTGCGAATATTGATTTAAAATTTGTTGTCTATTGTATTCTATCGATTTTTTCCTGTTGAAGACTAACGATAATTTGTTGTATATTATCTTAGTCATAATATTCTTTCTTCGGGCTAGTTGAGCTCACCCTTTTCCTTGTTGTTTCATTTTTTCTTCTCGGGAGAGGCGAGAATGTAGCGCAGTACTTAGCTCGGGGTATGGAATGAAGGTTCTAGAGAGGATTGTTTAGTAGTCCTCACCATTTTTGTAAAATAATGAATCAATAATTATGATGGGGATTTATTTGAGTATGGATATTGTCTGAAGACAATATTATATTCAAACTCATTAAGATATATTGTCGTATTTCACACGACATTTGTATTATTAAAGTTGTAGTTGCTTTTTTGTACCATGTATTTGGCGACTCGTAATGGGTGTTGTGTATACCTATTTTGGGGGCGTCACAGCTTAATATCGAGCTTAGGGATATGATCTCCATGAGATCGGGGAATAGAACTAGGAGGGAGAGACGAGTAAATCCTTCACTAAAGGTGTCCTACCTAAGCTTATTTGTTAGTTTAATCAAAGATATAGGGATATTATGTGATATATTGATTTCCTTAATTAACCCTTATTTTATGACAAAGATTTTGAGAATGTCGACTAAGAATATTAACAATGGAGTAAATGAGACCGTGGAGATGCCTGTACTCACCAACGAGGAGAACGTGCAACAGTGGCAAATGTTCCTCCCGTGAACAATACCAATCGAAAGATGATGAACGAGGGATGTTTAGAAGCTTTTTGCGCTTCATGCAAAATCGATTTAGGAGACTCGTGTTCACAATACAGAGGAAATGATAGCAATTCACGAGTGGTCACAAAATGCAGCTTGAAGAGTTGGGACCACCAGTGCACTGGGGAAAGCGGATCCGATTTAAAGCGAGAGCGTGGGTCAAACAAATTACCAAGATATTCGATGTCTTGGGATGCACGGAGGAACAGAAAGTTCCATTCGCCACCTTTATGTTCCGGTGGCGAGAGCGATTCTCGGTGGGAATCATGAAGTGAAGCGTACCCATCCAAATTTCACTCAAGAGATGTCACGGAGATATGTTTCAGAATTGATTCAATGACAAGTACTTCCACGAAAGTATTCGTATATGAAGGAAGTGGAGTTTATTAGACTAGAGCGAATAACATGGCGGTGTCCCAAAGACGAGGCGAAGTTCGCGGAGTTATCCGAGTTTGCACCTCATTTGGTGGAGAATGAGGAACGTATGACGCGGATGTTTCGAGAGGTTTGAAACCCGACATACGCCAAGATATCTCATTTCTCATAAATTTTCTCTATTCGGATGTTGTCAATGAGGGCTCGGTTGTTAGAAGCGAGATAACGAGTACGCTCAACCGAGGGACCATAACCGTGATCATATCAAAGATAGCGATCATCGAATAACGATAACCAAATGGAGAGAAGAAGAATACGACAAAGGCGGTAACCACTCGGTGGTAATCGTGGCCATGAAAATAGAAGAAGCGAGTCGGGAGGAGATTTTAAAAGAGGAGATTCAACAACGACCATGTGAAGACGCGTCGGCGCCAATGAAGCAACTAGTTTTAAGGGAGGAGAATCGACCACCCATTATATATGCTACAAATGCGGAAAAGAGGGACATATCACCAAAACCGCCCACACGAGTTCAAGGTATGCTATAATTGTGGAAAGGAAGGACATATCGCTTTCGAGATTGTCTGATGGCGAAAACTAGTTCAATGGGGATGGTGACTCAAAAAGATCGTCGAGAAAAAGTCAAAGTCAACGATTCCGGGAAGAGCGTTTGTTGTGGATCGGTCAAAATGCGAGAACCCGAACGAAGTTAGCACAGGTTAGTTAATTATAAATTCTTGCGAAGTTTATACCTTACTAGATACCTCTGGTTTCTACCCATTCTTTTATCTCTTTGCTTTACGCTTTCACGCTTTGAACTTGACTACGGAGAAATTAGACTTTGACCTATTTATGGAGACTCAGTTAGAGAAACTTTCATTACATCCGTTGTTTAGAAATCTTGCTTGATTTAGGTTGGCACTATCACATTACACGTTAACCTTATTTCTATAGAGATATTTGCTTTTGATGTGATTTTAAGGTTAACTACTCATCATGCCAAAATTGATTGCTTTCGTAAGGTTGTTAGTTTTCATATTCCTAAGCAACTTTGTTATTCAATTCGTGCAATCAAACCATTGAAGTCAAACATTTTCATATCAAGCCATGAAGTCATTCGTTTATTACGGATGTCAAATTTTCTTAGTCCATGTTATGGATTTGAATAAAGACACGTCGATTTGAATAATATTCCCGTTGTTATTGATTTTTTCCGACGTATTTCATGAAGAATTTCTTGGTTTACTCCCAAAGATCGATATTAAATTTTGTATCGACTTTGAACCCTAAGACAAAACTCATTTCTAAATCTCATATCGAATGGCTCTATTGAACTTCGTGAGTTAAAAATTCAACTATAGAATTTGGTACCGAGCCTTTATCTTGTGACTTCCTTTGTGGAATTCACCTAAGCCGAACTCTCTGTAAGGGACGCCATATTCGATGCGATAAGAAAGCGATATAGGTGTCATTGTGACGTCTTATCCAAGATTGGGATATGAGTCACGATTGAGAGCAACCTAAGTCGATTATCGAAAGACGTAGCTTTCTAGGCTTAGTTGGTTATTATCGAGATTCGTTGAAGGATATTCTCGAATCGCTATTCCATTAACGCAAATGACTCGTAGAGATACAAAATTCGAATGGAGCAAGGAATGTGGGAAGAGCTTGAAGAACTCAAGAGAGAGACTCATTTCAAAGACATGTTACGATCATGCCATCCTCGGAAAAGCGAACGTGGTAGCCCGACGCGTTGAGTAGAAGATCATATGCGAGGAACGAGTGCGATGATGTCAAGTATCGCGACAGAGCCAACTTTAATAGAAAAAGTTAAGGTTGCTTCAAGCCACCGGCCGGAATGCCGATGCGTATGAAGAAGAAAGTACAAGAAGGAGCTATTCCTAAGGCGAGAATTGATGAAGAAGGAATACTTGAGTCAACTCCAGACTTTGCATTCCTAATGATTTTGATTTGAAGATAGAATCATGATGGAGGCACACAACACATTGTTTGCAATCCATCTCGGGAGTACCAAAATGTATTATGATCTTCAACATACATTTTGGTGGAGCAATAATATGAGGAGAGAGATCGCGTGGTTTATCTCGAGATGTTTAACTTATCAACATGTAAAGGCGAGCATCAAGTGCCAAAGGGTCCATTGCAACCACTTGAGATTTTGAAATGGAAGTGGGAACACGTTACCTCAATTTCATTACTAATCTTCCCAAGGTTTCTCAAGGCATAGATGTGATTTGGGTTATTGTTGATAGATTAACCAAGTCTACTTATTTCTTCGACCGTCGAGAGACTTATTCCTTGAACGTCTTTCTCGTATGTACGTAAATGAGATTGTGAGATTGCATGGCATGCCAAAGATCCATAGTTTTGGGTTAGTTTGTAGAAAGCTATGGCACGAATTTACGATTCTGGTTTGGCATACCATCCTCAAAGCGGATGGGCAATCGAAAAAGACTACTCAAACTTTTGAAGATATATTAAAACTCTGTGTCCTAGATTTCAAAGGAAGTTGGGATAAGTACTTGCCATTGGTGGAATTCTCATACAACAATAGTTATTAAACAAATATAGGCATGGTTCCATTCAAGCATTATATGGACGAAAATGTCGTTCTCCAATATGTTGGGATGAGGTGGGTGAAGCAACATTGTTGGGACCCGAGTTAAGACGTATGACTACTCACCGAAAAGATCCAAATGATTCGACAACGTATACAAATGGCACAAGATCGACAAAAGAGTCATGCGGATCTTCATCGAAAGGACGTGGAATTTAATGTAGGATCATGTATTGTTCATGCGAGTTGCTCCATGGAAGGGAGTTACAAGATTTGGGAAGAGAGGAAAGCTCGATCCACGATTTATCGGTCCATTTCAAATTCTTGACCGAGTAGGAAATGTAGCCTATAGACTTACGTTACCTCAAAGTATGTCTCGTGTTCATAATGTGTTTCATATATCTCTTGTGAGACCCAGATTTTATTAATAAAGATTTAAATTTTGTTGAAATAATTTTTTAATATTATGGTGTGAATTTAAGATAATATTATAGTTGTGGGTAGTATTTATAAATTTTGCAAAGTATCACAAGTGGTTATATTATATTCGATTGGTTGGGAATATTCGGTTTAGCGAGGAATATTAAATACAATGACTCAATCATTGGTGGACCTTACAATGCGAAATTATTATCGGATTGAAAAAAGCAAAAAATATTTTATTGAAATAACGGCGGAAGTTTTACTGTGGTTCTTGTTGAACTACTTTCTCGGTAGTAAAAGTACGATGTCGTGTGGTTGCATAGTAGCACACGGTATTGATTATTGATGCTTATGTGAGAAGTCACTCGGTTTGATTCCATTATTGTCGATTAATAATATGAATTATTATAATAAATGACGTTTTGTTTTATTAAGTATTATTAACGTAATAAAATGAAACATCTTTTATATAAAATGAATACTTTATTAAAGTTATTACATAAATAGAATATATTATATTTTATTATGCATAGTGTTTTTGCATAGTGTTTTGCATAGTGTTGCATAGTGTTTGCATAGTAAAATATTTTTATATAAATAGAATATATTATATTTTATTTAAAAGATTTTGCTTTAAATATGGATAAATCAGATTAAAGTAAATCAATCTGACCGTTCATGGATTAATTACTATGCATTCTATTTTCCTATAAATAGAAGCTCATTCCTTCATTATTTTCTTACAATTCACTTTGAAACTAGAGAGAGAAATTATAGAGAGAAGCTATAGAGAAAAATCTATAGAGAGAAAGAAAAAAGTATTCTGCTACTTCACTTTGCCAATATTCCGGTTCTTCTAAGGTAAGGGGTATTATTTGTTGTACCGTCAAGGGTGTTATTCTTTCTTATTCATGAAGAGAACTTACATTATTCCATTCATTATTATTACATTGGAATAACTTTTGTAAAAGTGGTATACCCTATACATAACTTTGTATATACGCGGCATACTATACTTGGTGAAATCCTTATGTTATTCCATTCTTATTTATTACATTGGAATAACTTTGTATCACGCCGAATCCCCTATACTTGGTGATCTTCTTACATTATTCCATTCTTTATTATTACATTGGAATATCACATGCGTGTGTTTTTACACCTGACTGGTTCCATTGTTTATTATTCCACATTTATTATTACATTGGAATATCCTGTCGTGTGTTTTACAGGACACAGTTCCATTGTTTATTATTCAAAGATTTATTATTACATTGGATCATCACAGCTTGCGGTGTTTCAATTTCACGACACGGTTCCGTTATTATTATTACATTGGAATAACTTTTCTACATCTGCTGATCTGCGCGTGCATGGTGATTTCTTTTGTTATTCCATTCTTTATTATACCAAGTTGGTTAAAACTTTGACTTCTATACTCCATGAAATTAGTAGAATATCCTTGATATTTGCGTTTCATCCAGTATCTTTTCATAGAAATATTCTTCTGATCATTCTTGAATTTTACTCTACAAAGCAGTATCATGTTGACAGTTTGGATGTTATTAGTTCCTGAATAACTTAATTCTTGAACTTGTTTTATTGAATTATTATGTCATTGTCATCATCCTCATGTTATATTATGTTATCTTTGGCTTACGTGCATAGATGAACTTAGTATGATTATGACCAGGGATCATTCGGTATAATCATGACTTGATATAAATGATGTGACAAAAGTCCTCGATGGCTGTGTAATGCGATGATGGATAGTTTTTGGTATGATTATGACCAGGGGTGATTCGGTATAGTCATGACCATTGATAATTTGATGAAAATCCTTGACCGTGGTACAGGGATGATTAGATGTGGTGGTTTATTTATTAAGCTGAGTCTCAGCGATAAAAATTGATGAAAACTTTTAAAACCTAAAAGATAGTAGACTTTATTCTCTACTTGACTCTTTTAATGGATTACTTTCAGCTATTGCGCAGTTAAACTGGTTGTCTATTGTATTTTATCGGTTTAACATTTGTTGAAGGCTAATGATAATTTATTACGCATTATCTTAGTCATAATATTTCTTCTTGGGCTAGTTGAGGTCACCCTTTTTTTCACTTTGTTCTCTTGTGAAATGAGAACATAAATTGGGACGAGTCGGGGAACAAGTAATGGTCCGGAGGATAGCATTAGTAGTCCTCACTATTACGTGATATAGTGTGATAATAGTTGTAATGAGGACTCCTTTTGAGTTTGTATAATATCTAGTAGACAATATTTGTATTCAAACTCACGGTTTATGTCGTATTATACCACGCATTATATTAATAAGTTGTATTTGAATTTATGTACCATGTAAGTGGCGACCCAAGATGGGTGGCGTATATCTAATTTTGGGGGCGTCCACGGTTGGTATCGTAGCTTAGGGATATGATCCTGGCTAAGATGCGAGATAAGAACTAGGAGGAGAGGCGGAAATTCCTTGTTAGTATGACCTACCTAAGTTTATTTGTTATTTAATTGGTGGATTCGAGTATAGGATAATATTTGATATATTAATTAACCCTTTTGCTTCACAATTCCTTTCGGGTAATAAGAGTGTAGCTAGGTCGGCGGGGAATAAATGGAATAGAACGGTGGTCATCATTTAGTAGTTATATTTGGTGAATCAACTAGGGTGAGGCGCGAACCCAACGTTGAAAGAGTGTTTTGCCACTATCATACAAGATGTCTAATGACATACAACCTCGTGTCATCATAAAAGAGAGGTTGTGCTCATCCACTTCTTGAGTATATTTACGAGCACTACCTATATGATCTTGGTGTTTGTTTGAAGTATAATTCTCAATTTGAGGCGATGGAGATAATGATAAATCAAGAGAAGACTCACCATTGGGAAGAATATGATAGTAATCTTCTCATTTTCTTTTTAGGGTCTATTGGGTAAACCAAGAATAATTACGTGGCCATATGATATCTATCATAACCTAGAAGCATGGCCTCCCATGTATGCGAAGGTTTCCTTGAGCACTTCCCAAAGATTCTAATTTCTAAAAAGTTTTTGACTATACATTTATGTAAGGTGTCATTGTGACGTCTTTATCCAAAGTTGGGATGAAAGTCACAGTTGGTATTAATGTGACGTCTTATCCAAATCTTGGGCGAGAATATATGATTTTGAATGATATTTATATCATTAATAAATTTCTTGACGTATTCTTGAAGATTTCCTAGCCTACCCTAGGCGTGAAATCGAATTTTGTATTGACCCCATCTGAAAAACCCATTTCTTAAACCCTCAAATATTTCTTCAACTAAAAGGATCATTTACGAGGATTATGATGAAAGTCATAATAAAAGCATTGGACTAATGAAAATTATGGGTATATGAAGTATTAGTAAGTGTTATGATGAGTTATGTTGGTTATTATGTGAAAACATGAAAGTTTCTTAGAAATCACAAAAGTTGAAAATCGATTTTGGTGAAAAAGCGTAACATGAAATTCAATTGACCATATCTCCTATTATATTTTGAATTTTTGAGTGTGGTCAAGTCCTAGAGTTAGATCTATGAGTTACCTAACTAATCCAAGTGGAATTACTGGAAAAGGTGTTGTAGATTTTTGTGTGGACTGATTTTAGCAAAGGAGGCCAAAGCTGTAAATTTCAAAATGCTACTGCCCAGAAACTTTAAGGGGCTGTTTCGGCCACTTAAATTATGAGAAAAAAATTCTGGCCTTTTGGGACATGAAAGTATATGGTATAAAGTACCTCCTGTCCAAAAATGAGCTCATTACGACTTAAAATGAGCAAGTTATGACTATTTCAATATTTAGGTTTTTCCGAATGAAAAATGCTATAACCAAGTTCTATAACTCAGATGACCATGAAATTTAAACTGGAAGCTCACGTTAACATGTGTAAGGTCCTGCCAAGATTTGGGAATTTTGGAGTTAAACTTGAGGTAGCTAATTTCTTAAGGAATTAAGTGGAAATTGATTTTTGAAAAATAGTAAATGAATTTTAAAATTTAGAAAAAATATATTTTCATTATGGGACTATATTATGCTAAATCCCAGAAAAGAAATATTTTTGGGACTGATTTGGTATTTTTCATGAAAATAGTTTAATTCTGAACATATGAGTTAAATATGTTATGTGAAATAACAAAGTTGAAAATAGGATTTTATGGCTAAAGAATCCTATATAGAGTATATGCATATTTTTTGAGGATTTGATAATTGGTGATGATATTTTATGAGTATGGCATTTTGAATGATTAAATGCATTATATGGTAAAAGCGTAAACAATTGAGATAAATTGTTTATAAATTTAAGAAGTGATTAAAATATTATTATAATATTAATGTTATTAGATTATGAGATTATTAAGTGATTGATAACATGGGGATATTCTTGAATCTGGATAAATTATATTATAAATGTTTAATATTTATCCTTTATCTCATTTGATTGATTCTTTATATCATTATCCTCATGCTTATATTATGTTGAAAGTCATACATGGCATGAGTGCATAGATGGACTTGGTATGATTATGACCGAGGATTGTTCGGTATAATCATAACCGTAAATGAATACACGATTATCTTTGGTAGTAGTGCATGGATAATTGTGGTCGTGATACTAATGAATACACGATTATCTTTGGTAGTAGTGCATGGATAATTTGTGGTCGTGATACTAATGAATACACAATTATCTTTGGTAGTAGTGCATGGATAATTTGTGGTCGTGATACTAATGAATACACGATTATCTTTGGCCTAGTGTGCATGGATAATTTGTGGTCGTGATACTAATGAATACACGATTATCTTTGGTAGTAGTGCATGGATAATTGTGGTCGTGATACTAATGAATACACACGTTTATCTTTGGTAGTAGTGCATGGATAATTTGTGGTCGTGATACTAATGAATACACGATTATCTTTGGTAGTAGTGCATGGATAATTGTGGTAATAGATACTAATGAATACACGCTTATCTTTGGTAGTAGTGCATGGATAATTTGTGGTCGTGATACTAATGAATACACGATTATCTTTGGTAGTAGTGCATGGATAATTTGTGGTCGTGATACTAATGAATACACAATTATCTTTGGTAGTAGTGCTTGGATAATTTGTGGTCGTGATACTAATGAATACACAACTATCTTTGGTAGTAGTGTAATTTGTGGATAATTTGTGGTCGTGATACTAATGAATATCCTTGGCACATAGTGCGGGGATGATTCGATGATATGGATTAATTATTGAGTTGAGTCTCGTGAATGAAATATTAATTCATGGATGTGGTAAAAGTCATCTTTGGTAGTAGTGCATTGATAGACTTGGTATGATTATGACCAAGGATTATTCGGTATAATCATGGCCAGTAATTGAAAACACGAATATCCTTGGCGGTGGTGCATGGATAATTAAGTGGTTAAATGATACTATTAAGTCGTCTCGGCATTATTGGTTTTACTGAGTTGTATATCTTTGCTTTTGTGGTGCAAAGATGAATTGTTAATGAATAGCTTTGACATATTTCAAAGATGAATTTAATATTTTTAAACGATAAAGGTATTCAAGGTATCCTCATCTCTTTATCATACAGTCGTACTCTAATTTCGAGGCGAAATTCCATAAGGAGGGAGATTGTGAGACCCCAGTTTTTATTAATAAAGATTTAAATTTTGTTGAAATAATTTTTTAATATTATGGTGTGAATTTAAGATAATATTATAGTTGTGGGTAGTATTTATAAATTTTACAAAGTATGCAAGTGGTTATATTATATTAGATTGGTGGGAATATTTGGTTTAGCGAGGGAATATTAAATACAATGGCTCAATCATTGGTGGACCCATACGAAATTATTGTCGGATTGAAAACGACAAAAATATTTTATTGAAATAACGGCGGAAGTTTTACTGAATAGTTCTTTGTTGAACTACTCGGTAGTAGTAAAAGTACGATGTCGTGTGGGTTGCATAGTAGCACACGGTATTGATTATTGATGCTTATGTGAGAAGTCACTCGGTTTGATTCCATTATTGTCGATTAATAATATGAATTATTATAGCGAATAATGACGTTTTGTTTTATTAAGTATTATTAACGTAATAAAAATGAAACATCTTTTATATAAAATAGAATACTTTATTAAAGTTATTACATAAATAGAATATATTATATTTTATTATGCATAGTGTTTAGTAGTGTTTTGCATAGTGTTTTGCATAGTGTTGCATAGTGTTTGCATAGTAAAATATTTTTATATAAATAGAATATATTATATTTTATTTAAAAGATTTTGCTTTAAATATGGATGAGTCAGATTAAAGTAAATCAATGCGGACCGTTCATGGATTAATTACTATGCATTCTATTTTCCTATAAATAGAAGCTCATTCCTTCATTATTTTCTTACAAATTCATTGAAACTCTAGAGAGAAAATTATAGAGAGAAGCTATAGAGAAAAATCTATAGAGAGAAAGAAAAAAAAGTATTCTATACTTCACTTTGCCAATATTCGGTTCTTCTAAGGTAAGGGGTTTATTTGTTGTACTGAGTCCGGGGTGTTATTCTTTCTTATTCATGAAGAGAACTTACATTATTCCATTCATTATTATTACATTGGAATAACTTTTGTAAAAGTGGTATACCTATACATAACTTTTGTATATGCGGCATACCATACTTGGTGAAATCCTTATGTTATTCCATTCTTATTTATTACATTGGAATAACTTTTGTATCTGTGAATCCCCTATACTTGGTGATCTTCTTACATTATTCCATTCTTTATTATTACATTGGAATATCACATGCGTGTGTTTTACAGGACTGGTTCCATTGTTTATTATTCCACATTTATTATTACATTTGGAATATCCATGTCATGTGTTTTACATCTTTATCGACTGGTTCCATTGTTTATTATTCACATTTATTATTACATTGGATCATCCACATGCTTGTTGTGAATTTCACGACTTTGGTTCCGTTATTATTATTACATTGGAATAACTTTATTGTCTGAAATCTGCGCATGCATGGTGATTTCTTTTGTTATTCCATTCTTTATTATACCCGGTTGGTTAAAACTTTGACTTCTATACTCCATGAAATTAGTAGAATATCCTTGATATTTGCGTTTCATCGATATCTTTTCATAGAAATATTCTTGATCATTCTTGAATTTTACTCTACAAAAGCGATGTCATGTTGACAATTTGGATGTTATTAGTTCTGAATAACTTAATTCTTGAACTTGTTTTATTGAATTATTATGTCATTGTCATCATCCTCATGTTATATTATGTTATCTTTGGCTTACGTGCATAGATGAACTTAGTATGATTATGACCGGGATCATTCGGTATAATCATGACTTGATATAAATGATGTGACAAAAGTCCTCGATGGCTTTATAATGCGGTGATGGATAGTTTTTGTATATGATTATGACCGGGGGTGATTCGGTATAGTCATGACCATTGATAATTTGATGAAAATCCTTGGCCGTGAGTACGGGGATGATTAGATGTGGTGGTTTATTTATTAAAATTTGAGTCTCGGCGATAAAAATTGATGAAAACTTTTAAAACCTAAAAGATAGTAGACTTTATTCTCTACTTGACTCTTTTAATGGATTGCTTATTCAATTGCAGATTAAAGCGGTTGTCTATTGTATTTTATCGGTTTAACATTTGTTGAAGGCTAATGATAATTTATTACGCATTATCTTAGTCATAATATTTCTTCTTTGGGCTAGTTGAGCTCACCCTTTTTTTCACTTTATTCTCTTGAGAAATGAGAACATAGGCTGAGACGAGTCGGGAAGCAGTAATGGTCGAGAGGATAGCATTAGTAGTCCTCACTATTACGTGATATAGTGTGATAATAGTTGTAATGAGGACTCCTTTTGAGTTTGTATAATATCTAGTAGACAATATTTGTATTCAAACTCACGGTTTATGTCGTATTATTACCTACACGTTTATATTAGTAAGTTGTATTTGAATTTATGTACCATGTAAGTGGCGACCCAAGATGGGTGGCGTATCTAATTTTTGAAGCGCTACATGTACTTAAAAATATGTCGAAGACCCGAACCACGTTATAGAGTTAGAACCTGAGACGAGATAGTAGAAGACTTAACGTATGAGGAGGTACATGTCAAGATTTTGGATAGGAAGGAGCATGTCCTACGCCTTGAAAGGTTATACCACAAGTTAAAGTTTTGTGGAGGAATCATCTTTATAGAGAAATGACACGGGAGTTGGAAGCGGAAATGAAAGTGAGGTATCCTCACCTTTTGAAACACAGAATGACGTCGTCGTTTTATTTCGAGGACGAAATTTCATAAGGAGGGAGGTTGTAAGACCTCAAATTTTTAAATAAAAAGGAATTTCCTTTATTTATTATTTTGAAATAGTAAGGGTTGATTTGATTAATGTGGATAGTTAAAGGGTTAAATGTGCAAATATTTCAAAATAAGCAAGTGGTTATAAAATATTCATTATTAAGTTTAAATAATATTCGTTTGGTTATAAAATGGAATATTAAATCTTTGTTTGGGAATATTAAATGCGGGAATAATAAATGCCATGTGTGGCCCCATAACGGAAAGAGATTGGATGAAGAAAACGACAAAAATAAGTTGTTTTTAAATAGCGGCGTAGTTATTCTGAATTAATCTTTGTTGGAATACCCGGTGGTTAAAACACACTAATGCTGCGTTGTTGAGCAAGTAGCACACCGTATTGCACCAATTATTGATTCTTACGTGAAAGGCACTACTCGATAATGGTTACGATAATTCTTTGTTCGATATTTTATTGAGTTAATAATTCTTTGCGTTGATATTTTATATTCTTTGTTGTTTGATAATTGTCATTACACAAATATCTTTCATTATCGAAGCAATAATTCATATTATCTGAATAATATTATTAGATAACATTATTGGCAATGTCTAGAAAGTTACATCAAGGAGAGGTTTGGTCACCTAATTGCGGCGCCATGATGAAGAAATTCTTATTGGAAAGCCCCTTTCACAGGAACTGCACGGTTGTCGATATTGTGATTACGTAATATTATTTGTGAATAATTAATTATTGATTTATATGATGAGGAAAATATTGATTTTATGTGGATATAGATGGAGAAAAATTTTAAAATGACAATTGTTGAAAATTAATATTTTATCTTTTTCTGATAAAATAATTCATTTAAATATATTATTTTAATAATATATTAATGGTGATATTTTTACAACGAATGTGGGATATATGAGTATACGAGGAGGAAGAGTATTTTTGTTGCAATAAATGTTTAAAACATGTTAAACATGTCGGTGGACCCCATTTCTTGACTGAAATTTGATTATAGCTGTAAAATCGACCGTTTGTGGTGGATTTCGGTCAATTTCTGTTTGGAATTTGGAAAAATTTTCTTCTGCAAAGTTGTAGAAATTGAATTTCCTATAAAAACTCGCGAGATTCGAATTTTCTGATGAAAGGGCTATTTATTATGAATTATTGAAGTTACGAAGCTCAAAATAATTAATTTTTGGAAGTTTTAATTATGTTTTTTAAGAAAAACGTTTTTCAAAATGTTGTTGGCCATCTTTAACATGTGCTTGATGGCTGAGATCAGATTGTCTAGATGGGCGTGAGAATTTATTAAATATATTAATATTATATTAAATTTTACTGCTTTGGTGTTCTAGCAATTTCACTATAAATAGGGTCTTAGGTTAGAATTGAAAATCACACCGAAAGCTGAAGTTTCTCTCTCTATATTATCGGCGTATTCTTGTGAGTATTTTGAGTATACTTTGAGTATTGCTATATCGGTGCAAGTCAAGTCATGCCTTTATATCAGGTGTTTATTTAAAATCTTGTCTTTTCGAGGTAAGGGATATTATTTTTTTGTAATGATATTATTTCTTCAATATCATTATCTTTGAAATGTTGATCTGAAGTTTTATCAAATTTGGAACTTTTTCATGTCGGGTTACTATTCATGGGTTCTTATTCACGAAGTTCTTATTCATGAGTTCTTATTCACGATTCTTATTCACGATCTTATTCATGAAGCGTGAAGATGTTTTTGTGGAATTTCTATCTTTTGGTGTCGAGTTACTATTCACGTGTCGTCACTATTCACGTATCTGACACTTATTCACGATATCTGACACTATTCAATCGAAAAATAAAATTTCTTCTTTTTGTCCAAAATATCTATTACGGATACTAACTCGATTGTATCCATGTTTTGATCATTCTTGAATTTTACACCACTATGATTATTTTTGAGGTATTTTTGGGCGTGGATAAAACCAAGTACGAATCCTTAATCCTTAATCCTTGTCATTTTGTTTCCTTTGGATTCGTTTCTTTAAAAATATTTTCATCATCCTCGGTCTTAAATGATGATATTATTGAATATCTTTGGCTTTTAGTGTGCAAGATGAATGATTTCTGAAGAATATCTTTGGCACATAGTGCAAAGATGAAGGTGTTTAAATGAACATGACCAGATTGATGAATATCTTTGGCCTTTAGTGCAAAGATGAGCAGTGTTGAGATGAACATGACTGAATGATGAATATCTTTGGCACATGGTGCAAAGATGAATATTTGATTCGAGATGTATATTGATTGATGTTACGAGGATAAAATATTGATGATGGACTTTTAAATTCATAGATTATAGTAGATTTCATTCTCTCACGTAACTCTTCATGAATTATTATTTCAATGCGAATATTGATTTAAAATTTGTTGTCTATTGTATTCTATCGAGATTTTCCTGTTGAAGACTAACGATAATTTGTTGTATATTATCTTAGTCATAATATTCTTCTTTGGGCTAGTTGAGCTCACCCTTTTCCTTGTTGTTCCATTTTTCTCGGGAGGCGAGAATTTAGCGAGTGCAGTCGGGGTATGGAATGAAGGTTTTAGAAAAGGATTGTTTAGTAGTCCTCACCATTTTGTAAAATAATGTATCAATAAATGTGATGAGGATTTATTTGAGTATAGATATTGTCTAGAAGATAATATTTGTATTCAAACTCACGTTTTCTTGTTGTAATAATAAAGTTGTAGTTGTTTACGTACCATGTATTTGGCGACTCGGAATGGGTGTTGTGCATACCTATTTTGGGGGCGTCGCGGTTAATATCGAGCTTAGGGATATGATCTCTGGCGGAGATCGGGAATAGAACTAGGAGGGAGAGAGAGTAAATCCTTCGCTATTTAGTGTGTCCTACTAAGCTTATTTGTTAGTTGGTCGGTATATAGGGATATTATGTGATATATTGATTTCCTTAATTAACCCTTATTTTATGACGTATTTGAGAATGTCGTTGAGAATATTAACAATGGAGTAAATGAGACCGTGGAGATGCTGTCTTTCACCAACGAGGAGAACGTGCACAGCAGTGGCAATGTTCCTCCTGTGAAACAACACCATGACGAAGCGAGATGATGAGCGAGGGATGTTTAGAAGCTTTTTGCGATTCATGCAAAATCGACGAGAGGAGACTTCGTGTTCACAATCTGAGGAGAAATGATAGCAATTCACGAGTGGTCACAATAAGCGATTCAAAGAGTTGGGACCACGAGTGCAGGGAAAGCGGGATCCGATTAAAGGCGGAGACGTGGGTCAAACAAATTACCAAGATATTCGATGTCTTGGGATGCGGAGGAACGAAAGTTCCATTCGCCACCTTTATGTTCCAAAGCGCGAGGCGATTCTTGGTGGGAATCGTGAAGTGAAGCGCGTACCCATCCAAATTTTCGGCATATCGTGGGAGATGTTTGAAAACAGTTCAATGACAAGTACTTCCCGAAAGTATTAAATCGTATGAAGGAAGTGGAGTTTATTAGACTAGAGCGAGAATAACATGGCGGTGTCCCGATGCGAGGCGAAGTTCATGGAGTTATCTAGATTTGCACCTCATTTGGTGGAGAATGAGGCGCGTATGACGCGGATGTTTACGAGAGGTTTGAAACCCGGCATACGTCGATATCTCATTTCTCATAAATTTTCTCTATTTCAGGATGTTGTCAGCGAGGGCTCGGTTGTTAGAAGCGAGATAACGATACGTTCAACCGAGGGACCATAACCGAGGATCATACTAAGATAGCAGGTCATCGAATAACGATAACCAAACGGAGAAAGAAGAATCTGAATTAAAGCGGTAACCACTCTGGTGGTAATCGTGGCCATGAAAATAGAAGAAGCGAGTCGGGAGGAGATTTTAAAAAGAGGAGATTCAACAACGACCATGTGAAGGCGTCGGCGCCAAGATGTGACTAGTTTTAAGGGAGGAGAACGACCACCCGTCGTATGCTACAAATGCGGAAAAGAGGGACATATCATTCAAACCGCCCCTAGACAGTTCAAGGTATGCTTATAATTGTGGAAAGGAAGGACATATCGCTCGAGATTATGCGATGTATGAAACCTAGTTCATTGAGGGCGGTGACTCAAAAGATGTCCCGAAAAGTCAAAGTCAACGATTCCGGAAGAAGCGTTTGTTGTGGTCGGTCAAAATCGAGGAACCCGACGAAGTTAGCACGGGTTAGTTAATTATAAATTCTTGCGAAGTTTATACCTTACTAGATACTGGGTTCTACCCATTCTTTTATCTCTCTTGCTTGCGCTCAGCGTTTGAACTTGACTACGGAGAAATTAGACTTTGCCTATTTATGGAGACTCAGTTAGAGAAACTTTCATTACATCCGTTGTTTAGAAATCTTGCTTGATTCAGTTGGCACTATCACATTACTGTTAACCTTATTTCTATAGAGATATTTGCTTTTGATGTGATTTTAAGGTTAACTACTCATCATGCCAAAATTGATTGCTTTAAATAAGGTTGTTAGTTTTCATATTCCTAAGCAACTTTGTTATTCAATTCGACAATCAAACCATTGAAGTCAAACATTTTCATATCAAGCCATGAAGTCATTCGTTTATTACGGATGTCAAATTTTCTTAGTCCATGTTATGGATTTGAATAAAGACACGTCGATTTGAATAATATTCCCATTGTTATTGATTTTTTACGGCGTATTTCTGAAGAATTTCTTGGTTTACTCCCAAAGATCGATATTAAATTTTGTATCGACTTTGAACCCTAAGTACAAAACTCATTTCTAAATCTCATATCGAATGGCTCTATTGAACTTGTGGAGTTAAAATTCAACTATAAATTTGGTACTGAGCCTTTATCTTGTGACTTCCTTTGTGGAATTCACCTAAGCGAGACTCTACTGTAGGGGCGTCATATTAGATGCGATAGTAAAGCGATAGGTGTCATTGTGACGTCTATCCAAGATTGGGATATGAGTCACGATTGAGAACAACCTAAATCGATTAGCGAAATACGTAGCTTTCTAGGCTTAGTTGGTTATTATCGGAGATTCGTTGAAGGATATTCTCGAATCGCTATTCCATTAACGGTGACTTCGTAGAGATACAAAATTCGAATGGAGCAAGGAATGTGGGAAGAGCTTGAAGAACTCAAGAGGAGACTCATTTCAAAGACATGTTACGATCATGCCATCTGGAAAAATGAGCGTGGTAGTGACGCGTTGAGTAGAAGATCATATCACGAGGAGCGAGTGCGATGATGTCAAGTATACGCATAGAGCCAACTTTAATAGAAAAAGTTAAGGTTGCTCAAGCCACCCAGGCGGAAATGATCGTATGAAGAAGAAAGTACAAGAAGGAGCTATTAGGAAGCGAGAATTGATGAAGAAGGAATACTTGAGTCGACTCGGACTTTGCATTCCTAATGATTTTGATTTGAAGCATAGAATCATGATGGAGGCACACAACACATTGTTTGCAATCCATCACAGGAGTACCAAAATGTATTATGATCTTCAACATACATTTTGGTGGAGCAATATGAGGAGAGAGATCGCGTGAGTTTATCTCGAGATGTTTAACTTATCAACATGTAAAGGCGAGAGCATCAAGTGCCAAGGGTCCATTGCAACCACTTGAGATTTTGAAATGGAAGTGGGAACACGTTACCACAATTTCATTACTAATCTTCCCAAGGTTTCTCAAGGCATAGATGTGATTTGGGTTATTGTTGATAGATTAACCAAGTCTACTTATTTCTTCTGGATACGAGAGACTTATTCCTTGAACGTCTTTCTCGTATATGCGTAAATGAGATTGTGAGATTGCATGGCATGCCAAGATCCATAGTTTTGGGTTAGTTTGTAGAAAAGCTATGGGCACGATTTTACGATTGGTTTGGCATACCATCCTCAAAGCGGATGGGCAATCGAAAAAGGACTACTCAAACTTTTGAAGATATATTAAACTCTACGTGTCCTAGATTTCAAAGGAAGTTGGGATAAGTACTTGCCATTGGTGGAATTCTCATACAACAATAGTTATTAAACAAATATAGGCATGGTTCCATTCAAGCATTATATGGGCCGAAAATGTCGTTCTCGAATATGTTGGGATGAGGTGGGTGAAGCAACATTGTTGGGACCCGAAGAGTTAGTTAATGCGATATGACTCTGAAAAGATCCAAATGATTCGACAACGTATACAAAGCGGCACAAGATCGACAAAAGAGTTCTGCGGATCTTCATCGAAAGGACGTGGAATTTAATGTGAGGGGATCATGTATTGTTGCGAGTTGCTCCATGGAAGGGAGTTACAAGATTTGGGAAGAGAGGAAAGCTCGATCCACGATTTATCGGTCCATTTCAAATTCTTGACCGAGTAGGAAATGTAGCCTATAGACTTGCGTTACCTCAAGTATGTCTCGTGTTCATAATGTGTTTCACATATCGTACTTAAGTAAATATGTGAAAGACCCGAACCACGTTATAGAGTTAGAACCAGGACGAGATAGCCAAGACTTAACGTATGAGGAGGTACTGTCAAGATTTTGGATAGGAAGGAGCATGTCCTACGCCATGAAAGGTTATACCACAAGTTAAAGTTTTGTGGAGGAATCATCTTTATAGAGGAAATGACCTAGGAGTTGAAAGCGGAAATGAAAGTGAGGTATCCTCACCTTTTGAAACACCAGTATGCGTCGTCGATTTAGAGGACGAAATTTCATAAGGAGGGAGGTTGTAAGACCCAAAAATTTTTAAATAAAAAGGAATTTCCTTTATTTATTATTTTGAAATAGTAAGGGTTGATTTGATTAATGTGGATAGTTAAGGGTTAAATGTGCAAATATTTCAAAATAAGCAAGTGGTTATAAAATATTCATTATTGTTTGGGAATATTAGTTTGGTCGTGGAATATTAAATGCTTTCAGAGGGAATATTAAATGCGACGGTAGCGACCATGTGTGGCCCATGCTTGGAAAGAGATTGGATGAAGAAAACGACAAAAATAAGTTGTTTTTAAATAACAGCGTAGTTATTCTGAATTATCTTGTTGGAATACCCGGTGGTTAAAACACACTGAAATGCGCGTTGTTGAACGATAGCACCTGCGGTATTGCACAATTATTGATTCTTACGTAAGAAGGCACTTTTCTCAATAATGGTTACGATAATTCTTTGATTCGATATTTTATTGAGTTAATAATTCTTTGCGTTGATATTTTATATTCTTTGTTGTTTGATAATTGTCATTACACGGTATCTTTCATTATCGAAGCAATAATTCATATTATCTGAATAATATTATTAGATAACATTATTGGCAATGTCTAGAAAGTTACATCTAAGGAGAGGTTTGGTCACCCTAATTACGGCGCCCGATGAAGAAATTCTTATTGGAAAGCCCCTCTTTCTGGGAGCTGCACGGTTGTCAATCTTGTGATTACAGTAATATTATTTGTGAATAATTAATTATTGATTTATACGATGAGGAAAATATTGATTTTATGTGGATATAGATGGAAAATTTTTAAAATGACAATTGTTGAAAATTAATATTTTATCTTTTTCCGATAAAATAATTCATTTAAATATATTATTTTAATAATATATTAACGGTGATATTTTACAACGAATGTGGGATATATGAGTATCTGAGGAGGAAGAGTATTTTGTTTGCAATAAATGTTTAAAACATGTTAAACATGTCGGTGGACCCCATTTCTTGGCTGAAATTTGATTATAGCTTTATAAAATCGACCGTTTGTGGATTTCGGTCAATTTCTGTTTGGAATTTGGAAAAATTTTCTTCTGCAAAGTTGTAGAGAATTGAATTTCCTATAAAAACTCGCGAGATTCGAATTTTCTGATGAAAGGGCTATTTATTATGAATTATTGAAGTTCCGAAGCTCAGAAATAATTAATTTTGGAAGTTTTAATTATGTTTTTTAAGAAAAACGTTTTTCAAATGTTGTTGGCCATCTTTAACATGTGCTTGATGGCTGAGATCAGATTGTCTAGATGGGCGTAGAAATTTATTAAATATATTAATATTATATTAAATTTTACTGCTTTGGTGTTCTAGCAATTTCCTATAAATAGGGTCTTAGGTTAGAATTGAAAATCACACCGTAAACCGAAGTTTTCTCTATATTATCGGCGTATTCTTGTGAGTATTTTGAGTATACTTTGAGTATTGCTATACGGGTGCAAGTCCAAGTCATAGCCTATATCCCAGTGTTTCAACTAAAATCTTGTCTTTTCGAGGTAAGGGATATTATTTTTTTTGTAATGATATTATTTCTTCAATATCATTATCTTTGAAATGTTGATCTGAAGTTTTATCAAATTTGGAACTTTTTCATGTATCGGGTTACTATTCATGGGTTCTTATTCACGAAGTTCTTATTCATGAGTTACTATTCACGATTCTTATTCACGAGTACTATTCATGAAGCGTGAAGATGTTTTTGTGGAATTTCTATCTTTTGGTGTTGTGAGTTACTATTCACGTATCGTCACTATTCACGTATCTGCAGACTATTCACGATATCTGACACTTTATTCAAGAAAAATAAAATTTCTTCTTTTTGTCCAAAATATCTATTACGGATACTAACTTTGATTGTATCCATGTTTTGATCATTCTTGAATTTTACACCACTATGATTATTTTTGAGGTATTTTTGGGCGTGGATAAAACCAAGTACGAATCCTTAATCCTTAATCCTTGTCATTTTGTTTCAATTGGATTCGTTTCTTTAAAAATATTTTCATCATCCTCGGTCTTAAATGATGATATTATTGAATATCTTTGGCTGTGTAGTGCAAAGATGAATGATTTCTGAAGAATATCTTTGGCACCGTAGTGCAAAGATGAGCAGTGTTTAAATGAACATGGCCGAAGTGATGAATATCTTTGGCCTTTAGTGCAAAGATGAGCAGTGTTGAGATGAACATGACCCAATGATGAATATCTTTGGCACCAGTGGTGCAAAGATGAATATTTGATTCGAGATATATATTGATTGATATTACGAGGATAAAATATCGACGATGAACTTTTAAATTCATATATAGAAGATAGTAGTTTGCATTCTCTACTTAACTCTTCTAATTCATATTGATTTCTTTTTTTGACCAAATCATCGTTGATTTATGAATCTTACTCTTGAAATTAAATTTATGTTTTGATCATATTATTTTTATTATTATATATAACATTTTTATAATCATGGTGAAGAAATTTCTCTTTGACTTGAGTGTAAAGATGGGTAGATTATTGGTATGATCGTGACTATGGGTTCTCTTTAGCCAGTAGTACAAAGTTGAATCGTTGTGTGAGACCCAGTTTTATTAATAAAGATTTAAATTTTGTTGAAATAATTTTTTATTATTATGGTGTGAATTTAAGATAATATTATAGTTGTGGGTAGTATTTATAAATTTTGCAAAAAGTATGCACAGTGGTTATATTATATTCGATTGGTGGGGAATATTAGGTTTAGCGAGGAATATTAAATGCAATGGCTCGATCATTGGTGGATCCTAGCGAAATTATTGTCGGATTGAAAAAACGACAAAAATATTTTATTGAAATAACGGGCGGAAGTTTTCAAGTAGTTCTTGTTGAACTACTTTCGGTAGTAAAAGTATGCGATGTCGTGTGGGTTGCATAGTAGCACTGCGGTATTGATTATTGATCTTATGTGAGAAGTCACTCGGTTTGATTCCATTATTGTCGATTAATAATATGAATTATTATAGCGAATGACGTTTTGTTTTATTAATTATTATTAACGTAATAAAAGCGAAACATCTTTTATATAAAATGAATACTTTATTAAAGTTATTCTATAAATAGAATATATTATATTTTATTATGCATAGTGTTTTTGCATAGTGTTTTGCATAGTGTTGCATAGTGTTTGCATAGTAAAATATTTTTATATAAATAGAATATATTATATTTTATTTAAAAGATTTTGCTTTAAATATGGATGGTCAGTTAAAATAAATCAATACGGGCCGTTCATGGATTAATTACTATGCATTCTATTTTCCTATAAATAGAAGCTCATTCCTTCATTATTTTCTTACGAATTCACCGAAACTCTGAGAGAAATATAGAGAGAAGCTATAGAGAAAATCTATAGAGAGAAAGAAAAAAAGTTATACGCTTACTTCACTTTGCCATATTCGGTTCTTCTAAGGTAAGGGGTATTATTTGTTGTGCGTCAGGGGTGTTATTCTTTCTTATTCATGAAGAGAACTTACATTATTCCATTCATTATTATTACATTGGAATAACTTTTGTAAAAGTGGTATACCCTATACATAACTTTGTATATCACGGCGTACCTATACTTGGTGAAATCCTTATGTTATTCCATTCTTATTTATTACATTTGAATAACTTTGTATATCTGCTGAATCCCCTATACTTGGTGATCTTCTTACATTATTCCATTCTTTATTATTACATTTGAATATCACATGCGTGTGTTTTACAGGACACAGTTCCATTGTTTATTATTCCACATTTATTATTACATTTGGAATATCCTATCGCGTGTGTTTTTACAGGACACAGTTCCATTGTTTATTATTTAGCATTTATTATTACATTTGGATCATCACATCCGGTGTGAATTTCACGACTTTGTTCCGATTATTATTATTACATTGGAATAACTTTTAATACATCTGAATCTGCGTGCATGGTGATTTCTTTTGTTATTCCATTCTTTATTATACCCAGTTGGTTAAAACTTTGACTTCTATACTCCATGAAATTAGTAGAATATCCTTGATATTTGCGTTTCATCCAGTATCTTTTCATAGAAATATTCTTCTGATCATTCTTGAATTTTACTCTACAAAGCAGTATCATGTTGACAGTTTGGATGTTATTAGTTCCTGAATAACTTAATTCTTGAACTTGTTTTATTGAATTATTATGTCATTGTCATCATCCTCATGTTATATTATGTTATCTTTGGCTTACGTGCATAGATGAACTTAGTATGATTATGACCAGGGATCATTCGGTATAATCATGACTTGATATAAATGATGTGACAAAAAAGTCCTCGATGGCTTTGTAATGCGATGATGGATAGTTTTGGTATGATTATGACCGGGGGTGATTCGGTATAGTCATGACCATTGATAATTTGATGAAAATCCTTGGCCAGTAGTGCGGGGATGATTAGATGTGGTGGTTTATTTATTAAAATTTGAGTCTCGTGATAAAATTGATGAAAACTTTTAAAACCTAAAAGATAGTAGACTTTATTCTCTACTTGACTCTTTTAATGGATTACTTATTCATTGCTGCAGTTAAACTGGTTTGTCTATTGTATTTTATCGGTTTAACAACATTGAAGGCTAATGATAATTTATTACGCATTATCTTAGTCATAATATTTCTTCTTGGGCTAGTTGAGCTCACCCTTTTTTCACTTTATTCTCTTGAAATGAGAACATAGGCTGGACGAGTCGGGGAGCAAGTAATGGTCCGAGAGGATAGCATTAGTAGTCCTCACTATTACGTGATATAGTGTGATAATAGTTGTAATGAGGACTCCTTTTGAGTTTGTATAATATCTAGTAGACAATATTTGTATTCAAACTCACGGTTTATGTCGTATTATTACCAGACAGTTATATTAATAAGTTGTATTTGAATTTATGTACCATGTAAGTGGCGACCCAAGATGGGTGATGTATACCTAATTTTGGGGGCGTCACGGTTGGTATCGAGCTTAGGGATATGATCCACAGCTAAGATCTTGAGATAAGAACTAGGAGGGAGGCGGGAAATTCCTTCGCTAGTATGACCTACCTAAGTTTATTTGTTATTTAATTGGTTGGTCGGTCGAGTAGTATAGGGATAATATTTGATATATTAATTAACCCTTTTGCTTCACAATTCCTTTCGGGTAATAAGAGTGTAGCTAGGTCGGCGGGGGTAACGATGGAATAGAGCGGTGGTCATCATTTAGTAGTTATATTTGGTGAATCAACTAGGGTGAGCGAACCCAGCGTTGAAAGAGTGTTTTGCCACTATCATACAAGATGTCTAATGACATACAACCTCGTGTCATCATAAGACGGGGTTGTGCTCATCCACTTCTTTGAGTATATTTGAGCACTACCTATATGATCTTGGTGTTTGTTTGAAGTATAATTCTCAATTTGAGGCAATGGAGATAATGATAAATCAAGAGAAGACTCACCATTGGGAAGAATATGATAGTAATCTTCTCATTTTTCTTTGGGGTCTATTGGGTAAACCAAGAATAATTACGTGGCCATATGATATCTATCATAACCTAGAAGCATGGCCTCCCATGTACGAAGGTTTCCTTGAGCACTTCCCAAAGATTCTAATTTCTAAAAGCAGGTTTTGACTATACATTTATGTAAGGTGTCATTGTGACGTCTTATCCAAAGTTGGGATGAAAAGTCACAGTTGGTATTAATGTGACGTCTTATCCAAATCTTGGGCGAGAGTATGATTTTGAATGATATTTATATCATTAATAAATTTCTTGATGTATTCTTGAAGATTTCCTAGCCTACCCTAGGCGTGAAATCGAATTTTGTATTGACCCATCTGAAAAACCCATTTCTTAAACCCTCAAATATTTCTTCAACTAAAATGATGCATTTACGAGGATTATGATGAAAGTCATAATAAAAGCATTGGACTAATGAAAATTATGGGTATATGAAGTATTAGTAAGTGTTATGATGAGTTATGTTGGTTATTATGTGAAAACATGAAAGTTTCTTAGAAATCACAAAAGTTGAAAATCGATTTTGGTGAAAAAGCGTAACATGAAATTCAATTGACCATATCTCCTATTATATTTTGAATTTTTTAAGTGTGGTCAAGTCCTAGAGTTAGATCTATGAGTTACCTAACTAATCCAAGTGGAATTACTGGAAAAGGTGTTGTAGATTTTTTGTGTGGACTGATTTTTGCAAAGGAGGCCAAAGCTGTAAATTTCAAAAATACTACTGCCCAGAAACTTTAAGGGGCTGTTTCGGCCACTTAAATTATGAGAAAAATTCTGGCCTTTTGGGACATGAAAGTATATGGTATAAAGTACCTCCTGTCCAAAAATGAGCTCATTACGACTTAAAATGAGCAAGTTATGACTATTTCAATATTTAGGTTTTTCCGATTTAAAAACGCTATAACAAAGTTCTATAACTCCGATGACCATGAAATTTAAACTGGAAGCTCACGTTAACATGTGTAAGGTCCTGCCAAGATTTGGGAATTTTGGAGTTAAACTTGAGGTAGCTAATTTCTTAAGGAATTAAGTGGAAATTGATTTTTGAAAAATAGTAAATGAATTTTAAAAATTTAGAAAAATATATTTTCATTATGGGACTATATTATGCTAAATCCCAGAAAAGAAATATTTTTGGGACTGATTTGGTATTTTTCATGAAAATAGTTTAATTCTGAACATATGAGTTAAATATGTTATGTGAAGTAACAAAGTTGAAAATAGGATTTTATGGCTAAAGAATCCTATATAGAGTATATGCATATTTTTTGAGGATTTGATAATTGGTGATGATATTTTATGAGTATGGCATTTTGAATGATTAAATGCATTATATGGTAAAGCGTAAACAATTGAGATAAATTGTTTATAAATTTAAGAAGTGATTAAAATATTATTATAATATTAATGTTATTAGATTATGAGATTATTAAGTGATTGATAACATGGGGATATTCTTGAATCTGGATAAATTATATTATAAATGTTTAATATTTATCCTTTATCTCATTTGATTGATTCTTTATATCATTATCCTCATTACTTATATTATGTTGAAAGTCATCTACAGCGGCACATGTAGTGCATAGATGGACTTGGTATGATTATGACCGAGGGATTGTTCGGTATAATCATAGCAAGTAAATGAATACGATTATCTTTGGTAGTAGTGCATGGATAATTGTGGTGCGTGATACTAATGAATACACATTATCTTTGGTAGTAGTGCATGGATAATTTGTGATCGTGATACTAATGAATACACAATTATCTTTGGTAGTAGTGCATGGATAATTTATGGTCGTGATACTAATGAATACCACGATTATCTTTGGTAGTAGTGCATGGATAATTTGTGGTCGTGATACTAATGAATACGATTATCTTTGGTAGTAGTGCATGGATAATTGTGGTCGGGATCTTAATGAATACACGGTTATCTTTGGTAGTAGTGCATGGATAATTTGTGGTCGTGATACTAATGAATACACGATTATCTTTGGTAGTAGTGCATGGATAATTGTGGTCGTGATACTAATGAATACCACGGTTATCTTTGGTAGTAGTGCATGGATAATTTGTGGTCGTGATACTTAATGAATACCACGATTATCTTTGGTAGTAGTGCATGGATAATTTGTGGTCGTGATACTAATGAATACACAATTATCTTTGGTAGTAGTGCTTGGATAATTTATGGTCGTGATCTTAATGAATACACAACTATCTTTGGTAGTAGTGCATGGATAATTTGTGGTCGTGATCTTAATGAATATCCTTGGCTTTTGTAGTGCATGGATGATTCGATGATATGGATTAATTATTGAGTTGAGTCTCGTGAATGAAATATTAATTCTGGATGTGGTAAAAGTCATCTTTGGTAGTAGTGCATTGATAGACTTGGTATGATTATGACCAAGGATTATTCGGTATAATCATGGCCGTAATTGAAAACACGAATATCCTTGGCGATGGTGCATGGATAATTAAGTGGTCGTGATATACTATTAAATCGCGTCTCGGCATTATTGGTTTTACTGGTTGTATATCTTTTAGCTTTGTAGTGCAAAGATGAATTGTTAATGAATAGCTTTGACATATTTCAAAGATGAATTTAATATTTTAAAGCGATAAAGGTATTGAAGGTATCCTCATCTCTTTATCATACCAGTGCGTACTCTAATTTCGAGAGAAATTCCATAAGGAGGGGAGATTGTGAGACCCCAGTTTTATTAATAAAGATTTAAATTTTGTTGAAATAATTTTTTAATATTATGGTGTGAATTTAAGATAATATTATAGTTGTGGGTAGTATTTATAAATTTTGCAAAGTATCACAGTGGTTATATTATATTCGATTGGTGGGGAATATTAGGTTTAGCGAGGGAATATTAAATGCAATGGCTCAATCATTGGTGGACCCCTAGCGAAATTATTGTCGGATTGAAAAAGCGACAAAAATATTTTATTGAAATAACGGCGGAAGTTTTACCGTAGTTCTTGTTGAACTACTTTCATTAGTAAAAAATGCGATGTCGTGTGTGGTTGCATAAGTAGCACACCGTATTGATTATTGATGCTTATGTGAGAAGTCACTCGGTTTGATTCCATTATTATCGATTAATAATATGAATTATTATAGCGAATGACGCGTTTTGTTTTATTCATTATTATTAACGTAATAAAAGCGAAACATCTTTTTATATAAAGCGAATACTTTATTAAAGTTATACTATAAATAGAATATATTATATTTTATTATGCATAGTGTTTTTGCATAGTGTTTTGCATAGTGTTGCATAGTGTTTGCATAGTAAAATATTTTTATATAAATAGAATATATTATATTTTATTTAAAAGATTTTGCTTTAAATATGGACCGTCGAGTTAAAATAAATCAATACGGATAGTTCATGGATTAATTACTATGCATTCTATTTTCCTATAAATAGAAGCTCATTCCTTCATTATTTTCTTACGAATTCAAAAAACTACAGAGAGAGAAATTATAGAGAGAAGCTATAGAGAGAATCTATAGAGAAAAAAAAAAGTATTACTTACTTCACTTTGCCATATTCAGTTCTTCTAAGGTAAGGGGTATTATTTGTTGTACCGTCCAAGGTGTTATTCTTTCTTATTCATGAAGAGAACTTACATTATTCCATTCATTATTATTACATTGGAATAACTTTTGTAAAAGTGGTATACCCTATACATAACTTTTGTATATGCGGCGTACCTATACTTGGTGAAATCCTTATGTTATTCCATTCTTATTTATTACATTGGAATAACTTTTGTATCTGTGAATCCCCTATACTTGGTGATCTTCTTACATTATTCCATTCTTTATTATTACATTGGAATATCACATGCGTGTGTTTTTACAGGACTGGTTCCATTGTTTATTATTCCACATTTATTATTACATTGGAATATCACATGCATGTGTTTTACACCTAACTTTGGTTCCATTGTTTATTATTCAACATTTATTATTACATTTGGATCATCCATGGGTGTGAATTTCACGACTGGTTCCGTTATTATTATTACATTGGAATAACTTTGTCATCTGATCTGCATGCGTGGTGATTTCTTTTGTTATTCCATTCTTTATTATACCCGGTTGGTTAAAACTTTGACTTATATACTCCATGAAATTAGTAGAATATCCTTGATATTTGCGTTTCATCCGATATCTTTTCATAGAAATATTCTTACGATCATTCTTGAATTTTACTCTCTGAAAAGCGATGTCATGTTGACGGTTTGGATGTTATTAGTTCTGAATAACTTAATTCTTGAACTTGTTTTATTGAATTATTATGTCATTGTCATCATCCTCATGTTATATTATGTTATCTTTGGCTTACGTGCATAGATGAACTTAGTATGATTATGACCGAGGATCATTCGGTATAATCATGACTTGATATAAATGATGTGACAAAAGTCCTCGATGGCTGTGTCACGATGATGGATAGTTTTTGGTATGATTATGACCGGGGGTGATTCGGTATAGTCATGACCATTGATAATTTGATGAAAATCCTTGGCCGTGGTAATGCGAGGATGATTAGATGTGGTGGTTTATTTATTAAAATTTGAGTCTCGTGATAAAAATTGATGAAAACTTTTAAAACCTAAAAGATAGTAGACTTTATTCTCTACTTGACTCTTTTAATGGATTGCTTATTCATTGCTGAGATTAAACCGGTTGTCTATTGTATTTTATCGGTTTAACATTTGTTGAAGGCTAATGATAATTTATTACGCATTATCTTAGTCATAATATTTCTTCTTGGGCTAGTTGAGCTCACCCTTTTTTTTCACTTGTTCTCTTGAAAATGAGAACATAAATTTGAGACGAGTCGAGGAGCGAAGTAATGGTCGGAGGATAGCATTAGTAGTCCTCACTATTCATGATATAGTGTGATAATAGTTGTAATGAGGACTCCTTTTGAGTTTGTATAATATCTAGTAGACAATATTTGTATTCAAACTCACGGTTTATATCGTATTGTACACCACGCAGTTATATTAATAAGTTGTTTTAAATTTACGTACCATGTATGTAAGTGGCGACCCAAGATGGGTGATGTATACCTAATTTTGGGGCGTCTCCTCATTGTTGAATATCTTTGGCTTGTAGTGCAAAGATGAAATGTTGATGAATATCTTTGGCCCATAGTGCAAAGATGAACTTATTAGTATGATTATGAATAGGAACTGTGATTTGGTATAACCATGATCTTTGATATTTCAAGTAAAGACATGTGATGTAAATTATCTTCGTTCTGGGTGCGAAGAGGAATTTAGAATCACGATTATGGTTATGAGTTATTCATATGATTGTGGAAATGAACTGTTGATTGATGTTACAGGGATAAAATATTGTTGGTGAACTTTTAATGTGGAGAAGATAATAGACTTTATAGTCTATTTGACTCTTCTAATGGATTGCTCGTTCCGCTGCAACTATGGTTGAAAAGTTTTATCATATACCATATGTTCTAAATCTTTGATTTATTACTGATGAATGGTATTGATAATTTAATTATCTTTAGTCATGATATTCTTTACTGAGCTAGTTGTGCTCACCCTTTTGTTTCACAATTCCTTTCAGGTAATAAAAGTGTAGCTGAGTCGAGCGGAGATAACAGGGAAATAATGTGATGGTCCGAGACTGTCCAAATTTCTCAATACATTATAAAACGGCATGACATGCAATATATAATTGTATTGAGGACCTAAGATACGTGTGTCGATTTTATCGTTTAATAATTGATTTTGGTGACTTAATAATTGACCCGAACTTTGAAAGCGCCAAGAGTGCAATCATTAAAATGAAGAGAAGAGAAATCTTCGTGTCCCTTCGAGACTTAAAATATTTATTGTTGTACTTTATATGACATGTAATAATTTGAGTATGAATATTATCGTATTATATACGTTATAATATTTGTATTGAAACTCACAGTATATATGTCGTTGTATTTTGCATGACAATTGTAGTAATAAAGTTGTAGTTGTTTTCTGTATTTGGGGGCGTCATATTTATAATTTCCTAAATCACTATAAATCTAAACTGTTTTGATAATATCAACCTAACCTAAACTGTTTTAGATTTATCCTTTGTAATTTAATTATTATTTAATAAAATCATTACTTTATGTTATTAATTAATTTTTGAATTTATAATCTTCTAAATCACTACAAATCTAAACAAGCTTAATAAAGATAATGTCATCCTCTTAATTTTTAGATTTATTATCCCCTAAATCATTAAAAAATCTAAACTGCTTTTGATAATATCAACTGTTTTGATGTTATTCTTTGTAATTTAATTATTATTTAATAAAATCACTACTTTATCTCAACACTACACTCTACAATGTATATTCATCTGTTTTTTTGGGTAAAATTTGATCATCGCACAACAATCTACCATATTCTTATTATATTTTAATTAATTATACGTAAATATTTATTATTAAAAAATTGAATAATTCTGTCGCAACGCAGGAGTTTGTATCTAGTATGTCTCTAAATTGATAAGGTAATTTTAAAAAAAATATACAAAAATATGGAGCTAAAATATTATTGTTGAAAATTAAAACAGAAAAAGAAGAAGGAAAGATTAAGGAGAGAGAAAGTGACCGTAGAAAGGGGTGGGGACGAGCAGAAGTTTGATAAATTTAGATCAGGAGAAGGACCCACCATGGCGAGTGATAAATTACAGGTGGCTAAATCCTGCGCCTTAATTTGGACAGCAATGACACGACTCCCCATTCCCTGAATCCCCTCCCAGAGTGTTGAGCGAAATTGTTCCAAAATCGCATAAAAACATTAACCAAACTGTACTATTAAATGAGTCGTAACGATTTTAGTATATGTGACAGTTTAAAAATATATAAAAAATTATATATATATATATATATATATATGTATATACTGATTACGATTTTAAAACTTTATCTCTTTATCTTACATACCTGTTCATTCTTTTTAATGACGAATTGGATGATTTATTCTTGCCTCGTCATTATATATATAACCGCTGCCTTAACTTTTAATGACGAATGACGTATATATAATGACAGATCGAATCGTCGCTCGATCCGTCGTTAAATAAGGTGAGCAATGTATGTTAGATAAAAAGTGAGTTTAAGATCCGAACCGTATATGTATATATATTAAAAGTTATAAAGACAAATTCATAAAAATATAATAGATAATTTTAATTATATTGCGCACTTTTAAATTTTTTATTTGTGGCTAGAAGTATTTTTAATTGAATTGCAATTGTTTGAGTAATTATGAAGCATTTGTGACTAACATATTTCAAATTTAAAATATGTTGTTTGATGTTATTTTTAATCTCATGTATGATTTCTTAAACATAAAGATGAAACCAAACCAAATGAAACTATACTGTAAGCTTTAAAATCGTACGATTTTAGAATTATCAAACCGCATTCAAACGATTTTATGTAAATATAAATTATCTTTATTATTCATTTTAAATATTAATAAACGAGATTAAAAAATTAAATTAGTCGTCTGCTACTATTAGTATGTAGCGCATGGTTAAAAAATTCAATTCATTCACTACTAATAGAGTTTAGATTTTATTAATTAAAATTTAAAATTTATTAATCAAGCTATATGGTTCATTTTCATTAGATAGGATTTATGATTTATTAACAAGTGATTAATAAGGTTAAAAAATATTAAATCCTGATCAATATAAATTATAATTAATAATGTCAAAACTTTACTGATGTGGACACATAAATTTTTTTTTATGTAGACATAATAATTAAACATAAAATTAAATACAATACTTATAATTTCACATATTTGTATATCCAATTATCATCAAATGAACATCCGTATCATGTTCGGGTTATGAATGATTCCCATGTATATATATATATATATATATATATATATATATATATATATATATATATACACGTCGGCATCTCAGTGGCGTTGTTTATATATATATATATATATATATATATATATATATCGGCATCCCAGTGACGTTGTTGTTATAAATTGTTTGGAGGTGAGCAGGTGACGGTTATCGTTTTGTCTTTCACTCGTCGGCATCCCAGTGGCGCTGTTTATTTATATATCGTCGCCCGTCGGCATCCCAGTGGCGTTGTTGTTATAAATTGCTGGGAGGTGAGTAGGTGACGGTTATCGTTTTGTCTTTCACGTATTTTTCCCTCTCTTCCTCTCTCCTTCCATTTCTGTAAAATCTCCTTGTTTCTGTAAAATTAGTCGGCTGTTTCCTTGGGGGTGGATTAATTGTTGCTTATAAATACATAAAACCTCCTCTTTTCCAACTCTTATTTACGTCCCTCCTTTAGACTGAGTGAGAAAGCTATACATATAACTATACTATATACACATAGAGATAGAGATATGGAGGGAGAAAAGCTCGCGGATTCTTCATCGTCATTCACTTCAGATCTTTTTGGTTCCACGAACCCCTCCTCTGCATCTGCTTCATCTTCCGCTATTTTAGCCTCTATCTTTCCTCCTAATTCCCCCAAGGTAGCCTTTTGTTTTTCCTTTTCATTATTATACAAAACTTTTACAATTTGATTTAATTTTGAGGTATTTGTGTTCGGAATAGTCTTAATGCCGTGGCTTTTTATTTACTAGCTCTGCTGTGCGAATGGTTCGGAATAGTCTTAATGCCGTGGCTTTTTATTTACTAGCTCTGCTGGGCGAATGGCAACAATTTTAGTTTTTCTCCCCCTTCATATGGATCGTTTCAAGACTTTTCTTTTTCAGTCTGGATGGTTTTTGAATTCCTAATGGGGTTTCCATTGGGCTATTATTATGCCAATTTGTGTTGAAATTAGGAGGTTGAAGGTTAAAAGAAGAGCTTTTAATATATGGGTTTTCTATCCTAGCTCACCTAATTAGGTAAAAAAAACAAACTGGATACGGAACAGCTGTTTGCTTAATTTTAGAATTTTCTGCTTGTTAAATGAAACTGAAATATTAAAAAAAAAAAAAAGACTTTATGATGGATGGAGAAATATTGCGCATGTCAATGTGAACCTTACTTCAGGAGTTCGTTCCTAGTGCATGTTGCTACTCTATTAATTGGTTTTCAGGAACTTGTAAACTCATGCCGTCTCTCATCCACTCTTCTCCCTTATATTTGTTCGATTATTTCTTTTTTCCAGGTTTCGGGGACGGAGTCCAGCTTGCGCTCTGAGGCAGCTGACAAAAAGCAAGACTCTACAAGTAAGGCATGGAATGCCAAACCTGGTCCTTCAGGTTTGTGAAGCCACAAGAGTCCTGCACTGTAGTTTGTTACTCTTAACCTTCTGTATTTATATATATATATATGCTTTCTATAAGATGAGCTTGACATTGATTATCTTTTCTATGTATTTTATTTCTTCAACAATGAGAGCTGAATTGCTATCTCATCCCTCCCTTTTTTAAATGTCATGATGGCACTTGACTATTGTACCACAAGGCCTTCGCCAAAATTTTATTATTGTTTTGAATTTTCAATTCATTTGCAAGACTAAGGAGAGAAAGATTAGTTTTAGTTTTAGTTTTTTTTTGGATTAGTCAAAGTTGAGAATTTTGATCGAGTGTGCGGCTGAGATAAGATTATTTTTAGCCTGTGGATGTATATAATAGTCTAAGAAAAAAATTCCTATTAATATTTTTGAGGGTGAAATTCTATTATTTGCTTTTCTCAAGTTGGTTTCTCCGAAGTAAATGAATATTTTTGAGGATAAGATTTAAAGAAAATTTTGATTCAGCTATCAATATTTGGCTGCAACTCAGAAGCATTTTGTTGAACAAATTCATAATTTTGTTTTTTCTTGCTTCACCAATCAAAATTTATTGACTGCAAGATAGAAGCCATTTCTTAAACAATTCCATGAATCTGGTTTTCTAAGAATTCTTAACATCTTATTTCATTGTATCGTTTATAATATTTATTTCGTTGTATTGTATTGTTTATAATATTTTGGTATTAATTCTTAACATGAATTTAGTCTCTGGATTTAAGTTGACTGTAGTTTCTTTTAAGTCGGTATCCCTCAGAGCAAGGAAGATGAAAGCCAAAGCCAGAGCCTATCAAAGGAGGATACGAGTTCATTTTATAATGAGCAAAAAGTACAACCATGTCATCTCAGCTCATCCATATATTATGGAGGTCAAGACATTTATTCTAGCCCTCAAAATACCCAGAGCTCTGGATACTCGACCGTGAGTTAATATTCTCATTAACTGTTGTGGTTCCATGTTGCATGACTTTTCAGCTCATTTCTTTGTAGGATTCTGTTAATAGACATCTAAGTTTTTGAAGAATGAGATCATATATCAGATTTAACTAGTTTCCCAATTTGGGAATTGTAATTAATTTGTGTAGATTAAGAACACTTTGTAGCATAATTTTTCACCCAAGCTACAAATGAGAGTTCTTACAGGTCTTTGTCGTGTTGATAATATTCTTTAACTGATAAAATTATTAAGGATAAACGGAATTATCTATAGCAGTTAAAAATGGAAAAAGAAAACTAATTTTCTCAATATGATATCTTTTTAAGTCGATCCCGTTGCTCTTGTTGAGAATACGATCAATTATTGGTATTATTGAATACTTCATTGGATCTTTCATATTCAAGAATATGCTACAACATATTTAATCATCTCAACAGGTCAATAAAGATGGGGGAGAAGATGACTCTGGCAGTGATTCTAGAGGAAACTGGTGGCAAGGTATTACTCTGCAATTGTCAAAATAAAAGAAAGAAAGTGTATGGTATTTCTGTTTGGCTACAGTTTGTATTATTATCCTGAAAGGTTTGTTGTTTGAATTATTATTTGGCAGGGGGTGTCTATTACTAAGAGCGCATCACCCATGGCTGGCTGATCTCTTTTATACTTGGTAGGTATTTTGATTTTGAGATATTTTCTTAGAGTCAAAATTGTTGTTTACTTTCTGTCCTTTCACTTTAGATTTCTTTTTTTGAAAAAAAACAAGTTCTTAGTTGCTTTTACTCTTCAAACATAGATTTTTTGCTGAACTCGTATATCGCAACACAAATGTTGAATGGTGCTTTCACCGAGAGTCGGACTCTTAACGCCTTGGCAAGTAAAAGTTTGCTCCCGACTACAATGAGTCGCATAGGTCTTTCAAAATATTTACTCCATTCGGTCCTAAACATAAAATCAAGTTTGATTTTTCAAAACTATTACGAGATATTTTCAATCTCAAATTTAATTTGATTCATTTAATTTTGAATACAATAATTCTTGTGTTTAGTAATACTATTACTTGGTTAAAAAAATGATCTTATTGTGCTTTATTGCAGGAAGTCATAAGTAGTACACGAGACGGTTGAACTTTTTTGTGATGCGGAAGATGGATGGATACTGTTGCCGCCTCCACCTGCTGGACATGAATGAGTTATAACTATATTATGTAATCATAGTCATATAAGTTGATTTTTTACTTTATTTAGTATAAAGGATATTGAACTTGTTATTACACTGTAAATTTAGAGAGACTCATATTACCATCCGCATAGACTGTGTGATGCCAAACTAAGTTATCAGCTTATACTTGGTTTCTTTAGCAACTTTTTTCTGGATCAAGAAACATTACAAAACACAACTACACAATTAGGCATGGTAAGTAAAACACCTGATCAATACTATTTATTTAGGACTTTCATGCATGGATGATACAATACTGGCGAACTTAATTTTTTAATGTCTGAAGAAAGAGCAGCCAAGGCAACATTCAACATACTAACATAGTTGCCATGCATCATGATCTTCTTATGACAAGTAGTTATTGATAATAATTATGAATTATGATCTTTCTCACAAACGATCGGTGAAAAAAAGCAGCAGCTAAAACACGAAGATGGAGAAGACTTACGTCCACACTTGTAGCCCTGTGACAGGGCGGCCAGCAAGGTTGCATCGCTTGGGGATGGTGACTGCGATTTGTGGATTGATTCCAGAGCTCTTGGCAGGATCAGAGAGCAAAACAGCACAGAGGCAGCTTTGGTTCTGCCCTATTTTTTTTTCAACATGAAGGCATGCAGCAACTGTCTGAAACAGCAATTTCTCATCTTGTGCTGCCACTGCACAAGGGGCTAGCTGAACAGCCTCGTTATCTGCCGAAGATTTTCCACATGGCCCTGCCCCAGAAGGAAAGCCTGTTCCAGCCCTGTAATGCCAAATACTGCAATCAAGCCTAGTAGACAGAAGACCTTTAGTGAGTCCTCCATTTTCATTAGTGATACTGTTTCCTTGTATTAGATTTTTCTGATGCAAAAAACTCGAGATTTCCTCGCCAAATTAACATGCGCTCGAGTCATTTTCGTCAAAATGCGTCCAATGTACTTTGATCTAAAGAACAACAAATCCTGTATGTTAATGCTTCAAAATTTGTTACCTTCTTATTGATCTAGTCATATAGCTCTTCAACATTTAAACTTCATTAGTTATTTATGCAGATTTTTCAATGGACTGTAGACTGGTGAAAGCTAGCTAGTAACAAGAATCATTTTTAGCAGAATAATGTTAGGCATAAAATCATTTAATTGTAGAACTAAAGATTAGGATGAAAAAAAATTATGAAATTTTAGGGGCATTCCGAGAATTGAACTCGGGAACTCTCGCACCCTAAGCCAGAATCATACCACTAGACCAAATGCCCTAAGAATGATTCCATCTCTCGTGCACACAAAATTCATACCCATATTTAGATTTTGAAGGAAGAAGAAATCCATCTCCAGCAAAATAAGAAAGGAAGAATTAAGTAGAAAAATGAATTGATACATTATATTTCGTGTGCCCATTCATTGATATCTTCTACTTCAAAGGTGACATTCTTTTACAAAATTCCAAAAGGAACATTAAACATAAAACTACATGGTTTAAAGACTATGGAAGAAGATGTCTTTAAGGAAATTAAAGCCTTAAATTCTGATGATCTGGACAGTGTTTCTAAATTATAAAAAACTCATCGTTATATTAATATTATGCAGAAAGTTGAAGATGCATTTGAGAATGGATTTGATATCTCAACGCAAGAGATAGTTGTGGGGGACATTGATTAGGAGGAATATCGACTTATAAAAGACTGCAATTTGCTCCTACTTGACATTGAGAATGAAATTTGGATCCTCCACAATTTTATGATTTTATCCGGGACAAGTATAGATCGAAATTTCCAGAACTTGAATCCTTGTTCCTCAATACCTGATTGATTATGCTCGTGCGGTCAAGAGGATTGGGAATGAAACTGATTTAAGCTCGGTTGATTTACAAGGGCTATTACGTGCCGCTACCATTTTGGTAGTTTCAATTATGGGGACAAGCACTAGTGGCGAGCCACTTCCGGAAGAAGTTTTGCAAAAGATAGTTGAGGCGTGTGATCGCGCGATTGCACTAGATTCTGCAAAGAAAAAAGTTCTTGATTTGCTAGTGTCTAGAATGGGATGTATTGCACCCAACCTTTCTGCTGTTTGTTGGTGGTGAAGTTGCTGCTAAATTGATAGGCATTGTTGGTGGTCTTTCGGCATTAGCTAAGATGCAAGTAGACCTGTATGAATGGTACTACCTACTAAACGGGTCGAAAGCAGCCAAAAAACGGGTGGATTAAAAATGTTCGGTTTTTACTGGGCTAAAATTCTGCAGTCCAAAGCCCGGCTCGTGACGGGCGGGTCGAGACCAATTTTGTGTCTATTTTATGCTATTTTTTTTGGTTTGGCCCAACGGGTAAGGCCGCCAAAAAATACGACTTTTATCGACTAAAAATCGCAGCATTTCAAAACCCTACCATATGAGGGCCGACCAGTGCCCACAAAGCTTAGGATGCAAACATCTCTAAATGCAATCATGTAATGTTCACTTTTCGGTGCCAATGTAAATAAGTTGGTTGCAAGGTTTTCAAAGGCCACGACGCTTCGATTTCATGTGGGATACATCGAGCTAACTAAAATATTTCAAACCATTCCCCAGATTGAAGATGCGAGCCATTGGCTTTTAGCTACGAAAAGCTACACTTGCTACAAGAGTAGACTTTATGAGATGAGATAATAACTGTCCACATGAACTTAAAATGGGAGATGTCCATAAATCACCGTGAACAATATCAAAAGGCATAGTAGTAAAAGATAAAGAGTCACTTAAATGGCAACTTAATGTGCTTTCAAGGGGACAAGAATGACAAAAAGAGTTACGAGCCTTGTTACATTTAATGAAATTGCTACTACAAAGAGAGCGAAGAACAGTATCTCCCGGATGACCTAGGCGAGAATGTCATAAACTAAGAGAAACAACAGCAAAAGCAGAGGGTGTTGTGGCCCGATTTTTGGTGGTGATAGGATAGAGTTCTCCCGAGCTCTCATAACGCATTAGACGCCTCCTCGTCTGTAAATCCTTTAAAGAAAATTCAAACGGATCAAACTCAACTGAAACCATATTATCGGTGAGTGAATTTTCTAATGTAAATAAGATTTTTGATGAGGTTTGGAGCATGGAGTACGTTGTTTAGGTTTAAAGGGGATTAAGAGGGTGAAGGAGGTACTACTATAACCATGAATTGGAATTGTGCTACCATTACCAACAATAATACCACCATGATTTTTGCTCAAATTAAAATACGACGTGAGAGTACCTTGATTTGGTCATTACGTGAGGTAAAGACCGGTGTCCATGTACCAATGTTCATCCCAGAGAGAAAGAGAGAGTGTGCATCATGGTCGATGTCTGTGGGAGCATAGCCAACACTTGGAAGGGCTACTGACATTTGATATGCTTATTGTGGCCTTGGTCCAAGCACCCTTGCTTCTCTTGGTGGACGCCACCGCCACTTGGACGCGTCAGTATAAAGTAGTGGTGTTGCCCACTAAGAAGGGCATCCAAAGCGCCCAATGAGGGTATCACATCATTGGGTAGACCACTATTGTGACGACCCCAAAATAGGTCCATTCCATCCAACCCATTCTGAGTCGCCAAATACATGGTACAGAAATAACTACAACTTTATTATTACAACAAGAAATCAGAGTTTGAATACAAATATTATCTTCTGATAATATCTATACTCAAATAAATCCTCATCACATTTATTGATACATTATTTTACAATAATGGTGAGGACTACTAAACAACTCTCTCTAACCTTCATTCCATACCCGACTAAGTACTCGCTACATTCTCGCCTCCTCGAGAAGAAAAATGGAACAACAAGGAAAAGGGTGAGCTCAACTAGCCCAAGAAAGAATGTTATGACTAAGATAATATACAACAAATTATCGTTAGTCTCCAACAGGAAAAATCGATAGAATACAATGACAACAAGTTTCGGATCAATATTCGCAGTGAAATAATAATTTCATGTAAGAGTTACATAGAGAATGAAATCTACTATAATCTATGAATTCAACAAATTCCATCATCAATATTTTATCCTCAGTAACATCAATCAATATTCTTCTCAAATCAAATATTCATCTTTGCACTACAAAGCCAAAGATATTCATCAATCCATCATGTTCATCTCAACACTGCTCATCTTTGCACTAAAGGCCAAAGATATTCATCACTCATATCATGTTCATTTAAACACCGCCATCTTTGCACTAAAGGCCAAAGATATTCATCACTCATTATGTTCATTTAAACACCGCTTCATCTTTGCACTACAAAAAGCCAAAGATATTCAATAATATCATCATTTAAGACCGAGGATGATGAAAATATTTTTAAAGAACGAATCCAAAGGAAACAAAATGATAAGGATTAAGGATTCGTACTTTTGTTTTATCCATGTCCAACAATACCTCAAAAATAATCATAGTGGTGTAAAATTCAAGAATGATCAAAACATGGATACAATCAAAGCTAGTATCCGCAATAGATATTTTGACGAAAAGAAGAAATTTTATTTTTCGATGAATAGTGCCAGATATCGTGTGAATAGTGCCGTATACGTGAATAGTAACTCCGACACCAAAAGATAGAAATTCCATAAAAAAACATTTTCACGCTTTCATGAATAGTACTCTGTGAATAAGAACTCGTGGATAAGAACTCATGAATAGTAACTCGTGAATAAGAACTCATGAATAGTAACCCGATATGAAAAAGTTCCAAATTTGATAAAATTACCAACCAATATTTCAAAGATAATGATATCAAGAATTAATATCATTTGAGAAGAAAATAACATCCCTTACCTCAAAGAATCAAGATTTCGGAAGGAAAGGCTCAAGTGATCTTTGAATGAAACTTGTACCTTGATAAAGAACTCTCAAAGTATCTAAATACTCACAAAATACGCTCAATAATATAGAGAGAGAAAGAGAGAAAACTTTGTTTCGTGTGATTTTCAATTCTAACTTAAATTTCTATTTATAGGAAAAAATGTTAGCCCGCCAAGCAGACATTTCCGACCACTGCTACCGATGGCTTTACCTCGCTACTATTGCACCCACCACATTTGAAATAAAATTCAGCACATTTCTTCACCAACCACAAGTGGGGCCCACTCAATTCTAGAATTTTCCACCAAAATCAATTATAAACATAATTTCCGAATCATACACCTCTTAAAATTCACAACAAATCATTCGTGCATTTTTAACTGTTCAAAATTTGTGGACATATACTCAACTTATGTATGTATAACATATCCAAAAATTACAACGATCCAACTATCGGATTAAAAATTATAACCCCCAATATATATCTCAAACCCCGATTTGATTTTTAATACCTCCAATCCGATAAAATACCGATAAAACACCTCAACATTAATTCCTTCATTAATAACCACATAAATAAATCCATCATTTATATTCATATAAAATAAATATTTCCTTATCATATAAATCAATAATTAATTATTCACAAATAATATTACGTAATCACAATTATGACAACCAGCCGCTCCTGTGAAAGAGGGGCTTTCCAATAAGGATCTCTCTCATCGCGCGCCAGCAATTAGGTGACCAAACCTCTCCTTAGATGTAACTTTCTAGACATTGCCAATAATGTTATCTAATAATATTATTCAAATAATATGAATTATTGATCCGATAATGGGAAATATCATGCGTGTGACAATTATCGAACAACAATAATATAAAATATCAACGCAAAGAATTATCGAATCAATAAAATAAAATATCGAATAAGAATTCATCGTGAAAATTATTGAGTAGTGCCATCTTACGTATTTAATCAATAATTCAACAATACTGCAATCTAATACCGCAGCCATCGCATCACAACCACGCCAGACATCAGATTTTAACCACCGGTATTCCAACAAATTTAATTCAGAATAACTACACGCTATTATTTATAACCACCCAAACTTTGTCGCTTTTCCTCATCCAATCGCTTTTCCGTTATGGGGCCCATTCATGGTCACTACCGTCGCATTTAATATTCCCGACAAAGATTTAATATTCCACGACCAAACGAATATTCCCCGACAAAGATTTAATATTCCACGACCAAACGAATATTCCCCTGACGAAGATTTAATATTCCACGACCAAACGAATATTCCCCGACAAAATGAATATTTTATAACCACTTGCTTATTTTGAAATATTTATGTATTTAACCCTTAACTAACCACATTAATCAAATCCACCCTTACTATTTCAAAATAATAAATAAAGGAAATTCCTTTTTATTTAAAAAATTTCGGGTCTTACAACCTCCCTCCTTATGAAATTTCGTCCTCGAAATTGACGTGACGACTACTGTGTGTTTCAAAAGGTAAAGATACCTCGCTTTCATTTTCGCTTTCCAACTCCCGTGTCATTTCCTCAATAAAGCATGGTTTCTCCACAAAACTTTAACTTATGGTATAACCTCTGACATATGCGTCATGTTCTTTCCTCTACAAAATCTTGACAGTACCTCCTCGTGACGTTAAGTCTTCTACTATCTCTCGTCCGGTTCTAACTCAATGACGTGTTTTCGGTCGTCCACATATTTACGTAACATCGATACGTGAAAAACGCGCATGAACACGCCACATACTTGGTGGTAAAACGAGTCTATAGGCCACGCTTCCTATTCAATCGAGAATTTCAAATGGATTAATAAATCAAGGTTTGAGCTTTCTTTACCTCACCGATTCTCGCTTTTGAAATAACAACTTCTTGACCTCCTTCTTCAAATTCATCACCCGTGTGTAGCTTGAATGTAATTTTAACTTTATCGATTAAAGTCGATTATACTCGTATATCATCAATGCATCAGATATCATCACGTGGGTACCTAGAGTTTTCATCTCCATCTCTATTATTTGTATATTATACGAAATTAGTCTTTGACAACATCGTACTTTCAGATTCTTGTATACGATCTTCTACTCAACACGCCGCCTACCACGCTCGCTTTTCCAGATGGCATGGTCGTAACACGTCTTTAAATGAGTCTCCTCTCGAGTTCTTCAAGCTCTTCCCACATTCCTCGCTCCATTTGAATTTTGTATCTCTACGAGTCATTACATACGTTAATGGAATAGCGATTCGAGAATATCCTTCAACAAATCTCCGATAATAACCAACTAAACCTGAAAAGCTACGTATTTCGATTCTCGACTTAGGTTGCTTCTCAATCGCGACTCATATCCCAATCTTGGATAAGACGTCACAATGACACCTATCGCTTTACTATCGCATCTAATATGACGCCCCTTACAGAGAGTTCGGCTTAGGTGAATTCCACAAAGGAAGTCACAAGATAAAGGCTCAGTACCAAATTTATAGTTGAATTTTTAACTCCTCAAGTTCAATAGAGCCATTCGATATGAGATTTTAGAAATGAGTTTTGTCTGGGTTCAAAGTCGATACAAAATTTAATATCGGTCTTTGGGAGTAAGCCAAGAAATTCTTCAGAAATACGTCGGAAAAATCAATAACAACAAGAATATTATTCAAATCGACGTGTCTTTATTCAAATCCATAATACGGACTAAGAAAACTTGACATCCGTAATAAACGAATGACTTCATGGCTTGATTGAAAATGTTTGACTACAATGGTTTGATTGCTTGAATTCAATAATAAAGTTGCTTAGAATATGAAAACTAACAACCTTACAAAAGCAATCAATTTGGCATGATGAGTAGTTAACCTTAAAATCACATCAAAAGCAAATATCTCTATAAAATAAGGTTAACGTGTAATGTGATAGTGCAACCTCGAATCAAACAAGATTTCTAAACAACAGATGTAATGAAAGTTTCTCCTAACTGATTCTCCATAAATAGGTCAAAGTCTAATTTCTCCGTAGTCAAGTTCAAACGCTGAGCGCAAGCAAGAGAGATAAAAGAATGGGTAGAACCCAGATCTAGTAAGGTATAAACTTCGCAAGAATTTATAATTAACTAACCTGCGTGCTAACTTCGTTCGTTCCTCGATTTTATTGACCGGCACGACAAACGCCTTCCGTGAATCGCTGACTTTGATTTTTCGGGACATCCTTTTGAGTCACCGCCTCACCGCACTAGGTTTCGATATCGCATAATCTCGAGCGATATGTCCTTCTTTTCCACAATTATAGCATACCTTAAACTGCTAGGGGCGCTTAATGATATGTCCCTCTTTCCGCATTTGTAACATACGACCGATGGTCTTTCTCTCCTTGAACCCGGTTTGCCATCGGCGCCGACGCCTTCACATGGTCGTTGTTGAATCTCCTCTTTTAAAATCTCCTCCCAACTCGCTTCTTCTATTTTCATAGCCACGATTACCACCGTAGTGGTTACCTCCTTTGTCCGTATTCTTCTTTCTCCACCGGGTTATCGTTATTCGATGATCGCTATCTTTGGTATGATCCTCGTTATGGTCCCTCGGTTGAACGTGATTTCGTTATCTCGCTTCTAACAATCGAGCCCTCATTTACAACATCCTCGAATAGAGAAAAATTTATGAGAATGAGATATCGACGATGCCGGGTTTCAAACCTCTCGTAAACATCCGCGTCATACGCTCCTCATTCTCCACCAAATGAGGTGCAAACCGATAACTCCGCAAACTTACGCCTCGTCTTTCGGGACACCGCTATGTTATTCTCGCTCCAATCTAATAAACTCCACTTCCTTCATACGATTTAATACTTTCGTGGAAGTACTTGTCATTGAACTGCTTCAAACGCTCCCCAGCGACATGCCGAGTGCGGCCGATGGTACGCTTACGCACTCTCCACCAAGAGTCCGCCGCCACTAAACATAAAGGTGGCAAATGGAACCTTCGTTCTCCGCATCCCAAGACATCGAATATCTTGGTAATTTGCTTGACCCATGTTTCCGCCATGATCGGATCTCGCTTTCCCCAACTCGTGGTCCCAACTCTTTGAATCGCTTGGCCACGACCACCCGTGAATTGCTATCATCTCCTCCTCAGTATTTTGAACACGAGTCTCCTCGTCTCGATTTTGCATGAATCGCAAAAACTTCTAAACATCCCTCGCTCATCATCTCGCTTCAATGGTGTTGTTTCATGGAGGAACATTGCCACTTTGTACGCGTTCTCCTCATTGGTGAGTACATGCATCTCCACTTGTCTCATTTACTCCACTCGTTAATATTCTCAATCGACATTCTCAAATATCGCTATAAAATAAGGGTTAATTAAGGAAATCAATATATCACATAATATCCCTATATACCCACTAACTAACATATAAGCTTAGGTAGGACACACTAGCGAAGGATTTACTCGCCTCCCCTCCTAGTTCTATTCCCCGATCTCCGCCAGAGATCATATCCCTAAGCTCGATACCAACTTTGACGACCCCAAAATAGGTCCATTCCATCCAACCCATTCTCGAATGCCCAAATACATGGTACGTAAATAACTACAACTTTATTATTACAACAAGAAATCAGAGTTTGAATACAAATATTATCTTCTAGACAATATCTCAGACTCAAATAAATCCTCATCACATTTATTGATACATTATTTTACAATAATGGTGAGGACTACTAAACAACTCTCTCTAGAACCTTCATTCCATACCCCCACTAGTACTCGCTACATTCTCGCCTCCCGAGAAGAAAAATGGAACAACAAGGAAAAGGGTGAGCTCAACTAGCCCAAGAAAGAATGTTATGACTAAGATAATATACAACAAATTATCGTTAGTCTCCAACAGGAAAAATCGATAGAATACAATAGACAACAAGTTTCGGATCAATATTCGCAATGAAATAATAATTCATGTAAGAGTTACATAGAGAATGAAATCTACTATAATCTATGAATTCAACAAATCCATCATCAATATTTTATCCTCAGAACATCAATCAATATTCTTCTCAAATCAAATATTCATCTTTGCACTACACAGCCAAAGATATTCATCAATCGGTCATGTTCATCTCAACACTGCTCATCTTTGCACTAAAGGCCAAAGATATTCATCGATCAATCATGTTCATTTAAACACCGCTCATCTTTGCACTAAAGGCCAAAGATATTCATCATCCATTCATGTTCATTTAAACACCGCTCATCTTTGCACTACAGCCAAAGATATTCAATAATATCATCATTTAAGACCGAGGATGATGAAAATATTTTAAAGAACGAATCCAAAGAAACAAAATGATAAGGATTAAGGATTCGTACTTTTTTTATCCATGTCCAACAATACCTCAAAAATAATCATAGTGGTGTAAAATTCAAGAATGATCAAAACATGGATACAATCAAAGCTAGTATCCGTAATAGATATTTTGGATGAAAAGAAGAAATTTTATTTTTCGATGAATAGTCAGAGATATCGTGAATAGTCCGTATACGTGAATAAGAACTCTCGACACCAAAAGATAGAAATTCCATAAAAAACATTTTCACGCTTCATGAATAATAGTACTCGTGAATAAGAATCTCGTGAATAGTAACTCATGAATAGTAACTCGTGAATAGAACTCATGAATAGTAACCCCGATATGAAAAAGTTCCAAATTTGATAAAATTACCAACCAATATTTCAAAGATAATGATATCAAGAATTAATATCATTTGAGAAGAAAATAACATCCCTTACCTCAAAGAATCGATTTCCTAAGGAAAGGCTCAAGTGATGTTTGAATGAAACTTGTAGATTGAATAAAGAACTCTCAAAGTATCTAAATACTCACAAAATACGCCAATAATATAGAGAGAGAAAGAGAGAAAACTTTGTTTCGTGTGTGATTTCAATTCTAACTTAGCCTCTATTTATAGAAAAATGTTAGCCTACCAAGCAGACTTGACCAACTACACCGATGGCTTTACTCGCTACTATTGCCACCCACCACATTTGAAATAAAATTCAGCACATTTCTTCACCAACCACAAGTGGGGCCCACTCAATTCTAGAATTTTCCACCAAAATCAATTATAAACCTAATTTCCTAATCGACACCTCTTAAAATTCACAACAAATCATTCGTGCATTTTTAACGGTTCAAAATTTGTGGACATATACTCAACTTATGTATGTATAACATATCCAAAAATTACAACGATCCAACTATTTGGATTAAAAATTATAACCCCGCAATATATCTCAAAACCCCGATTTGATTTTTAATACCTCCAATCCGATAAAATACCGATAAAACACCTCAACATTAATTCCTTCATTAATAACCACATAAATAAATCCATCATTTATATTCTTATAAAATAAATATTTCCTTATCATATAAATCAATAATTAATTATTCACAAATAATATTACGAATCACAATTATGACAACCAGCCGCTAGCTCCTCAGAAAGAGGGGGCTTTCCAATAAGGATCTCTCTCATCGGGCGCATAATTAGGTGACCAAACCTCTCCTTAGATGTAACTTTCTAGACATTGCCAATAATGTTATCTAATAATATTATTCAAATAATATGAATTATTGATCCGATAATGGGAAATATCAGTGCGGTGACAATTATCGAACAACAATAATATAAAATATCAACGCAAAGAATTATCAATCAATAAAATAAAATATCGAATAAGAATTACTGTGAAAATTATCGAGTAAAGCCATCTTACGCATTTAATCAATAATTCAACAATACTGCAATACCGCAGTGCTATCGCGACCACGCCAGACATCGTATTTTAACCACCGGTATTCCAACAATCTTAATTCAGTAATAACTACGCCAATTATTTATAACCACCCAAACTTTGTCGCTTTCCTCATCCAATCGCTTTCATTATGGGGCCCACACATGGTCAAGGCCAGTCAGCATTTAATATTCCCCGACAAGATTTAATATTCCACGACCAAACGAATATTCTTTGACAAAGATTTAATATTCCACGACCAAACGAATATTCCCGACAAAGCATGCGAATATTCCACGACCAAACGAATATTCCCCGACAAAATGAATATTTTATAACCACTTGCTTATTTTGAAATATTTATGATTTAACCCTTAACTAACCACATTAATCAAATCCACCCTTACTATTTCAAAATAATAAATAAAGGAAATTCCTTTTATTTAAAAAATTTCTGGTCTTATAATCATTATTATGCGGGATGGCACGCCCCACTACTACTCCCACGACCACGATTGTTGCCGCCTCTACCGCGGTTATTGCCCTTTCTACCGCGATTGACGCTGTTTCGACTGTGCGAAGAACCACCTTGCTGAGCGGTGGATTCGTGGCTGATAGTAGTATCATCCGCCGGTGGTTGAGGAACCGCATGATTAGGGCGATCTTTGGACTCCGTCTTCGCAAGACTTCGCCATGCTTGTTTCCTCTAAAATGAGCATTGAACGAGCCTTAGAGAAAGGGGGAAACGGATCGCTGTGTTGAATCAATGTAGCGACTCCACCATAAGCATCGTTCAGGCCAGCGACCATCTGAAGAACCAATCTTTGGTTCGAGACCGACGCCCCGACATTCTTGAGTTGATCGACAAATGCGCCTTGACCTTTGACAATATGTACTCACGTTGGGAAAATCGTCCAGGTGAGTATGAGTGAATTGATTTTTGAGATGAACGACTCTCGAATGTTTGTTGTCATGGAATAAATCCGCCAAACGGTTCCAAACATCCATGGCCGTGTCATCAGGTTCAAGAATAGTATAGAGGAGATCATTGGAAATTGTCCCATAAATTCATTGCAAAACAATAGCATCAAGCCGAGACCAAAGGTCAGTATCGATCTCCTTGATCGAAGAAGAAGATGGCTTGACCGTGTTAGTGGTGGAAGGAGGGAGGATGTGATCTAATACTTGATAAGCACGCGCATGAATTTTGAATAGGGCAGCCCATAAATTGTATTGAGAGTTTTCCATTTCTAACGTGATAGGTATAAAGTTCTTCACATTGTTGACAGTTAAATTAAGCCGAATGAAACTTTGCTGACTCGGACATGGTGGAGGAAGGCGATGGTTGCTCGACCATGATGAGCAGAGAAGAGAGGCTACAAGGAGGGAGGTGGACTGACACATACGTAAGAGGTTGAGAGAAGATAGAACCTAGGCTCTAATACCATGTAAGAATGTCATTCGTGTCTCTCTCATTAGCATTGGTCAAAGATATATACAATACATATGCAATATTTTAGAATATTCTAGGCAATATCCTAGGCTACAATACAGAAAGAATAATATATATATATATATATATATATATATATATATATATATATATATATATATTCCTTCCATATGGGTATTTATGTAGGAGAGAAATGACCTCTTTTTGGACCGTTGATAAACTTATTGGAAGACGAGATTGAAACATAAATATATCAATGGCACACAACTTGTATGCAAACTTTTATTTTAATATGAGGACCCCATTCAACATGTTGTCGGTTTGTTTAAATAAAACGAATTTTAATATTAAATAATGCCCGACCTAAGTGCATGCAGGTTATGCTTACAGTTGTGCCTTTTATTTTTATTTTTATTTTAAGCATTTCCCCATTAATAGTCATGATTTCAAAGACATTATCATAAAACTTAAAAAATATAAAATACTCCCAATAGCTACAAGCTCTTTACATTAATTAATAAAAAAAAATAACAACTAACCAAAGACAAGCTTATGCAAATGAAATAAAAACAAGATCCAACATATATTAAGATTAATACATAATAATTTATAAAACAATAGCATAAGCATAATTTATATCCTATTTTATATAACAATAGCATATATTTGTTATATAAAGAATTATAAAAATATTTTTATATCCTATTTTATATCTATTATAAAATAACAAATAAAGAATATAGAATATTTTATAATTCTTTATTTGCTATTTTTATAAAAATATTTTATATTCTTTATTTGTTATTTTATAATAGGATATAAAATAGGATATAAAAATATTTTTATAATTCTTTATATAACAAATATATTAATTTCTTCCCACTTTAATTTAAAATATTAATTTTTTATGATATTTTATATCCTATTTTATATAACAATAAGATATATTTGTATTTTTATAATTTTTTATATAACAAATATATTAATTTCTTCCCACTTTAATTTAAAATATTAATTCTTTATGATATTTTATATCCTATTTTATATAACAATAGCATATATTTATTATATAAAGAATTATAAAATATTTTTATATCCTATTTTATATCCTATTATAAAATAACAAATAAAGAATATAAAATATTTTTATAAAATAGCAAATAAAGAATTATAAAATATTTTATATTCTTTATTTGTTATTTTATAATAGGATATAAAATAGGATATAAAAATATTTTTATAATTCTTTATATAATAAATATATGCTATTATTATATAAAATAGGATATAAAATATGGATATAAATTATGCCTATGCTATTGTTTTATAAATTATTATGTATTAATCTTGATATATGTTGATCTTGTTTTTATTCCAAGTCATAAGCTTGTGCCCGCTGGTTGTGTTATTTATTTTTTTTTTTATTAATGTACCGTAAGAGCTTCTAGCTATTTGGAGTATTTTATATTTTTTAAGTTTACGCAATGTAATGAAATGTCATTTTATTATTAATGGGAAATGCTTAAAAAAAAAGGGCATATTTTTAAGATGTCGCACTTCTACGGCATTATTCGATATTAAAAATTGCTTTATTTAAACAAACCGACAACATGTTGACTACGTGGGGTCCTCATATTAGAAATAAAAGCCAGATAAGTCAGTGCCATTGGTATATTTATGTTTCAATCTCAACCTTCCAATAAGTTTATCAACCATCCAAAAAGGGTTGTCGCACGCTTCTATGAACCTATCAAGCTATGGAAGGGTTCCTATATATATATATATAAAGATTACTTTACATAATCTAATAAGATCCAATCTGCACTCGGAAGGGCTTTTCATGAGTCGATCGAAGAAGATCGACAAGTTGCAAGAACCACATCTTGCGAGGATAAGTGAAACCTCTTCTAGTTCCCGATTTTGAGCGGAAGAAGAAGAGAGAGGTGGGCGCCACGAGAAAGATGAAAGATAGATGCTACCAGAATCTTACATGAAAAAAAGCCGGCAAATAGGGTGCGATTTGGGGTGGTCAAGAGAGCTCTTTGGGAGATGGACCGTGAAGAGGATATGGAATGCCGGGATATGCAGGAGTGAGAAGTCAAGTGTTTCAGATTGGTCGAGCAAGCTTGTTGCCAATGCGACTAAGAAGAACAAAAAAGTGTTACTAAGCAATGATCGTGACTTGTTTCGAGTTTTGCATTCACACTGCTAGGGAATTAAGCTTTTGAATCCACAGCACAAGCAAATAAGATTGAAAGCGAACTCAGAGTACATATTTCTTAGAATGTAAATTTTTCAAGATTAAGACCATAAAGAGTTTCAGACAACGAGTACGTTAAACATTAATTTTTAGCATATTTAATGCATCAAATTTGGTTGTTATGGCTATTGAGATGCAGTAGTCAAGTTTTAATTTAAATTTCAATTTTCTGGTGATAGATTATAAGTCAATTATGTTTATTTTAATTTTTTCTGCAGATTTTATTTTCTAATTTTTTGTTGGTAGTTTAAGAGTATTTTGTAAGAGGAAGACATCTTCCAGAAAAAAATACAAGTACATGGTATTTAAGAAGAAAGTCTGATTTTAATACATTCACTTTCTGTTTATCTAGTACCCGTGGGAAAAAAATTACTATGTTTAATTACTTATATTAAATTATAAATACCTGATTTTCTCCTAAATTCTTTATTGTTGCATATTGTTATGGGATGATGTAAAATATTAACTTAAAGACTATTATTATATAATTTATACTCTAATAGTATGGCCTACAATTTATGTTGTTTTACATATGGGTCAACAAGAATATATTAAAATAGAATAAATTCATTTTATATCTTTTATCCGATAATATTTACCACATTAACAAAGTTAATTTGATTTTATTAAAATAAAATCGCCAGAAAGATGTTGTTTGGTATTGCCATACGTGTATGGTTGACAATACATTTTTTTCTCATCTTAGACTTCTATTTAATTGATCTCACGAATTGACAATTTAATTGTTTAATAGTGGTATAAGAATCGATTATATGCATTTAGAGAGCACCTATATATATATATATATATATATATATATATATATAGGTCTTGATGAAAACGTGGCTGACCTCACCCCATAGGTCAGTTCTTCAACTTAAAAAGTGTAACACGAAAGAATATCAAAAAATTAAATGCAAATATAAGCAATGAAATCATAATATGGTGGCTGAGGTCACCCCTTAGGTCAATTCTAGTAAACACAGGCAGGATATTCATACATCTTTTTGGCTATAAAAAGTATTCAAGAACCCCAGAAAGAAAAACAAACCAACATCAAAACTACAGCTCTCTGTATCTCTTCAAGTCTGGGAACCAAAATCATAACAATGGCCAATCAAGAAGTGAAGTTGTTTGGTGTCTCAATAAGCTCATTTAGCCGAAGAGTGGAAATTGCTCTAAAAATGAAGGGGTGGAATATGAATACATAGAAGAAGATCTCAAAACAAGAGTCCTTCGACCCTACTCAAGTACAACCCTGTTCATAAAAAAGTTCCTGTTTTGTTGCACAATGGAAACCCAATAGCCGAGTCTCTAGTCATTCTTGAATACATTGATGAGACGTGGAAATCCGGCACGCCTATTTTTCCCCAAGATCCTCACGAAAGAGCCATTGCGCGTTTTTGGGCAAAATTCATCGATGATAAGGTACGTACGCACGTGTATACTCGTTCTGTTTCAAAATATAAGATCATTTTTTTTTTTGTATTTTGCATATCGTTTTGCGCCATAAAAAGGCTAATTGTTGTTTTCATTCTTTTGGTTTGATTAGTGTGTGCCTGCAATATGGAAGGCTTGTTTTGGAAAAGGGAGGAACAAGAGAAGGCCATTGAAGAAGCTAAGGAGCATTTGAAAACACTTGAAAATGAAGTAAAGGGCAAGAAGTTCTTTGGTGGAGAGAGTATTGGAGTGGTTGACATTGTTGCCAACTTCATTGGCCTTTGGACTGGAGTTTTTCAAGAAGTAAAGGGGGTAGAATTGTTGACTAAAGACAGATATCCCAGATTAATTGAGTGGAGTGATGAGTACTTGAAGTGCAGCATTATCAAGGAGAAATTGCCTCCTAGAGATGAACTAGTCCGCGGTTTTCAAGCTCTCTTCGGTTAATTAATTACCAAGAGTTGTGTCCCACAAATTAAGAACATGGAAATTTCGATGCCTTCTATTTTAATTAATGCTGTTTAATCATTGTTTGCGGGTTAATTTGTCTCGGAGTTTATTTTTATTTGTTTGATCAGTTGAGCAGAAAGTGATCTAATTATACCCATATTTAGATTTTGAAGGAAGAAGAAATCCATCTCCAGCAAAATAAGAAAGGAAGAATTAAGTAGAAAAATGAATTGATACATTATATTTCGTGTGCCCATTCATTGATATCTTCTACTTCAAAGGTGACATTCTTTTACAAAATTCCAAAAGGAACATTAAACATAAAACTACATGGTTTAAAGACTATGGAAGAAGATGTCTTTAAGGAAATTAAAGCCTTAAATTCTGATGATCTGGACAGTGTTTCTAAATTATAAAAAACTCATCGTTATATTAATATTATGCAGAAAGTTGAAGATGCATTTGAGAATGGATTTGATATCTCAACGCAAGAGATAGTTGTGGGGGACATTGATTAGGAGGAATATCGACTTATAAAAGACTGCAATTTGCTCCTACTTGACATTGAGAATGAAATTTGGATCCTCCACAATTTTATGATTTTATCCGGGACAAGTATAGATCGAAATTTCCAGAACTTGAATCCCTTGTTCCTCAATACCTGATTGATTATGCTCGTGCGGTCAAGAGGATTGGGAATGAAACTGATTTAAGCTCGGTTGATTTACAAGGGCTATTACGTGCCGCTACCATTTTGGTAGTTTCAATTATGGGGACAAGCACTAGTGGCGAGCCACTTCCGGAAGAAGTTTTGCAAAAGATAGTTGAGGCGTGTGATCGCGCGATTGCACTAGATTCTGCAAAGAAAAAAGTTCTTGATTTGCTAGTGTCTAGAATGGGATGTATTGCACCCAACCTTTCTGCTGTTTGTTGGTGGTGAAGTTGCTGCTAAATTGATAGGCATTGTTGGTGGTCTTTCGGCATTAGCTAAGATGCAAGTAGACCTAAGAACGGGCGGCATTTTTACCAAAACGGGTCGAACGACGCCCAAAAACGGTGGATTAAAATGTTCGGTTTTTTGGGCTAAAAATTCTGCAATCAAAAGTTCTACCGTGACGGCGGGTCGAGACCAATTTTGTGTCTATTTTATGCTATTTTTTTTGGTTTGGCCCAAACGGGCCGGGCCGGGCCAAAAAGGCCCGACTTTTATTGGACTAAAAAACTGCAGCCCAAAACCCGGCCCGTGGCGGGAGGGCCGACCAGGCCCACGGGCTTAGGATGCAGCTCGATCTAAATGCAATCATGTAATGTTCAGCTTCTTGGTGCCAACAGAAATAAGTTGGTTGCAAGGTTTTCAAAGGCCACGTACGTTTCGATTTCATGTGGGATACATTGAGCTAACTAAAATATTTCAAACCATTCCCCCTGCATTGAAGATGCGAGCCAGTTGGCTTTTAGCTACGAAAGCTACACTTGCTACAAGAGTAGACTTTATGAGATGAGATAATAACGGTGTCCACATGAACTTAAAATGGGAGATGTCCATAAATCACTGTGAACAATATCAAAAGGCATAGTAGTAAAAGATAAAGAGTCACGAAATGGCAACTTAATGTGCTTTCAAGGGGACAAGAATGACAAAAAGAGTTACGAGCCTTGTTACATTTAATGAAATTGCTACTACAAAGAGAGCGAAGAACAGTATCTCCCGGATGACCTAGGCGAGAATGTCATAAACTAAGAGAAACAACAGCAAAAGCAGAGGGTGTTGTGGCCCGATTTTTGGTGGTGATAGGATAGAGTTCTCCCGAGCTCTCATAACGCATTAGACGCCTCCTCGTCTGTAAATCCTTTAAAGAAAATTCAAACGGATCAAACTCAACTGAAACCATATTATCAGTAGTGAATTTTCGAACAGAAATAAGATTTTGATGAGGTTTGAGACGGAGTACGTTGTTTAGGTTTAAAGGGGGATTAAGAGGGTGAAGGGAGGTACTACTATAACCATGAATTGGAATTGTGCTACCATTACCAACAATAATACCATGATTTTTGCTCAAATTAAAATACGACGTGAGAGTACCTTGATTTGCCGTCATGTGAGGTAGCACCGGTGTCCATGTACCAATGTTCATCCGGTTGAGAAATAGAGAGAGTGTGCATTGCGGTGTCGATGTCTGTGGGAGCATTGCCAACACTTGGAAGGGCGGCTGACATTTGATATGCTTATTGTGGCCTTGGTCCAAGCACCCTTGCTTCTCTTGGTGGACGCCGCCGCCACTTGCGGACGCCGTAATGGGGTATGGCGGTGTTGCCTACTTGTTGTGGCGTCGCCCAGCGCCCAACGAGGGTATCACCACCGCCGGGTAGACCATCGTTGCTATCATGGGATGGCACGCCCCCCATTACGGCCTCCACGACCACGATTGTTGCCGCCTCTACCGCGGTTATTGCCCTTCCTACCGCGATTGACGCCGCTTTCGATCATGGCGAAGAACCACCTTGTGAAGCTGGTGGATTCGTGGCTGATAGTAGTATCATCCGCCGGTGGTTGAGGAACCGCAATTAGGGCAGTGCTGGACTCCTATGCTGCGCACTTCGCCATGCTTGTTTCCTCTAAAACGAGCATTGAACGAGCCTTAGAGAAAGGGGGAAACGGATCGCTGTGTTGAATCAATGTAGCGACTCCACCATAGGCATCGTTCAGGCCAGCGACCATCTGAAGAACCAATCTTTGGTTCGAGACCGACGCCCCGACATTCTTGAGTTGATCGACAAGCGCCTTCAAATTTTCGACAATATGTACTCACGCTGGGAAAATCGCGTCCGGTGAGTATGAGTGAATTAATTTTCGAGATGAACGACTCTCGAATGTTTGTTGTCATGGAACAAATCCGCCAAACGGCCCAAACATCCATGGTCGTGTCATCATGTTCAAGAATAGTATAGAGGAGATCATCGAAATTGTCCCATAAATTCATTGAAAACAATAAAGATCAAGCCGAGACCAAAGGTCGATGATCGATCTCCTCGATCGATCGAGAAGAAGACGGCTCAACCGTGTTAGTGGTGGAAGGAGGAGGATGTGATCTAATACTTGATAAAGACGCCGCATGAATTTTGAATAAGGCAAACCCCCACAAATTGTATTGAGAGTTTTCCATGTCTAACGTGATAGGTATAAAGTTCTTCACATTGTTGACAGTTAAATTAAGCCGAATGAAACTTTGCTGACTCCGACATGGTGGAGGATGGCGATGGTCGCTTTCGACCACGATGAAGCGCAGAAGAGAGGCTACAAGGAGGAGGTGGATGGTTACACGTAAGAGGTTGAGAGAAGATAGAACCCAGCTCTAATACCACGTATAAGAATGTCATTCGTGTCTTTCTCATTAGCATTGGTCAAAGATATATACAATACATATGCAATATTCTAGAATATTCTGTGCAATATCCTAGGCTACAATATAGGACAAAATAATATATATATATATATATATATATATATATATATATATATATATATGGGAACCTTCCATAAGCAATTGATCGCCATGAGAATCGTATGACAACCTCTTTTTGGACCGGCTGATAAACTTATTGGAAGACCGAAATTGAAACATAAATATATCAAGTTCTAAGATAACTTGTACTCTAGCTTTTATTTTAATACGAGACCCACATAGTCAACATGTTGTCGGTTTGTTTAAATAAAACGAATTTTTAATATTAAATAATGCTTCGAATTAAGACATGCCTTTTTGTAAATTTGTTGTGGTTTTTTATTTTTATTTTTATTTTTAAGCATTTCCCATTAATAGTCATGACTCGTAATATTATGTAAACTTAAAAAATATAAAATACTCCCGACTGCTATGCTCTTACAATCATTAATAAAAAAAATAATAACCAATAAGATAGAAGATGCATTTGAAATAAAAACAAGATCCAACATATATCAAGATTAATACATAATAATTTATAAAACAACAAAGATATAGGCATAAAATATCCTATTTTAATAAAGATATATAGTTATATAAAGAATAATTTATTTATATTTATATCCTATTTTATATAACAATAATATTCTATATTTGTTATATAAAGAATTATAAAAATATTTTTAATTCTATCCTATTATAAAATAACAAATAAAGAATATAAAATATTTTTATAAAAATAGCAAATATTTTTATAATTATAAAAATATTTTATATTCTTTATTTAAAATTTATTTTATAATAGATATATAAAAAATAGATATAAAATATTTTTATAATTCTTTATATAACAAATATATTAATTTCTTCCCACTTTAATTTAAAATATTAATTTTTTATGATATTTTATATCCTATTTTATATAACAATAAGATATATTTGTATTTTATAATTCTTTATATAACAAATATTTTAATTTCTTCCCACTTTAATTTAAAATATTAATTCTTTATGATATTTTATATCCTATTTTATATAACAATAGCATATATTTGTATTTTTATAATTCTTTATATAACAAATATATTAATTTCTTCCCACTTTAATTAAAAATATTAATTCTTTATGATATTTTATATCCTATTTTATATAACAATAGCATATATTTGTTATATAAAGAATTATAAAATATTTTTATATCCTATTATAAAATAACAAATAAAGAATATAAAATATTTTTTTATAAAATAGCAAATAAAGAATTATAAAATATTTTATATTCTTTATTTGTTATTTTATAATAGATATAAAATAGATATATAAAATATTTTTATAATTCTTTATATAATAAATATATGCTATTTTTATATAAAATAGGATATAAAATATGGATATAAATTATGCCTATCTTGCTATTGTTTTATAAATTATTATGTATTAATCTTGATATATGTTGATCTTGTTTTTATTCCAAGTCGTAAGTTTCATAATATTGCTTGTGTGTGAAAAGTAGTATTTAATGGCAATCATGTTTTGATGATAAAGCATATACTTTGTAAAATAGTTCCCAATCTTATTTATTTATTAATAAAAGTATTAATTTATTAAAGGCTTTAATTATCTATACTGATAATTTATCTTTTTTATAATAATGTGATAAACCCATAGTTTTAAGCAATGCTTTTAGAATAATGATGATGATCAATTCTAATGAGAATCTAAATTAGTAATTAAGAAAGCTTAAATCATCTAAATGATAGTTCCCAATCATTGGATTACTAAATCAAAGTGGGATTAGTGAATCCGATAGATTGGTACATACGCTGTTTACTCATCGATGAGGATGATTGATCTCACGATCATTTGTGTGGAGACACTAAAGCAATTTGTATGTAGGTGCTTATTAGAGAATAAGTTTAAATAAAATGGCTTATTAATAATGAATACCTAATGGAGTTTTATTTGACTTGAATCAATAGGAATTCTCAATGAGTGATAGTATATTACAAGTAATCCTTTGATTTAGGAGGATTATCATAAGTATAAATCTTATTTATAATTAGTTATTTATTTAAATAAGATTAGAATTATTCTAATTAAGACCCTTTAGGGAATATCAAAGGGTATTAAATATAAGTATAATAAGTTAAGTAGTTAATGGAGATAATGTATTAAGATATTTAATTTAATCTAGAATCTTACCACTTAATATTAATTTAATAAGAAAATTAAATGTCCTATGTAATTACGCCCCAAAATTAGGTATACATCACCCATCTCGGGTCGCCACTTACATGGTACGTAATTTAAATACAACTTATTAACATAACTGCCGTGTAATATTATAATATTTTAGACATAAATATAAATTAATAAGAGAGTTTAAATACAAATATCGCTTTACTAGATATTATACAAACTCAAAATAAAAGTCCTCATTATAATTATTATCACACTATTTTACGTATTAAATAGGGACTACTAATGCTATCTTCAGGACCATCACTGCTTCCCCGACTCGTCCCAAATATATTTATCATTTCCTCAAGAGAATAAAGGAAAGAAAGGGTGAGCTCAACTAGCCCAAGAAGAAATATTACGACTAAGATAATGCGTAATAAATTATCAATAGTCTTCAATAATGTTAAACCGATAAAATACAATAGATAACCAAATTTAATCATAGCTGAATATGCAATCCATTAAAAGAGTCAAGTAGAAAATAAAGTCTACTATCTTTTAGGTTTTAAAAGGTTTTTCATCATCGCTATAAATTTGAGACTCAAATTTTAATAAATATTTCACATCATCGAATCACCCCGCACTACTACCCAAGGATATTCTTTAAGATCACGACCACAATTATTCATGCACTACGCCAAGAATATTTGTGTATTCATTAATGGTCATGATCATGCCAACAATCGGCCCATCAATGCACTACTACCATCGAGGATTTTTATCACATCATTTGTAACATTACTACCATGATTACACCGAATAGTCTCTCGTCATAATCATACCAAGTCCATCTATGCACTACAGCCACGTATGACTTTCAAAAAATATAAATATGAGGATGATGACAATGATATAAGAATTCAATAAAACAAGTTCAAGAATTATTTTATCCAGAATTATTAACGCCCAAATTGTCAACATGATATCGCTTTTGTAGAGTAAAATTCAAGAATGATCGTAAGAATATTTCCATGAAAAGATATCGATGAAACGCAAATATCAAGGATATTCTACTAATTTCATGGAGTATAGAAGTCAAAGTTTTAACCAACCGGGTATAATAAAGAATGGAATAACAAAAGAAATCACCATGCATGCGATAGACCAAGCATGCATGTGTTATTCCAATGTAATAATAAATAACGGAACCAAAGTCGTGAAATTCACACCGGCAGTGATGTTCCAATGTAATAATAAAGATGGAACCAGATCCTGTAAAACACACGTATAGGATATTCCAATGTAATAATAAAGATTTTAACCAGTCCCAGTAAAACACATGCATGTGATGTTCCAATGTAATAATAAAGATTTTAACCAGTCCTGTAAAACACACGCATGTGATGTTCCAATGTAATAATAATAAAGATTTTAACCAGTCCTGTAAAAAACACATGCATGTGATGTTCCAATGTAATAATAGAAGAATGTCACCAAGTATAGGGTAAACCACTTATACAAAAGTTATTCCAATGTAATAATAAGCAATGGAATAACAACAATTCTCTTCATGAATAAGAAAGAATAACACCCCTTACATTTGGTAGAGATTGAATATCGCAAAGAAGTAGTAGAATAAAATACTCTTCTTCTTTCTCTTATTCTCTCTATACTTTCTCTCTCTATAGCTCAATGAATTCGTGAAAAATAATGAAGCCCCAGGCCTCTATTTATAGAAGATTTCTAGCTTAGCACCCGCCGTGTGAAAAGGCAAGTGGCTCGACGAATTGGAAAAGACGTACCGTGAATGTGAAACGATGTGTGGTTCGACGCCTCAGAATGTGAAACGACAAGTGGTTCGACGTCTGTAAAGGTAATTACTATTAACGAAGGTAAATACTATCGACGAAGGTAAATACTATTCACAAGGGTAATTACTATTCGACGGTTGTAATTACTATCTATTTAAGGTAATTACTATCGACGAAGGTAATTACTATTCACAAGGGTAATTACTATCGATTTGAAGGTAAATACTATTCACAAGGGTAATTACTATCGATTAAGGTAATTACTATCGAAGGGTAATTACTATCGACGAAGGTAAATACTATCGACGAAGAGACTCTTAGATGATGACATACGAGCCCCCATAAAATAATCAAACTTACCACAAATCATTTTTTTTTTTCATCAACACATATTTAATCTTTCAACAATTATTAATCATTTATAACTTGTCGCCTCAATTATTGATTTAATATTATAACATATTATACGTATGATACTGTGACAATAATTGAATCAATAATATAAGAGATATGATGCAAAGAATTATCGTAGCAATAATCGAGCATAAATGAGTGACTTCTCACGTAAGATCAATAATCAATACCGCAGCTACTATGCAACTACGCCAGACATCGCATTTTTTTACCACCGGTAGTTCAACAGCTTTTAATTCAGAATACCTCCGCCAAGTTATTTTTATAAAATATTTTTGTCGCTTTCAATCCGACAATAATTCTTAATAGGGGTCCACCAATGATTGAGCCATTGTATTTAATATTCCCTAACAAAAAGAATATTCCCCACCAAACGAATATTTTATAACAACTTGCATACTTTGCAAAATTTATAAATATTACCCACAACTATAACATTATATCAAATTTATTCCATAATATTCAAAAATAATATTTATAGAAAAATTCATCTTTATTTAAAAAAGTCAGGTCTTATAACCTCCCTTCTTATGAAATTTCGCCCTCAAATTAGGGTACGACTGGTATGTCAAGAGGTAAGGATACCTTGATTTCATTTCGATTCTAACTCCCAAGTCATTTCTCAACATCGTGGTTCCTCCACAAAACTTTCGACTTGAGGTATAACCTCGAGCGTAGAATATGTTCCTTCTTATCCAAAATTTGAACAGAACCTCTTCATACGCCAAATCTTCCGCTATTTCGTCCGGGTGCTCTAACTCAATAATATGGTTCGGTCTTTCACATATTTACGTAATATAGATATGTGAAAAACGCTATGAACACGAGACATATTTCAAGCAGAAAGCGAGTCTATAGGCCACGCTCCTACTCGATCGAGGATTAAAATGGACCGATGAATCGAGGGTTAAGTTTTCCTCTTTCCAAATCTTGTAACTCCTTTCCATGGAGCAACTTTAACAACACACGATCTCCTATATCGAATTCCACGCCCTTTCGATGAAGATCAAGATAACTCTTTTGTCGATTTTGTGAGGTTTTTATACGCTGTTTGATCGTTTGAATCTTTTCCGTAGTCATACGCATCAACTCCGGCCCCAACAACGCTGCTTCACCCACCTCATCCCAAAGATACCGAGAACGACACTTTCTTCCATACAACGCTCGAATGGAGCCATGCCAATACTTGCTTGATAACCGTTGTTGTGAGGAAAACTCCACCAATGGTAAGAACTTGTCCCAACTCCCTTGAAATCAAGGACACAGAGTCTTAATAGATCTTCAAGAGTTTGAATAGTCCTCTCCGATCGTCCGTCTGTCTCGAGGATGATATGCCGAAGCTAAATCGTAAGTCTGCGCTCATAGCTTTTTGCAAACTAACCCAAAATCGTGAAGTGAATCTTGGGTCTCGATCGTAAACTATGGATACCGCAAGATACCATGCAGCCTTTACAATCTCGCTTATGTACATACGAGCAAGACGCTCAAGTGTATAAGTTTCAGACGGTAAGAAATGAGCGTACTTGGTCAACCTATCAACAATGACCCAAATCGCATCAATGCCTTGAGAAACCTTAGAAGACCGTGAACGAAATCCATGGTAATGTGCTCCCACTTCCATTCTCGAATTTCAAGTGGTTGCAATGGACCTTTTGGTACTTGATGCTCCGCTTTAACTCGCTGACAAGTTAGACACCTCGAGATAAACAAATACTTATCTCTCTCTCTTCATATTGCTCCACCAAAATGTACGACGAATATCATGATACATTTTGGTACTCCTGTGATGGATCGCAAATGGTGTGTCAGGTGCCCCATCATGATATTATACTTTAAATCGTGGTCGTTAGAACACAAAGTCCGGAGTCGACTCAAGTATTCCTTCTTCATCGATTCTTGCTTCCTAAGATAGCACCTTCTTGCACTTTCTTCCTCATACGCATCGCCTGTGTCCCGTAGCTCGAGCAGCTTTTAACTTTATCAATTAAAGTCTGGCTTCTACTCAGATACCGCTATCATCACACGCGTCCCCTCGAGTCTTTAATTCTATCTCCATCCTTTGCAAGTCACACAAAATGGGCCTTTTATTGACAATATCGCACTCAGATTGCATATGATTTTCTACTCAATGCGCTACCACCACCACGCTCGCTTTTCCAGATGGTATCGATGGTACGATCATAATCTTTCAATAGCTTCAAGCCAACGCCGTTGTCGCATGTCGAGTTCCTTTTGAGTGAAGAAATATTTGAGGCTTTTATGATCCGTAGAAGATCTCCACTTTCTCCCCATACAAGTAATGCCTCCAAATTTTAAGTGTAAAGATAATAAATACTAACTCTAGATCATGAGTAGGATAATTCCTCTCATATTCTTTGAGTTGTCGCGAGGCATAGCTATTACTTTTCCATGTCGCATGAGAACACATCCCAACCTTTTGCCTCAAGCATCACCGAGATGACAAATCCTCCGAGCCGATGGTATTGTGTAATAACAAAATAAATAAGTCTCCTCTCGAGTTCTTGAAAACTCTTCTCACATTCTTCGCCTCCAACCGAACTTTGATCTTTCCGAGTCACCGAAATAATGGAATAGCGATTCGAGAAAATCCTTCCACGAATCTCCGATAATAACCAAATAAACCGAGAAAGCTACGACTTTCTATTATCGATTTAGGTTGTTCCTACTTTGAATAGCTTCAATCTTTGGTCAATCAATGATATTCCATGACTTGATACCACGTGCCCAAGGAATGCTACTTCTTCAAGCCGTAACTCGCATTTCTTCAACTCGGCATAAAGCTTATATTCACGGCTTTTGGAGTGTCACCTCAAGTGTTGCTTCATGATCTTCACTACTTTTGGAATAAATAAGGATGTCATCAATAAAGACGACCACAAAGTGATCTAAATATTCCTTGAATACTCTGGCTCATCATATCCATGAAGGCAAAGAGAGCATTAGTCAATCCAAAGGACACGACTAGAATTCATAATGCCCGCATCGAGTTCCGAAAGCCGCCTTTGAATGTCACGGCTCTAATCTTCAATCGGTGATATCCTAACGAAGATCAATCTTTGAAAAGAATTTGCTCCTCGCAATCGGGTCAAACAGTCATCAATACGTGGCAATGGATACCTATTTTTGATGGTGACGTGATTCAACTCCCGATAATCAATACAAAGTCGATACTCCCATCTTTCTTCTTCACGAATAGTAACAGAGCACCCCAAGGAGAAGTACTAGACGAATAAAGCCAATGTCTAACAATTCCTGCAGCTGGGTTTTTTAACTCCTCAAGTTCAATAGAGCTATTCGACATGGGCTTTGGAAATAGGTTTTGTACCGTTTCAAGGTCGATACAAAATTCAATTTCACGCCTGGGTAGGCCCAGAAGTTCTTCGGGAATACGCCAGAAATTTATTAACAATAGGAATATCGCTTAAAACCGACGATTTTTATTTAAATCGCGATATGAGCTAAGAAAGCTTGACATCCGCTTTTCAATAAACGAATAGCTTTATGGCTTGAGATGACCGTGATTGATTTTAATGGTTTGGTCGTTTGAATTCGCATATAATAGGTTGATTAGGAATATGAAAGCTAACAACCTTACGAAAAACAATCAATTTTTGCATGATAAGTAGTTAACCAATCAATCCCTAGAATCACGCCAAATGCAAGTATTTTTAATGAAATAAGATCGACAGTAATGTGAGGGTACCGATTTGAACCAAACAAGACTTATAAACAAAGGGATGTAATGAAGGTTTCTCCCAACGGAGTTTCCACAGATAAGTCAAAGTCTAATTTCTCCTGAGTCAAATTTAATCGATGAGCGCAAGTAGAGAAATAAAAGAATGGGTAGAACCCCAGATCAAATAAAGTATAGACTTCATTAGAGTTTATGATAAGCTTACCCGTGATGACCTCATTCGATTCTCGCTTTTTGGGAGGTCACAACAAACGCCTCCTCAGACTACCGGCTTTTGAATTTTCTCGACGGCCTTTGGTGCTTCCCATCCTAGCCAATTTGTCTTCTGAAACGACAAAATCGAGCTAAGTGACCTTCTCTTCCACAATTATAACATGCTTTGACTAAGATGACGCAGCTTTGATCGATGTGTCCCTCTCCTCCGCATTTGAAGCATACGATAGTGGTCTTTCTCTTCCTTAACAAATGGGTGCCAGTGCCGACGCCTTTCCATCATCATTGAATCTCCTTTTCTTGAAATGTCCATTCTTATTGTTTTGGCCCCGACACACCACCGGCGGGTTACCATATCCGCCCGCTTGATTCCTCCACGCTTGTTGTCACCGCCGACGACTATTCTCGCCGGTATTATAATTTTGCTTACCGCTTCTTTTAGTTTCGCTGACTCATTATCGCTACTCCACTAATCGAGCCCTATTTACAACATCCTCAATACAAACACGCTTTATGAGAAATAAGATGTCGACGATTCCCGCTTCAAACCTCTTAAAACATTCGCGCCATTCTCTTCATTATCCACCAAGTGGGACGAAACCGTGATAACTCCGCAAATTTTGCCTCGTATCATGACACACCTGGCCATATTGTTTTGTTCCAACTTGATAAACTCCACCTCCTTCATGTGGCGAATACTTTCAGAAAGTATTTGTCGCTGAATGCCTTCCCGAACTTCTCCCAAGATATCTTCAAGATAAAGAAAGTCGAGTACGCTTTTACCGATTCCCACCAAGAATCCGCCTCCGCAAGAACATAAAGGCGTAGAAGGGAACCTTTGCTTCCTGAGCATCCCAAGACATCAAATATCTTGGTAATCTGCTTTATCCATGCTTCCGCCAAGTGGTTTTGCTTTCCCTAAACTCCGGTGGTCCCAGCCTCCTTAAATTGTTTAATGGACCGCCCGAGAGTTTTCCGTGTTTCCACCCCACGCTTTTGGACAGAGTCGCCTCGCCTCATCATTGTTGCATAAATCGCATAAAGCCTCCTAACATTTGATCATTCATCATTTGGTCAAGTTGTTGTTTTGCATGAGGATTGTCGCCTCCTCGATGCACATTATCCTCGATTATCGATATGTGGTGAATCAACAATCGCCAAGGCCCATCATATTCTCAACATTCTCGATGTCATTTTCAGACATCGCCACAAAACAAAAGGTTAATCGACATGTAACAAATTATCCCTATCTTCCCACCAACCAATAAAATATCACATAAACTTAGTAGGTCATACTAGCGAAGGTATTCCCCGCCTCTCCTCCTAGTACTATTCTCACATCTTAGCCAGGATCATATCCCTAAGCTCGATACTAAACCGCGACGCCCCCCAAAATTAGGTATACATCACCCATCTTGGGTCGCCACTTACATGGTATGTAAATTTAAATACAACTTATTAACATAACTGCTGTACAATACGACATAAACCGTGAGTTTAAATACAAATATCGCCTACTAGATATTATACAAACTCAAATAAAAGTCCTCATTATAATTTATTATCACACTATTTTACGTATTAAAGTGAGGACTACTAATGCTATCTTCGTGACCATCACTGCTTCCCCGACTCGTCCCCAAATTATATTATCATTTCCTCAAGAGAATAAAGAAAGAGAAAGGGTGAGCTCAACTAGCCCAAGAAGAAATATTACGACTAAGATAATGCGTAATAAATTATCAATAGTCTTCAATAATGTTAAACCGATAAAATACAATAGATAACCATCTTTTTAACTCATAATGAATATGCAATCCATTAAAAGAGTCAAGTAGAAAATAAAGTCTACTATCTTTTAGGTTTTAAAAGGTTTTTCATCATCAAGTATAAATGAGACTCACTTTTAATAAATATTCCACATCATCGAATCACCCCTCGCACTACTACCAAGGATATTCTTTAAGATCACGACCACAATTATTCATGCACTACGCCCAAGAATATTTGTGTATTCATTAATGGTCATGATCATGCCAACAATCGTCCCATCAATGCACTACTACCAATCGAGGATTTTTATCACATCATTTGTAACATTACTACCATGATTACACCGAATAGTCTCTCGTCATAATCATACCAAGTCCATCTATGCACTACATGTGCCACGTATGACTTTCAAAAAAATATAAATACGAGGATGATGACAATGATATAAGAATTCAATAAAACAAGTTCAAGAATTATTTTATCCAGAATTATTAACGCCCAAATTATCAACATGACATCGCTTTTGTAGAGTAAAATTCAAGAATGATCGTAAGAATATTTCCATGAAAAGATATCGATGAAACGCAAATATCAAGGATATTCTACTAATTTCATGGAGTATAAAGTCAAAGTTTTAACCAACCGGGTATAATAAAGAATGGAATAACAAAAGAAATCACCACGCATGCGATAGATCGCATGCATGTGTTATTCCAATGTAATAATAAATAATCTAACTAGTCGTCAGTGAAATTCACAATCGCCATGTGATGTTCCAATGTAATAATAAAGATGGAACTGCATCCTGTAAAACACATGTATAGATATTCCAATGTAATAAATAAAGATTTTAACCAGTCCTGTAAAACACACGCATGTGATGTTCCAACAGAATAATAAAGATTTTAACCAGTCCTGTAAAACACACATGCATGTGATGTTCCAATGTAATAATAATAAAGATTTTAACCAGTCCTGTAAAAACACATGTATGTGATGTTCCAATGTAATAATAGAAGAATGTCACCAAGTATAGGTAAACCACTTATACAAAAAGTTATTCCAATGTAATAATAAGCAATGGAATAACAATGCTTTCTTCATAATAAGAAAGAATAACACCCCTTACATTTGGTAGGAGATTGAATATCGCAGCAAGGTAGTAATAAAATACTCTTCTTCTTTCTCTTTTATTCTCTATATACTTTCTCTCTATAGCTTGAATGAATTCGTGAAAATAATGAAGCCCTCAGCCTCTATTTATAGAAGATTTCTAGCTTAAGACCGCCGTGAAAGAAAAAAGGCAAGTGGCTCGACGAATCGGTTTTCGACGCTCAGAATGTGAAACGACAAGTGGTTCGACGCACCAGAATGTGAAACGACAAGTGGTTCGACGTCTCGTAAAGGTAATTACTATTAACGGTAAGGTAAATACTATCGACGAAGGTAAATACTATTCACAAGGGTAATTACTATATTACGGTAAGGTAATTACTATCGACAATTAAGGTAAATACTATTCACAAGGGTAATTACTATCGACGAAGGTAATTACTATCGACGAAGGTAAATACTATTCACAAGGGTAATTACTATCGACGAAGGTAATTACTATCGATGATGACACTATCGACGAGAGACTCTTAGATGATGACATATGAGCCCCCATAAAAATAATCAAACTTACCACAAATCATTTTTTTTTTCATCAACACATATTTAATCTTTCAACAATTATTAATCATTTATAACTTGTCGCCCTCAATTATTGATTTAATACTATAACATATTATACGTATGATACCGTGACAATAATCAATCAATAATATAAGAGATATGATGCAAAGAATTATCAGTAGTATAATCGAGCATAAATTAAAGTGACTTCTCACGTAAGATCAATAATCAATACCGCAGCTACTACGCAACTACGCCAGACATCGCATTTCTTTTACCAATCGGTAGTTCAACAGCTTTAATTCAGAATACCTCCGCCGTTATTTTTATAAAATATTTTTGTCGCTTTCAATCCCGATAATAATAATTTCGCAGGGGTCCACCAATGATTGAGCCATCAATTTAATATTCCCTAACAAAAAGAATATTCCCCACCAAACGTAATATTTTATAACAACTTGCATACTTTTTGCAAAATTTATAAATATTACCCACAACTATAACATTATATCAAATTTATTCCATAATATCCAAAAATAATATTTATAAAAAAATCATCTTTATTAAAAAGTTTATAGAAAATATAATTCATCTTTATTTTTCTATAAGATAGAAAACTAGGGTTTAGCTTCTTCTTGAATTTTCTTCTTCCTCGTGGATCACCCAGAGGCCAAACATTTGGGTGGCTAACGCTGATCAAAGGAAGGAACCAAACCCGTGGATTCAAGATCAACGCGAAAAGGATTTGAGGTGAACTTGTACTGAGGAAGCTTCGATCTTCAGGGGTACGATTTTATTCTTTATCTTTTCGCTTAATTAATAATTACGATGCATAAAGGGTGATCCGTATATGGTTTGTAAATTTTTAAACTCGATTTTTACACGCTCCGCACTTTTATGCAATTTGATTGCATAATGAATATTACAAACCTAATAAAGGTGGCATCAGAGCCAAACCTTTATGCTAATTATTAATTGTTTTAATTTGATATGTATATTGATATGTGTTAAGAACAATTTTTTGGGCATAATTTTATTGTATAAAATTTATTTAAAAAAAAAAAAAAAAAAAAAAATTATCCGCGAACTGAATTTCGTGAATTCCGCGTGGATATGGTTTAGTGAATTTCGTGAGGTCACGCATGGTTCAAAATTTCCCCAGAGATTCTAGTTATTAACTTGACTATTAATGTATATATATAATATATTTAATCATTTACGATTAAGTATGATATATACTAGTTATAGATAACAGGATAATATATACTAGTTATATATATATATATATATATATATATATATATATTATGATATTACGGTTATTACATTATATATATATATAATAGTTATATATATATATACTATATATATTATTCTTAATTATTTTATAATTAAAATAAAATATTTATTTTAATTTTAAAATAAAAAGGTTTATTTTAAATATTAAAATAAAAGAGTTTATTTTAATTTTAAAATTAGAATTTCATGCTAACTAATTAGAGTTGAAATTGGATTCCATGATAACTAATTGGAGTTGAAATTGGATTTTATTTTTCCTAAAATAAAGGAGTTTATTTGTGAATAGGGAAGTAAATCCATCTTTCCTTAAATAAAGGAGTTTGTTTAGATATGAAATAAGATTTCATATTATTCAAAATAAAAGAGTTTATTTGTGAATAGGAAAGAGAATCCATGTTTCCTTAAATAAAGGAGTTTATTTAAATATGAAATAAGATTTCATATTATTCAAAATAAAAGAAGTTTATTTGTGAATAGGAAAGATAATCCGTGTTTCCTTTAACATTTTTTTTACATGGAATTGGATTCCATAATTAATTAAAATAAAAGAGTTTATTTTAATTAAAGATTATTTTTTTTATACATGGAATTGATTCCATAATTAATTAAAATAAAGGAGTTTATTTTGATTAAATAGTTTTGATTAAAATAAAAAGGTTTATTTTATTCAAAATTGGATAAATTAAAATAAAATAGTTTTATTTTGATTTAAATTTGGATTTAAATAAAGGAGTTTATTTTATTCAAAAATAGATTTTATACTAACTAAATTTGCCCATTAAATGATATCAATATATATATTAAATGTTTATTATTCATAAGATGAATGTTATTTATCGATGCATATGGTGATGTGTATGATAATAAATGGGATTGATTATGGACTATCGACCAATGTGATTGAATTTTATTTTAGTTGGATGCATGAATGTATGGGTTTTATTAAATGGGGTCTCATGTATACTCGCCTTCTCTAATTTTTCTTAATGTAAATTCTATCTCCCTCATATGTATTTCCTCGATCACGATCAAGGTTTCTATTTATTTTAAATAGTTTTGTAATAGGAATAGTTAGAATTATTTTGAAGAATTGGAGATCAAGGACAAGAAGCGCACGAAGACCCGCTTCAGTAATGGAGCCCGTGTTTAAATGTAATAGTTATATTTAAATATTATTTTTTGCACCCTAGGTTTGACCTTTTGGTTCACTTGGTGGCTCTAGTGAACCAAACTAGAATAAAAGTCCATAATCAATCCGTAGAATATAGTATTCTATATGTGCATGCTTATACTATATATATATATTATATATTATGCAAACATGCTTCGCATGTTCATTAATATGACGCGTATTTTATATATATATAATGCATGCTACTAAACAAGATGAGACAAATTAATAACAAACCCTCAATTTTTATATTAAGTCCTAAGCGCTCAAAGATATTTGGAATATCGAACGTCATTTCTTTCTAGCATGATAAAATTAATAGAGTATTAAATATTTAATATGAGTTTGTTGTGTCACCACAAGGCAAGTATTAAGTATTTAAGATGTTAATTTATCACATTTGATGCTTATAAAGAAAATTGAACAATATTGTTTTGTTGTGGTCACCACAAGGATGATATTTTTCTTTTTTGAATATATGGAGTGCTAGGTTGGACTTAACTTGGAAAATTTTGATTCGGATGTGCCACCACTGATCAAAATAATCTAAGAGGCAAAATACAAGGAGTCAGATAGTTGATGTAATTGACAAAAGTTGTCTACCTATTTATTTATATATAGTTTTTTGTGTCACCACAAGGCTATATATATTTGAAATGGGATCCTTATTCTCACTAAAGCAAATCTTTAATTAGATTTTGCCAAACTATATAAGTGAGGTAATATAGTTTGAAGAAAATAGTGGGAGATACCAATTTAAAACAAGACCTAATTTATTTTGGTAATTAATAAAAGAATGTATGTTAAAATGTTGTTAATTACAAATTCATTTACAAAATTTTACAATGTCTAAATTACTATCACTGCAAAGCATATTAGATGCTAAGTTAATCGTAATCAATTAAACGGATTGGTTAAGGAATTTGAGAATAGTTCTCAAAGTCGAAAAAGCTATCTTATGTCCTTAATACGCCTATCCTCGTAATGGTTGCGCATAATGCCTCCGAGGAAGAGATTGCTACTTTTAGAAAGTGGCAAGATGATGCACAATTGGCTCAACGCATCATGCTCGCATCCACGAGTAACGAGCTTCAAATACAAGATGAAACTATGGATGTTTCTTATATATTCCCGCACATCAAGTAGTTGATGGCGAGAGAAAGTAGGACCGATAGATATCGAGATATCTAAGGAGCTCTTCCGATCTAGAATGACCAATGACACTATAAAGACGTATAAAAAGTTCTTAACATAATCAATTTGATTGATCAATTAGACAACGAAGTTTTGTCATGGATGGAGAGTTGAGCCAAGATTTGATCTTGCACTCACCCCCTTGACTCTTTTCACATTAATTGTTGTGAATTTTCATATTAACAAGCTAGATATCGCCTCTCACCGATTTGCTTAACATATTAAAAAATTGTTGAGAGTCACTTTCCAACCAAGAAAGATAAAGTCTTACTGATAGGGGCCAAAGGATCTTCTGAAAAGAAGAACGATTCAAAGAAGGTATATAGAAAGGCAAAAACAAAGGATAATAAGAACAAAATCGACACGAATAGCAAATGAGTTTGCTTCCACCGCAATAAGCCCGACACTCGGAAAGAAATCATGAGAAGCGTCTTGCAGAGAGGCTAACCAAAGAAGCTTAGTGAAGTTTCTTCATAATACGCTTTTGTTCATGATTGAAATAAATTTTTCTTTAAGTCAAGGTTCTACTTGGGTATTGGATACCGACTTTGGTTATCATAAATATAGATTTATGAAGGGACCAAGCAGAAGTAAAAAGTTAAACAAGGTAAGTAATCCTATGTGTGGGAAATGAAGCAAAGGTTGCTCATATTAGCCATAGAAACTTATAGTTTAGCAATGCCTACGGCAAATCTATTAAGTCAATAAATTGTTATTGTATTCCAGCCTCTTGTTAAAAATATTATTTCCATTTTATCGTTGGACAATGAAATCTTTGGTATTATAATTAAGAACAATTGTTGTTCTATTTATAATAATAATGTTTTGTATAGAATCGAATATTACTTAATAAATTTTGTATACTGACTTACATGAAAATAGTTTTGCATATTGAACAAATTAGTATAAGAAAAGGAGATGATCATTCAAAGAGTTGAATGTATGTATTTGTTGAATACAAGTGTGAATTATTTGAAAGGTTCAAAGAATTCGTAAGTGAAACAAATTGACAAAGTATTAAGATTCTTTGATTAGATCAAGGAATAAATACTTGTGCAATAAGTTTCTAGATCATCTCAAATGGTTTTCTCATAATGGACACATCCCGACACGCAATAATTGATTGATGTATCCGAATGAAAAATCGCACCTTGTTGGACATGGTGCGGTACATAATGATTTTACCGACATTCCAAAGATCCTTCTCGGATAATGTCCTAGAAATGGTCAGCATATCTACTTAAAAGGTAACCTCAAAATCCAAATTTCCCAAGACTCCATAAAGGTTATGGATGTGGAGGATTCCTAATCTTAAGTATGTTAAGATAAGGGTTGTCCAACTTATGTGAAAAGGTTTCAAAAGGATAAGCTTGGGACAAGATTTGACAAGTACGATTTGTGGGACATCCTAAAGTAAGTTTAGGGTATATGTTCTATAATCCTCGCTTAGCAAAGGTGTTTATTATGAAACACGCCTTCTAAGATAAATGTGTTTATCATTAAAAGGGCTAGTGGGAGGATAATAGATCTTGAAGAGTTCAAGAACCACAAAACACTATAAGTCAAATAAGAGGAACTTGTAGATAGATCTATTGTACCACAAATCAAATCAGAATCTGAATAGTACTAAAGATACCTAGAGAGGTATGGATTCATCATGGATGATGATGATGAGGTACGATCATAGAAGATGATGATCTAGAGTTACATACGATGAGGTAAGAGTTAAGTGTGTACAAAAGGGACAAAGGAGCGCCGTGACATTCCTAATATTATATGTTGATATACTACGGATAAGGAATGACATACTAATGCTACAATTAGTAAAGATAAAGTTGTCTAAACATTCCTCCATGAATGATTTGGAAGAGTATCTTAATCGGGGATATAAATCTATATAGATAGATTTAAAAGGATGCTCGACTTAACCCAAGGAACGATATTCATTTGATGCTAAAGTCGCTTAGCATGGCAAACTCCAAGAGATGTCTCATGTTGATGAGCCATGGAGTGTATCTCTTAATAGTCCCCATAGACTCCAAAGAAGAGAGATCGCATGAGTGACAATCATGTATGCAATGAAATATACGAGACCCGATGTCGATCGGTTATATTCTCGAGAAGATCACTCAAAGAAGATGCGGTGAAAAACATCTTAAAGTTCTTAACCCAAGACTAAGGATGTGAGCAAACATGGTGGGTCCGAATTAAAACTAGAGGGCTTTACAGACTCAAGTTTTTCGCATGCACTAAGAGACGACCAAAAATCCACTTTAAGGTAAAGTGTTACCTCAATGAAGGTGCAATGAATTGGAAAGGTTCCAAACAAAGAAAGAGTTGCCGGTTTAGTGATAAAGACAAAGTATATAGCTATAAATGAAGTCGCAAGTTGATTGTTTGGATTAAAAGTTCATTACGTAACTAGAATAGTTCCTAAGTCTCATCTTGGATCTAAACATGTGTCAGTAGCACTTTCATTTGATTATTAAAATCATCGAAAGATGGGAAATCACTATAGAGATAGTGGACTCTCAAGAACAACATTACATATCCATTAACTAAAGCTTATCCAACAAAGCAGGATAATCGCCACTTGTAGAAGAAGAGTATAAGATACCACGACGATCGACTTTAGTGCAAGTGGGAGATTGAAAGTAGTATGCACACAAGCCAATCATGTTTGATGATAAAGCATATACTTTGTAACGATCTTATTCATTTATTAATAAAAAGTATTAATTTATTAAAGGCTTTTAATTATCTACATGATGTCGTTTTATAATATGTGATAAACCCATAGTTTTAAGCAATGCTTTTAGAATAATGATGATGATCATTCTAATGAGATCTAAATTCTTAAAAGCTTAAAACTAAAATAGTTCCCAATCATTGATTACTAAATCGGGGATTAGTGAATCCGGATAGATTGGTACATACGCTGTTTGCTCATCGGATGAGGATGATTGATCTCACGATCATTTGTGTGGAGACACTAAAGCAAGTATGTAGGTGCTTATTAGAGAATAAGTTCAATCGAACGTGGCTCGCTAAGGAATACCTAATGGAGTTTTATTTGCTGTCAATAGGAATTCTCAGAAGTGATAGTAAGACAAGTAATCCTTGGACTTGAGATCATCATAGTATCTTGTGTATGATGAGTTATACTTTGACTTATTCCTTAAGACCCTTAGGGAATATCAAAGGGTATGCTTGGGTATAATAAGTTGTATATGGAGATAATGTATGATCAATAAAGAATCTACCACTTCTAATAAAAGAAGAGAAATGTCCTATGTGATTCGATAAATGACAACCCAAAGAGTCCTTGGCAAGGCGTAATGAAATTAGAAAGGAGTTTCTAATTTGCATTATTTGAGTCAGTGCATTTAAGGATCGAAATACATATAATTAAATAAAATAAGACTCGACAAAGAATTCCATGTCTTATATTTAATTGGGACATCAGATGGTGGAAGGATTGAATTGTCAGATTAAGAATTATTTACTCAAAGGTTCTTTAATGATTAATGTTGAAATCTATATTATCCGGAAAGTCGCCGATCGCTAGGAGGATTATCCTATTGTAAAATAATATTATTTAAATAAATTAATTGTTTAATTTATTTATTTAAATAAGATTAGAATTGTTCTAATTGATTTATTCACAACCTATTAATATGGAGAACCTAAAGGGTCACACCATAAAAGGAAGAATAATTATTTAAGAAGTTAATGGCATAATCGTAATAATATGTTAAGTATATTTAATTTAATCTATGGTGATAGAATAAATTAAATAGCTTAATATTTATTATTTAATATTTTAGAAATATTAAATATAAATTAATAAGAGGAGTCTTATTAATATTATTATAATTATTATTATTTTAATTTCTAAAAGAGTTTAGGAATTAATTTAATATAAGTACTCTCATTTATTCCTAATAAGATTAGGAGGTTAAATTAATTAAAAGAGTTTAATTAATTATCCCTAATAAGATTAGGGAGCTTAATTAATTAAAAGAATTTAATTAATTAAATAAAACCCAATTCCTTAATTGTTAAGGTGGGTTGCCCACATCTATTAATAAGAGGAGTCTTATTATGGGTGGTATGGGTTGTTGACTTTTTCAACAGACATAATTCCAATTTGTTGGAGAGTACCCTTTTCTATAGAGATAGAAAAACTAGGGTTTAGCCAAACAAACCCATCTTCATGAATTTTCTTCTTCCTCGTGGATCACCTCTCTAGAGGCCAAACATTTGGGTGGCTAACGCTGATCAAAGGAAGGAACCAAACCCGGTGGATTCAAGATTGAACGCGAAAAGGATTTGAGGTGAACTTGTACTTCGAGGAAGCTCGATCTTCAAGGGTATGATTTATTCTTTATCTTTTCGTTTAATTAATAATTATGCATAAAGGGTGATCCGGGTATATGGTTTGTAAATTTTTTAAACTCTGATTTTTACACGCTTCCGCACTTTTATGCAATTTGATTGCGCACATGAATATTACAAACCTAACAGGTTGTTATTTATTTATTTTTTTTTATTAACAGCCGTAAGAGCTTCTAGCGGTCGGGAGTATTTTATATTTTTTTTAAGTTTACGCAATGTGCTGAGTCATGACTATTAATGGGGAAATGCTTAAAAATAAAAATAAAAATAAAAAAGGCATAGCCGGTACAAGCTGTACCGGTCGGGCATTATTTGATATTAAAAATTCGTTTTATTTAAACAAACTGACAACATGTTGACTACGTGGGGTCCTCATATAAAAAAAAATCCGGTACAAGTTGTGCCGGCTTGGTATATTTATGTTTCAATCTCAACCTTCCAATAAGTTTATCAACGGTCCAAAAAGGGGTTGTCGCACAGTTCTCATGGCAACCGGCTGCTATGGAAGGGTTCCCTATATATATATATAAAGATTACCTTACATAATCTAATAAGATCCAACCGGGTGTACTGGAAGGGCTTTTCGCGAGTTGATCAGTAAGAAGATTGACAAGTTGCAAGAACCACATCCTGCGAGGATAGTGAAACCTCTTCTAGTTCCTGATTTTGAGCGGAAGAAGAAGAGAGGTGGGCGTCGGTCGAGAAAGATGAAAGATAGATCTTGTTTAATGGACATGAAAAAGCCGGGCAAATAGGTGCGATTTGGGGTGGTGAAGAGAGCTCTTTGGGAGATGGACTGTGAAGAGGATATGGAATGTCGGGATATGCAGGGAGTGAGAAGTCATGTGTTTTCAGCTTGGTCGAGCAAGCTTGTTGCCAATGCGACTAAGAAGAACAAAAAAAAGTGTTACTAAGCAAGATGTCGTGACTTGTTTCAGTTTTGCATTCACACTGCTGCAGGAATTAAGCTTTTGAATCCACAGCACAAGCAAATAAGATTGAAAGCGGAACTCGTGAGTACATATTTCTTAGAATGTAAAATTTTTTCAAGATTAAGACCATAAAGAGTTTTGCATAACGAGTACGTTAAACATTAATTTTTAGCATATTTAATGCATCAAATTTGGTTGTTATGGCTATTGAGATGCAGTAGTCAAGTTTTAATTTAAATTTCAATTTTCTGGTGATAGATTATAAGTCAATTATGTTTATTTTAATTTTTTCTGCAGATTTTATTTTCTAATTTTTTGTTGGTAGTTTAAGAGTATTTTGTAAGAGGAAGACATCTTCCAGAAAAAAATACAAGTACATGGTATTTAAGAAGAAAGTCTGATTTTAATACATTCACTTTCTGTTTATCTAGTACCCGTGGGAAAAAAATTACTATGTTTAATTACTTATATTAAATTATAAATACCTGATTTTCTCCTAAATTCTTTATTGTTGCATATTGTTATGGGATGATGTAAAATATTAACTTAAAGACTATTATTATATAATTTATACTCTAATAGTATATGATGTACAATTTTATGTTGTTTTACATATGGGTCAACAAGAATATATTAAAATAGAATAAATTCATTTTATATCTTTTATCTCGATAATATGGTACATTAACAAGTTAATTTGATTTTTATTAAAATAAAATTCGCCAGAAAGATGTTGTTTTAGTCATTATACGTACGTTGTAGCGGTTGACAATACATTTTTTCTCATCTTAGACTTCTATTTAATTGATCTACGACTGACAATTTAATTGTTGGAATAGTGGCTATAGCAACCGATTGTTATGCATGAGAACCTATATATATATATATATATATATATATATATATATATATATATTGGTCTTGATGAAAAACGTGGCTGACCTCACCCCATAGGTCAGTTCTTCAACTTAAAAAGTGTAACACGAAAGAATATCAAAAAATTAAATGCAAATATAAGCAATGAAATCATAATATGGTGGCTGAGGTCACCCCTTAGGTCAATTCTAGTAAACACAGGCAGGATATTCATACATCTTTTTTGGCTATAAAAAAGTATTCAAGAACCCCAGAAAGAAAAACAAACCAACATCAAAACTACAGCTCTCTGTATCTCTTCAAGTCTGGGAACCAAAAATCATAACAATGGCCAATCAAGAAGTGAAGTTGTTTGGTGTCTCAATAAGCTCATTTAGCCGAAGAGTGGAAATTGCTCTAAAAATGAAGGGGGTGGAATATGAATACATAGAAGAAGATCTCAAAAACAAGAGTCCTTCGACCCTACTCAAGTACAACCCTGTTCATAAAAAAGTTCCTGTTTTGTTGCACAATGGAAACCCAATAGCCGAGTCTCTAGTCATTCTTGAATACATTGATGAGACGTGGAAATCCGGCACGCCTATTTTTCCCCAAGATCCTCACGAAAGAGCCATTGCGCGTTTTTGGGCAAAATTCATCGATGATAAGGTACGTACGCACGTGTATACTCGTTCTGTTTCAAAATATAAGATCATTTTTTTTTTTGTATTTTGCATATCGTTTTGCGCCATAAAAAGGCTAATTGTTGTTTTCATTCTTTTTGGTTTGATTAGTGTGTGCCTGCAATATGGAAGGCTTGTTTTGGAAAAGGGGAGGAACAAGAGAAGGCCATTGAAGAAGCTAAGGAGCATTTGAAAACACTTGAAAATGAAGTAAAGGGCAAGAAGTTCTTTGGTGGAGAGAGTATTGGAGTGGTTGACATTGTTGCCAACTTCATTGGCCTTTGGACTGGAGTTTTTCAAGAAGTAAAGGGGGTAGAATTGTTGACTAAAGACAGATATCCCAGATTAATTGAGTGGAGTGATGAGTACTTGAAGTGCAGCATTATCAAGGAGAAATTGCCTCCTAGAGATGAACTAGTCCGCGGTTTTCAAGCTCTCTTCGGTTAATTAATTACCAAGAGTTGTGTCCCACAAATTAAGAACATGGAAATTTCGATGCCTTCTATTTTAATTAATGCTGTTTAATCATTGTTTGCGGGTTAATTTGTCTCGGAGTTTATTTTTATTTGTTTGATCAGTTGAGCAGAAAGTGATCTAATTATACCCATATTTAGATTTTGAAGGAAGAAGAAATCCATCTCCAGCAAAATAAGAAAGGAAGAATTAAGTAGAAAAATGAATTGATACATTATATTTCGTGTGCCCATTCATTGATATCTTCTACTTCAAAGGTGACATTCTTTTACAAAATTCCAAAAGGAACATTAAACATAAAACTACATGGTTTAAAGACTATGGAAGAAGATGTCTTTAAGGAAATTAAAGCCTTAAATTCTGATGATCTGGACAGTGTTTCTAAATTATAAAAAACTCATCGTTATATTAATATTATGCAGAAAGTTGAAGATGCATTTGAGAATGGATTTGATATCTCAACGCAAGAGATAGTTGTGGGGGACATTGATTAGGAGGAATATCGACTTATAAAAGACTGCAATTTGCTCCTACTTGACATTGAGAATGAAATTTGGATCCTCCACAATTTTATGATTTTATCCGGGACAAGTATAGATCGAAATTTCCAGAACTTGAATCCCTTGTTCCTCAATACCTGATTGATTATGCTCGTGCGGTCAAGAGGATTGGGAATGAAACTGATTTAAGCTCGGTTGATTTACAAGGGCTATTACGTGCCGCTACCATTTTGGTAGTTTCAATTATGGGGACAAGCACTAGTGGCGAGCCACTTCCGGAAGAAGTTTTGCAAAAGATAGTTGAGGCGTGTGATCGCGCGATTGCACTAGATTCTGCAAAGAAAAAAGTTCTTGATTTGCTAGTGTCTAGAATGGGATGTATTGCACCCAACCTTTCTGCTGTTTGTTGGTGGTGAAGTTGCTGCTAAATTGATAGGCATTGTTGGTGGTCTTTCGGCATTAGCTAAGATGCAAGTAGACCTAGCAAACGGGCGGGCCTGGCCCAAACGGGTCAGGCAGGCCAAAAAACGGGTGGATTAAAAATGTTCGGTTTTACCGCTTAAAATTCTGCAAATTCAAAAGTTCGTACGTGACGGTAATGCGGACCAATTTTATACATATTTTATCTTATTTTTTTTGGTTTGGCCCAAACGGATCGGAAAAGGTACGTAGCCAAAAAAGGCCTAACTTTATTGACTAAAAATCATAATTTTCAAAACCTACTACATGTGGCGGCGGGTCGAAGTTCATGGGCTTGGGATGCAGCCCGATCTAAATGCAAGCATGTAATGTTCAACTTCTTGGTGCCAACAGAAATAAGTTGGTTGCAAGGTTTTCAAAGGCCACGTACGTTTCGATTTCATGTGGGATACATTGAGCTAACTAAAATATTTCAAACCATTCCCCCTGCATTGAAGATGCGAGCCAGTTGGCTTTTAGCTACGAAAGCTACACTTGCTACAAGAGTAGACTTTATGAGATGAGATAATAACGGTGTCCACATGAACTTAAAATGGGAGATGTCCATAAATCACTGTGAACAATATCAAAAGGCATAGTAGTAAAAGATAAAGAGTCACGAAATGGCAACTTAATGTGCTTTCAAGGGGACAAGAATGACAAAAAGAGTTACGAGCCTTGTTACATTTAATGAAATTGCTACTACAAAGAGAGCGAAGAACAGTATCTCCCGGATGACCTAGGCGAGAATGTCATAAACTAGGAGAAACAACAGCAAAAGCAGAGGGTGTTGTGGCCCGATTTTTGGTGGTGATAGGATAGAGTTCTCCCGAGCTCTCATAACGCATTAGACGCCTCCTCGTCTGTAAATCCTTTAAAGAAAATTCAAACGGATCAAACTCAACTGAAACCATATTATCAGTAGTGAATTTTCGAACAAAAATAAGATTTTTGATGAGGTTTGGAGCATGGAGTACGTTGTTTAGGTTTAAAGGGGGATTAAGAGGGTGAAGGGAGGTACTACTATAACCATGAATTGGAATTGTGCTACCATTACCAACAATAATACCATGATTTTTGCTCAAATTAAAATACGACGTGAGAGTACCTTGATTTGTCATTACAGAGGTAAAGACCGTGTCCATGTACCAATGTTCATCCCAGTTGAGAAATAGAGAGAGTGTGCATTGCGGTGTCGATGTCTCAAGGAGCATCACAACACTTGGAAGGGCTACCGACATTTGATATGCTTATCAGGGCCTTGTCCAAGCACCTCGCTTTCTCTTGGTGGACGCCACGCCACTGCCACGGTGGCTGTCGTATGGGCGGGCGGTGTGTTGCCCACTGGTTGCCAGGCGCCCAGCTGCGCCCAATGAGGGTATCGCCATCACCAAGGCGTACCATCGCTGCTATTATGGGGGATGGCACGCCCCCATTACGACCTCCACGACCACGATTGTTCTTCCTTCTACCGCGTTATCGCCTCTTCCTACCGCGATCGACGATTGTGCTTTCGATCAGGCGAAGAACCACCTTGCTGAGCGGTGGATTCGTGGCTGATAGTAGTATCATCCGCCGGTGGTTGAGGAACCGTAATTAGGCGTCTTTGACTCTATGTCATGCAAGACTTCGCCATGCTTGTTTCCTCTAAAACGAGCATTGAACGAGCCTTAGAGAAAGGGGGAAACGGATCGCTGTGTTGAATCAATGTAGCGACTCCACCATAGGCATCGTTCAGGCCAGCGACCATCTGAAGAACCAATCTTTGGTTCGAGACCGACGCCCCGACATTCTTGAGTTGATCGACAAGCAGCTTCAGCCTTTGACAATATGTACTCACGTTGGGAAAATCGTCCAAGTGAGTATGAGTGAATTAATTTTTGAGATGAACGACTCTCGAATGTTTGTTGTCATGGAACAAATCCGCCAAACGGTTCCAAACATCCATGGTCGTGTCATCAGGTTCAAGAATAGTATAGAGGAGATCATTGGAAATTGTCCCATAAATTCATTGCAAAACAATAAGATCGTTCGAGACCAAAGGTCAGTATCGATCTCCTTGATCGAAGAAGAAGATGGCTTGACCGTGTTAGTGGTGGAAGGAGGGAGGATGTGATCTAATACTTGATAAGCACGCGCATGAATTTTGAATAAGGCAGCCCACAAATTGTATTGAGAGTTTTCCATGTCTAACGTGATAGGTATAAAGTTCTTCACATTGTTGACAGTTAAATTAAGCCGAATGAAACTTTGCTGACTCGGACATGGTGGAGGATGGCGATGGTTGCTCGACCATGATGAGCAGAGAAGAGAGGCTACAAGGAGGGAGGTGGATGGTTACACAGAAGAGGTTGAGAGAAGATAGAACCTAGGCTCTAATACCATGTAAGAATGTCATTCGTGTCTTTCTCATTAGCATTGGTCAAAGATATATACAATACATATGCAATATTCTAGAATATTCTAGGCAATATCCTAGGCTACAATACAGAAAAAATAATATATATATATATATATATATATATATATATATATATATATATATATAGAACCCTTCCATAGCGATAGATTGCCACGAGAATCGCGTAAATGACAACCTCTTTTGGATAGTTGATAAACTTATTGGAAGACCGAAATTGAAACATAAATATATCAAGCTGAAGACAACTTATGACTTTTTATTTTAATATGAGGACCCATATATAAATAACATGTTGTCGGTTTGTTTTAATAAAACGAATTTTTAATATTAAATATGCTCCTTAATTGCATACTTTGTACTTTACAGTGCCTATATTTTATTTTATTTTTAAGCATTTCCCCATTAATAGTCATGATTTCAAAGACATCAAGTAAACTTAAAAAATATAAAAATACTCCCATCGCTATAAGCTCTTACAACAAATTAATAATAAAAAAAATAAAAATAACAACCAACCTAAGACAAGCTTATGCGACTAAATAAAAAACAAGATCCAATATATATCAAGATTAATACATAATAATTTATAAAACAATAGCATAGGCATAATTTATTTATTTTATATCCTATTTTATATAACAATAGCATATATTTGTTATATAAAGAATTATAAAATATTTTTATATCCTATTATAAAATAACAAATAAAGAATATAAAATATTTTTATAAAATAGCAAATAAAGAATTATAAAATATTTTATATTCTTTATTTGTTATTTTATAATAGATATAAAATAGATATAAAAATATTTTTATAATTCTTTATATAACAAATATATTAATTTCTTCCCACTTTAATTTAAAATATTAATTCTTTATGATATTTTATATCCTATTTTATATAACAATAGAATATATTTGTATTTTTATAATTCTTTATATAACAAATATATTAATTTCTTCCCACTTTAATTTAAAATATTAATTCTTTATGATATTTTATATCCTATTTTATATAACAATAGCATATATTTGTATTTTTATAATTCTTTATATAACAAATATATTAATTTCTTCCCACTTTAATTTAAAATATTAATTCTTTATGATATTTTATATCCTATTTTATATAACAATAGCATATATTTGTTATATAAAGAATTATAAAAAGTTTTTTATATCCTATTATAAAATAACAAATAAAGAATATAAAATATTTTTATAAAATAGCAAATAAAGAATTATAAAAATATTTTATATTCTTTATTTGTTATTTTATAATAGGATATAAAATAGGATATAAAAATATTTTTATAATTCTTTATATAATAAATATATGCTATTGTTATATAAAATAGGATATAAAATATGGATATAAATTATGCCTATGCTATTGTTTTATAAATTATTATGTATTAATCTTGATATATGTTGGATCTTGTTTTTATTCCAAGCCGCATAAGCTTGTGCCCGTTGGTTGTTATTTTTTTTTTTTTTTAATAACCGTAGTAAGAGCTTACTGGCTATTTGAGAGTATTTCATATTTTTTAAGTTTACGAATGTACCGAAATCATGACTATTAATGGGGAAATGCTTAAAATAAAAATAAAATAAAAAGGCATAAATTATGTCGCATTTATTTCAGCATTATTTGATATTAAAATTGCTTTATTTAAATAAACCGACAACAAGTTGACTACGGGGTCCTCATATTAAAATAAAAGCCAGATAAGTCAGCGCTTTGGTTTATATATATTTATGTTTCAATCTCAACCTTCCAATAAGTTTATCAACTATTCAAAAGGGTTGTCATGACGCTTCTCATGGCAACCATTATTACTATGGAAGGGTTCCCTATATATATATATATATAAAGATTACTTTACATAATCTAATAAGATCCAACCGTGTACCGGAAGGGCTTTTCATGAGTCGATCAAGAAGAAGATTGACAAGTTGCAAGAACCACATCTTGCGAGGATAGTGAAACCTCTTCTAGTTCCCCGATTTTGAGCGGAAGAAGAAGAGAGGTGGAGCTCATTGAGAAAGATGAAAGATAGATGCTATTTAATTGGACATGAAAAAGTCGGCAAATAGGGTGCGATTTGGGGTGGTGAAGAGAGCTCTTTGGGAGATGGATCTGTGAAGAGGATATGGAATGCTGGGATATGCAGGGAGTGAGAAGCTGCGTGTTTCAGTTGGTCAGAGCAAGCTTGTTGCCAATGCGACTAAGAAGAACAAAAAAAAGTGTTACGGAAGCAGTATCAGGACTTGTTTCGAGTTTTGCATTCACACCTGCGCAGGGAATTAAGCTTTTGAATCCACAGGCACAAGCAAATAAGATTGAAAGCGGAACTCAGAGTACATATTTCTTAGAACAGAAATTTTTTCGAAGATTAAGACCATAAAGAGTTTCAGACAACGAGTACGTTAAACATTAATTTTTAGCATATTTAATGCATCAAATTTGGTTGTTATGGCTATTGAGATGCAGTAGTCAAGTTTTAATTTAAATTTCAATTTTCTGGTGATAGATTATAAGTCAATTATGTTTATTTTAATTTTTTCTGCAGATTTTATTTTCTAATTTTTTGTTGGTAGTTTAAGAGTATTTTGTAAGAGGAAGACATCTTCCAGAAAAAAATACAAGTACATGGTATTTAAGAAGAAAGTCTGATTTTAATACATTCACTTTCTGTTTATCTAGTACCCGTGGGAAAAAAAATTACTATGTTTAATTACTTATATTAAATTATAAATACCTGATTTTCTCCTAAATTCTTTATTGTTGCATATTGTTATGGGATGATGTAAAATATTAACTTAAAGACTATTATTATATAATTTATACTCTAATAGTATATGATGTTTTATGTTGTTTTACATATGGGTCAACAAGAATATATTAAAATAGAATAAATTCATTTTATATCTTTTTATCTGATAATATGGGCCCACATTAACAAGTTAATTTGATTTTTATTAAAATAGAAGCCGTTAGAGTATGTTGTTTGGGCCGCTACATGTTGTAGCGGTTGACAATACATTTTTTCTCATCTTAGACTTCTATTTAATTGATCTCATTTAATCGACAATTTAATTGTTGGAATAGCCATTATAAAGAACCGATTGCATTATGCATATATATATATATATATATATATATATATATATATATATATATATATATATATTGGTCTTGATGAAAAACGTGGCTGACCTCACCCCATAGGTCAGTTCTTCAACTTAAAAAGTGTAACACGAAAGAATATCAAAAAATTAAATGCAAATATAAGCAATGAAATCATAATATGGTGGCTGAGGTCACCCCTTAGGTCAATTCTAGTAAACACAGGCAGGATATTCATACATCTTTTTTGGCTATAAAAAAGTATTCAAGAACCCCAGAAAGAAAAACAAACCAACATCAAAACTACAGCTCTCTGTATCTCTTCAAGTCTGGGAACCAAAAATCATAACAATGGCCAATCAAGAAGTGAAGTTGTTTGGTGTCTCAATAAGCTCATTTAGCCGAAGAGTGGAAATTGCTCTAAAAATGAAGGGGGTGGAATATGAATACATAGAAGAAGATCTCAAAACAAGAGTCCTTCGACCCTACTCAAGTACAACCCTGTTCATAAAAAGTTCCTGTTTTGTTGCACAATGGAAACCCAATAGCCGAGTCTCTAGTCATTCTTGAATACATTGATGAGACGTGGAAATCCGGCACGCCTATTTTTCCCCAAGATCCTCACGAAAGAGCCATTGCGCGTTTTTGGGCAAAATTCATCGATGATAAGGTACGTACGCACGTGTATACTCGTTCTGTTTCAAAATATAAGATCATTTTTTTTTTTATTTTGCATATCGTTTTACGCCATAAAAAGGCTAATTGTTGTTTTCATTCTTTTGGTTTGATTAGTGTGTGCCTGCAATATGGAAGGCTTGTTTTGGAAAAGGGAGGAACAAGAGAAGGCCATTGAAGAAGCTAAGGAGCATTTGAAAACACTTGAAAATGAAGTAAAGGGCAAGAAGTTCTTTGGTGGAGAGAGTATTGGAGTGGTTGACATTGTTGCCAACTTCATTGGCCTTTGGACTGAGTTTTCAAGAAGTAAAGGGGTAGAATTGTTGACTAAAGACAGATATCCCAGATTAATTGAGTGGAGTGATGAGTACTTGAAGTGCAGCATTATCAAGGAGAAATTGCCTCCTAGAGATGAACTAGTCCGCGGTTTTCAAGCTCTCTTCGGTTAATTAATTACCAAGAGTTGTGTCCCACAAATTAAGAACATGGAAATTTCGATGCCTTCTATTTTAATTAATGCTGTTTAATCATTGTTTGCGGGTTAATTTGTCTCGGAGTTTATTTTTATTTGTTTGATCAGTTGAGCAGAAAGTGATCTAATTATACCCATATTTAGATTTTGAAGGAAGAAGAAATCCATCTCCAGCAAAATAAGAAAGGAAGAATTAAGTAGAAAAATGAATTGATACATTATATTTCGTGTGCCCATTCATTGATATCTTCTACTTCAAAGGTGACATTCTTTTACAAAATTCCAAAAGGAACATTAAACATAAAACTACATGGTTTAAAGACTATGGAAGAAGATGTCTTTAAGGAAATTAAAGCCTTAAATTCTGATGATCTGGACAGTGTTTCTAAATTATAAAAAACTCATCGTTATATTAATATTATGCAGAAAGTTGAAGATGCATTTGAGAATGCATTTGATATCTCAACGCAAGAGATAGTTGTGGGGACATTGATTAGGAGGAATATCGACTTATAAAAGACTGCAATTTGCTCCTACTTGACATTGAGAATGAAATTTGGATCCTCCACAATTTTATGATTTTATCCGGGACAAGTATAGATCGAAATTTCCAGAACTTGAATCCCTTGTTCCTCAATACCTGATTGATTATGCTCGTGCGGTCAAGAGGATTGGGAATGAAACTGATTTAAGCTCGGTTGATTTACAAGGGCTATTACGTGCCGCTACCATTTTGGTAGTTTCAATTATGGGGACAAGCACTAGTGGCGAGCCACTTCCGGAAGAAGTTTTGCAAAAGATAGTTGAGGCGTGTGATCGCGCGATTGCACTAGATTCTGCAAAGAAAAAAGTTCTTGATTTGCTAGTGTCTAGAATGGGATGTATTGCACCCAACCTTTCTGCTGTTTGTTGGTGGTGAAGTTGCTGCTAAATTGATAGGCATTGTTGGTGGTCTTTCGGCATTAGCTAAGATGCAAGTAGACCTGAAGAACGGGCGTACTCGCCAAAACGGGTCGATGCGCCCAAAAACGGTGGATTAAAATGTTCGGTTTTTTTTCTATTAAAATTCTGCAGTTCAAAGTTCGGCTCGTGATTTTGGGTAGAGACCAATTTTGTGTCTATTTTATGCTATTTTTTTTGGTTTGGCCCAAACAGATCGTAGTGCGTACCGCCAAAAGGCTCAACTTTTATTGGACTAAAAATCAAGCTGACCCAAAACCCTATTATGGTAGGCGCGGGTCGACCAGTGCCATGGCTTGGATGCAAATTTCGATCTAAATGCAAGCATGTAATGTTCAACTTCTTGGTGCCAACAGAAATAAGTTGGTTGCAAGGTTTTCAAAGGCCACGTACGTTTCGATTTCATGTGGGATACATTGAGCTAACTAAAATATTTCAAACCATTCCCCCTGCATTGAAGATGCGAGCCAGTTGGCTTTTAGCTATGAAAGCTACACTTGCTACAAGAGTAGACTTTATGAGATGAGATAATAACGGTGTCCACATGAACATAAAATGGGAGATGTCCATAAATCATCGTGAAACAATATCAAAAGGCATAGTAGTAAAAAAGATAAAGAGTCATTTAAATGGCAACTTAATGTGCTTTCAAGGGACAAGAATGACAAAAGAGTTACTGAGCCTTGTTACATTTAATGAAATTGCTACTACAAAGAGAGCGAAGAACAAGATTCCTGGGATGACCTAAAGCGAAATGTCATAAACTAGAGAAACAACAAAGAAAAGCAGAGGGTGTTGTGGCCCGATTTTTGGTGGTGATAGGATAGAGTTCTCCCAGCTCTCATAACGCATTAGACGCCTCGCTCAGAAATCCTTTAAAGAAAATTCAAACGGATCAAACTCAATCAAAACCATATTATCGAAGGTGAATTTTCGAACAAAAATAAGATTTTTGATGAGGTTTGGAGCATGGAGTACGTTGTTTAGGTTTAAAGGGGGATTAAGAGGGTGAAGGGAGGTACTACTATAACCATGAATTGGAATTGTGCTACCATTACCAACAATAATACCATGATTTTTGCTCAAATTAAAATACGACGTGAGAGTACCTTGATTTGCCGTCATGTGAGGTAGCACCGGTGTCCATGTACCAATGTTCATCCGGTTGAGAAATAGAGAGAGTGTGCATTGCGGTGTCGATGTCTGTGGGAGCATTGCCAACACTTGGAAGGGCGGCTGACATTTGATATGCTTATTGTGGCCTTGGTCCAAGCACCCTTGCTTCTCTTGGTGGACGCCGCCACTTTGCCATGCAGTGACGCCGTGTATAAAGGGGCGGTGTTTGCTTACGATTGTGGCGTCCAGCGCCCAAATGAGGGTATCGCCACCGTCAAGCGCACCACGTTGCTATCATGGGATGGCACGCCCCCTACTACGGCCTCCACGACCACGATTATTGCCGCCTCTACCGTGGTTATTGCCCTTCCTACCGCGATTGACGCTGTTTCGACTGTGCGAAGAACCACCTTGCTGAGCGGTGGATTCGTGGCTGATAGTAGTATCATCCGCCGGTGGTTGAGGAACCAAAAGCTTGACGGCTTGACCATCGGGGGATAGCTCCGGCGTGAGAGTCAGTATCGGTGATCACAAGGTTAACAATGGAAGGAAAATAATATCTAATGTCTGAGAGAAGATAAGAATATGAATGTGTGTAATGTTTTGTTACTTACCCTCTTTTGTGATCTTAGCCCCATACGTACTCCAATCCCGATTTACCGTGCCACCCATCACCTCCTGACACCTTTTCCCCACTCCCCATTCATTTCAAATTAAAGAATGTAGCCTACTTCTCACCGCTACCACTTTTGCACCACCACCAATCATCCGAGTCCCATCCTCATTAATGCCATGCAGAAAAGGTGGCGTATATAGTAGTCAACTATCATTTGGCATAATGATTACCTAATAAAGTCAAGTTAAGGCAATTTGATAATGGGCCAATTTAACGACTAAGCCCAAATAACTAAAATGACCCAAACGACCGGATCCAACCGAAAGGACCCAACGAAATAATCAAGTAATCGGGCCCAAATCATTCTGGACCAATCAGACAAGAATAACATAATCCAAGGAGGAGCCCATTAAGTCCGCCCAATAAAGGAAAAAGGATTACGGCCAATATCGCTTCTAGTCTTTTATTAAACAGATGTTTAATGAAAGACTATAAACAAGATAGGCCCACGATATAACGAATTAGGATAAGTCACAAGAGGTCCAAAGTGAAACTCACCAAAGCCCAACAAAATCCATCCCAAATTGATATCGTAAATAGAAATGGGAGGCCCAATAGACATAAGTCCACTCAGGTGAAGATATTTAGACCCAAAAACGGACGACACCTCTTCCAATTCACCATCATTGTTGTGAATTAATTGTGCCGCCCTCGATTATCGTGGTAACCACAAGATAAAAGATAAACTTTACCAATTCGACTTGCTTTTACCCGCCAATTTGAAATTTGAACCTTTGAGCTTTCTTCTCCTCTACGTAACTTCCTCCTCCTGCTTTACTTAAATCCCAACAATGGTGACCGTGAACTCTAGCCAAAATTCTCCCTTCGCGTGACTCCACTGCTAGCACCGCTCCCCCAATCCAAACCCTAACCAAGAGGGTTCGAGTTCAAACCCCAATCTTCAAAGAACCACGGGGAAATCCACCTCCCGATCCCTTCTTCACCACCTTCCGACTTCTTCAAGGATCGGGGAACAGCTTCCCATGCCAACATCCCTCCTCCGTCACTTTTAATCGAGATACGATCCTCCTGACTCAAGTATCGATTCCCGACATATGTACGCCATAAGGCTCCCCGCCTCTCAAGAGCGATGTATCAAATGACCGGACGGTTGGGTCGCCATGCCACCACTTTCCTCGAAAAGGGATTCGCCACCCTCCATGCTTTTGTCGTTACCTCCTAGGGTTCATAGGAGTGGGTTTTGCTCGCTTAGTGCCCAATTCCTATATCCACATCCCGGCATTCATCGCCTTCTCATGATGAATTAGGGATTCCTCCTCCGTCGACATCTTCTTCACCCTCTTCTCTGCCGGTAGGTCTCGAGAACGAGGCTTCAAAATGTTGAGTAAGTAGTCTCCTCGACCCAACACCAGATTCGAGAGGAGACCCCTGATGGATACCCCTTCCAGCAACAAGGGTTGGCACGAGAAATGGTTTTTTTACTACGGACCCAAAATCTCTTCTTCTTCCAAATTGACTACCTTTGATCGGGTCTCTCACGACTTTAGAGATATCTCCAAGAGCGCGCGAAAGGAGATGGCAGATTTTTGAAGAAGATTCCTCCAAAAGAATGGAGTTTTACACTTCTGACCAAACAAGCCTAGCTATATGACCACAAATGTAAGTTTCGAACAACTTTGTAACATAATTTTTGAGATATCTAAGTGATACGGGTTCTGATATACATGGTTTTTTTGCAAAGTTGTCTCGATCAAACCAACTTCTTTGAAGTGAAAGAATCTGAAGATTTTTTGGCAGGGAAGAATACTTGATGCGAGCAAAGAGCATCCGATCAAGAATCTTCCCGAGCCGATCCCCTCACACCGATCCACCAACTACTTCCCTTCAAAATGATGAACCCTGCATCGATGAGCCCAACATACCCAAGAATCCTCGACCTCACTTACCAAGGAAAAGATCCGCCAAGAAATCCAAATCCACCCAACCTAAAACAAACCCCGAAAGTGATCCTAAGAAACTCCCAAGAAACCCCACAAGCAAAATTTCAAAGACCCAACCCCAACCTCAAGCACCTTCCGAATCTATCCTGAAGAAGAGAAGTCTGCTCGACATACCTTTTGCGATCGGGCAAAGGTTCTTCGTGAAAAGAAGATAAGAACAAAGATAACCTCTCGACCGCCAAGAGCTCTCCGAAGTTCCCTCGTCTTCTACCGACATCCCTCCAATAATCCCCACGTAAATCTAAGTGCTCGATGATGAACCGATCGGATCTGTCCCCCATCTCATCCCGAAAAAGGAAACATCCAAATAGATAGCCATATCCTGGTTCATCCTCTCGCACTCTTCACCGACCCCCAACCCACTCCTGTTTCTGGGCCTCCTTCTCCGAAACTATACATGTGGACCCTCGCCATTCAAGAATCAACCCATGCCTTCTCCTCCAAGACAATCGACGTCAATTTCCAAAGATGACGCTATGGCCTTCCAACCATGTGGCCTCGATTTAATGCCAATTTTCCTTTCAACTGCTCGACGCCAGTTCGCGAAACCGATGACCATCGATTCGGGAATGCTCGAATCGGATTTACTTAATAAGGTATGAGCTATCTCGCGAAGGTAAACGGCCTTCCTTTATTTCAGATTTATCTTCATACTTATATATCCGAAAACCGATCAAATAATACCGACACGATAGCGAATGTCAGTTCGGCGGCTCAAGGTCCGAGATCCTCGAGGTCAATCCAAGAGGAGGCTCGAGGAAGGAGAATGCCATTCAAGTTCGCCTTGGCTAGGAAAGGACTCAACGCGAAGGCGTTCTTCATACAAAATGAAGGGCTTCAAAAGAGTTAGCCCAAGCCAAGGGAGATGTGAAGGCATCCAATGAAGAACTAAAGTCAACTAAAGCACAAGATGAGGAGATCGCCAAAATGAATGTCGACTTGGTTCAGAGGAGCGAGATAAGGATGGAGAAGATCAAGGAATTAAAGGTCGATGCTAAACTCTCGACCAAGACCATCCAAAACTAGAGCAAAGTAAACTCATCATCCGAATAAGCGCCAAAAGCTCAAGAAGAAATCCGAGAACTCAAGGCTCTTCGGGACCTTGGGCCTCCTCTAACCGGCGACCTTCGCAAACAAATCAGAAGAGTATCGAACTCTGATGAGATCAATGGGGAGATAATAAAGATATACTCTGAAAGCTACGAGCTCTGCCGGAGTCGTGGCAAGGAGAAGCTGATTGCAGCCAACGCGGATCCATCCTTGCTCGACTCTTCAGATGACGAAGATGGCGCCTGAAGCTAATGCTCTTGTTTTTCCTTGGTTTTATTAAAGAATATTTATGAAGATTTCTGTTATTTTTCTTTCTTTAATTTATAGGACTTGTAAAAATTATCTAATATTGTAATTAGATTAAATATCAATGAAAAAGTGGTTTCATCCCTTATGACTTCGGTGCATTTACTTTCTGCCAATACTTCAATATTAATTTAACTGGAAAGATGCACAAACTCTTTCATGGACTGAACTCGAACTGTTAATTAACAACTAAACATGTCATATAACAGATAAGATGAAGTTAAAGAATGAGGCATTCCGAACTCGACACTTAGAAAAAATTTAGGTAATAAAGTAAAGGGATACTTATTAGTTACCAAGTGTGAGATGATCTCGCTTCATTAGAATTTGTTTACCCTCAAAAGGCCTAATAAAACCAAGAGATGACATTTGCCTACCACGGCGGGCCTCCGATCTAAAGGACAACGCAAAGTCTAAAGGACAACGCTTTTACCACGGGCGGCCCGACAAGGTCTAAGTAAGCTTACCACGTTAGGTCCCGAAGGATGACCACTTGGATCGATAAGGTCTAAGTGTCTCCTACGCTTACCACGCAAGGGCTTCGATACGTCTTAAGGATGACACTTGCCTACCACGGGCATGGTTCTAAAGGTCTAAGTGTCGACAATTGCCACCACGCAGGCTCGACAACATCTTAAGGATGGCGTTTGCCTACCACAAAGGGCCCGATAAACCCATAAGGTCCACTCGCCATTAAGGCTACCATCGAATGGTCACGAGTCCCCCAACCTCCTTACACCACTAAACCGATCAACAACGAAGACAAGATTTGTTTGAGAAAAAGGGAACTTTATCGATGATGACATAAATATTTACGACTTCCAATGTAATCGACATCATTTTTACCGAAAGTACTTCCTAAGCCCGCCAACAAGTGCAAGTATTTTTAATTGTCGACCCGCCTAATGCCTTCAACCGATAAGTCCCCGCTTCAAGACTTCAAAGATTTCATACGGTCCTTCCCATTTGGCATCGCTTTCCCAGATTCTCGAGGTGTAGATGCTTCGCTTCTCCGAGGACAAAATCTCCTACTTCAATCACAAAACTTTACCCCTTATTATAATGTTTGGCCACTCTTCACCGATAGGGTCGCCAATTTGATTAAGGCCGCTTTCTCCGACTTCCTCAAGCAAATCAAGATCGGCCTTCACCCTTCCTCATCAGAGATCTCTTTGAATCGACTAACCCAAGACTTGAGATCCAATTTCAACTCGACTAAGGCATCGCATTATAGTCCAATCTGAAAGGTGAATCTCTCGTCAGAGTCCCTGAGTAGTTCTAGAAGCCCATAACACGCTAAGTAGCTCTTCCGCCATCCGCCTCGCTTCACCCAATCAAGGCCGATCCCATTCAAGCAACGCTCATTGGTCACTTCAACTTGTCCGCTTGATCGAGGATGAGCTATCAAGTCTTTCTATCGGATCCCCAGCTTCTTTCAAAAATGTTTCAAATTTCGATCCCACAAACCGACGTCCATTGTCCGATATTACCACCTTAGGAATTCAAAACGAAATACTACCGATTCTTTCAAAATTTCAAGCATTCCCGTTCATATTAACCTAAGTGGCTTTGCTTTCTACCCATTCGGTCATATAATCGATGGCAACTATAACAAACCGACTTGACCTTTTGCTTTCTAGAGAGTGGACCCAAAGATATCAACCCCCGCATAAATGGGGGTATAGGAGATAAGATCGAGTATAGCTCTTCCGGTGGTCAATGGGATCGGACCGCTGAGTCGACACTTCTCGCACTTCTTGGACGATTCACCCGCTTCGCTCCTGAAGATGGTAGGACCAAGAGTACCCTCGATGAAGTAATTTATAAAGAATGACTTAGCCATATATGGTCGCCACAGATGCCTTCATGTACTTTCTGAGAGCATATTCACCAGATGGGAGTCAAACATTTCAAGAAGGGAGACGAGAAAGCCCTTCTAATGCATCCCCATCAATCGTAACAAAATTAGCACTTTATACTTGATTTTCTTAGCTAGCATCCGATCCAAAGGTAAGACGCCATCCGCCAGATACTCTATATATGGAGTCAACCAAAGAATATTTCGGCCAACGCATATCACCGATTCATGATAAACACTAGATGTTGCAAAATTTCTAAGTAAACCGACCCATCAAAGACGTTAACATCCGTAGAGTGGCTAATTTGGAGAGTGCATCAAGAATGAAATTGTTATTACGCCGACCTCAAAACTCGTAGGATTGGAAATATTGAAGTTGTTCTTTCAATTTCGCCAAATATTTGATCATTCTTGGGCCTCGAGCCAGATTCTCCAGAGAGTCATGAACGACTAACCGAGAATCACCAAGATGACTATTCTCTCGACTTCAAGACTTTTGCTAGTCGAAACTCATGAGTACCGCCATACTCACCTTTCATTGTTCGTCGCTTTGAATCGAATCATGGCTCGCAGACTTGAATCCTCCCGACTCGCCGTAATAATCCTCGCCCACTAACGTCCGTGGTAGAATACCCATCTGCATACAAAGTCCACGAACTCGCTCATTGAAGAATCAGAATCGCTTCTATCCGATCCTTTAGCCTTCGCCACAACTTCATCACCTTCGTAAAACGAAAGCATTCAACTACAAAATCACCAAGGCTTGCCTTTCATGGCGGTTCGGGATGATATTCAATGAAAATTGGGACAACTCCATCGTCCATACAATTAATCTCCCGATACCTCAGTTTGCCCATAATCTTCTTCAAAGGCCGATCTGTGTATACTATTACCAATCTACCCTCGAAGTATCGCTTAAGCTTTCGACTAGCGCTATTAAAGCAAAAGCAAACTTTTCGATGTTCGGGTACCTTGTTTCAAAGATCCCGGCGACACGGCTTATATAATAAACCGGTGTCGCTACTTTCAACTTCACGCACTAAAACCGCTTCCTACCGCCAACTAACTAGTCGCTAAGTATAAATATAGGGGCTCAAGAGAGCGGCTTCACCAACAAAGGCGCCAAAGATAAGTAGGATTTGATGCTCTAAAGGCGCCCTCACACCAAGTCCATTGAACGCTTTTGCATTCTTCTACTTTTTCAACGTATCAAAGAACGACAAACATCTTTCGCCGACTTGACATGAACCTCCTTAAAGTCGCAATCCTTCCAAATGACGTTGAACATCTTTAAATGACCGAGGAGTCTTCATGTTTAGGATCGCTTGAATCTTCTCTCGATTGGCTTCAATTCCTCTCTCGATCGACAAGATAACCCGTAAATTTGCCAATTTCTGTAATCAAGGTGCACTTAGTGGGGTTCAATCTCAAGTCAGGATGACGAAATTGTCTCAAAGCATTCTTCTAAATCATCCAGATGTTTATGCACCAACATGCTTTTGACAATCATGTCGCCCACGTGACACCTCCACATTCCCGCCCAAATGATATCTCAAGACACGGTTCATCATCCTCCGGTATGTGGCTCCTGGCATCGATGAGGCCGAAAGTCATTTTCTTATAGGCATATACCGAACGATGCGTAATGAACGCCGCCTTTCTAGATATCCTCTTTACATATGGAAATCTGATGATATCCAGAGAATGCGCCCATGAAACTTAACAAAGCATACCCCGAAGTGGCATCGATGAGTTGGTCGATGTGGGGCAGTGGGTAGAAATCCTTCGGACAAGCTTTATTTAGATCGGTATAGTCGATGCAGACTCACAATTTACCATTCTGCTTTTGGACCAGCACCACATTTGCCATCCACTGCGGGTAGTCGATTTCGAAGATGAAGTCAGCTGCCAACAGTTTTGCAATCTCTTCATCGATGATTCACCGACGCTCAGTGCAAAGATCCTCCTCTTCGCTTCTGACCGGTTTCTTTGACGGTCCACCTCCAACCGATGCTTTAGCGATATCTCCCGCTTTCCTCGGCATATCTTGAGGTTCCCATGCGAAGATGTCAACATAGCATCAGCAGAGCTCCATGAGGTTTCGTCCGGAGAGGTTCCGCAGACCAACCTATTTTCACTATCTTGTTCACTTTGCCGGATGAGCTCTATCTCCTCTGCTTTCTTCACCGGCACGACCAATGGTTCGAACTACTCTCGAAGGGGTTCGATTTCTATCGCCACGGTCCGCTTTTTACTCGATACCCCCACTCCCAAGTGATCACAACGCTTCCTATAACACCTTCGGCCGATCCAAATCCCTTTCACCTCACCAACCCCACGAGCCAGAGGAAATTTGATTTTGAAATGAGGAATTGAGGTCACAACCTTGCAAAGCAATTAAAGTAGCCTTCCCAAAATAAAGATTATAAGCGAATCTACACGCACAACATAAAATTTGCAAATAATTTCTACCGTTGGGGGCCGCTCAAGATGACCTAGAGTTCAACGGTTCCAACCCACCTTAACCGGGTCGTTACTAAAACCATACAAAGGAGCCTCCCGCCCCATCTCCATCTTCCGCCTGCCTCAGTGCATCCTCCGATAAGCGTGGGCATACATAATATCTACGTAAGACCCATTATCTACCATCATTCGCTTTCATATCCACCAACCCACTTCAAGCAACAAGACCAATGATCCTCGTATGGCTCGATGACTTCCGAAGGGTAATCTTCATCAAGAAAGGAAATTACCAGATTCGATTAAGGTCCGCTACCTCGGGGAGGGTACCCGCCATCGATACGACATCAATCCAAGTAACTTCTGCGCTTCTTTCCAACGAAGTTTTCCGTAAGTACCCCAAATGATGACATCTATCACATGCCTCGCAGTCGCTCCGAGCCGGCAACGCTTGGCTTAATCGGGTTGAGTCACGGAATGTGTCCTCATCCCGCCATTTGATTAGTTCGCAACCACATACCAATTAAAGCCCCACCTTGTACCTTTTTTTCAATAAAGTCCTTCAAACTAGCACACTGTTCAGATCGTGACCAAGCTTGATGGTAATCACAATACTTACGAAATTCCTTTTTCGGGCTTAATGTTATCTCGAGGTGGCTCAAGATAGGTTAATTCTTAATCTGATCCAAGATAATGTACTCGTCTCGTGGTTGAAAGCGCAGTACGCCCTATTCACTCTTCAATGGAGCGACGAAACGCCCTCCACCCCCGCTCCAATTGTTATATTTCTTCACCCGCCTTCAGTAGTGGTCTTTTTATTCCCTTCATTCTTCTTCCGGTCTCTATCGCTCATTCCCGATCGCTCTCCTGCTTCGGCTTTGAAGAAGGACGCTTGAGGTCGCCCATGGCTTCCTCCACTCACGATATAGCCTTCACTTTGTCGTCAAGGCTTCAACGAGACTCTTCTGTGATGAAACATTAACTTCTTCACCAACTTCTCTCGATTCGACCAGATCTAACCCATTCTCAAATAGTCCAACAACTTGTAGATCATTCAGTTCACACTCAGCCGATCGCTTCACTTGAACCGCTTCACATATCGCCCAAAGACTCATTCGAATCATCGTCGAACCTCGAGCCAACGAACCAGTTGGTTTTCCTTCTTTGTTGCTCCCGGCGAAAGCATGAAATTTATCGCATATGTCCGCCCAAGATGAAATCAAATCCGAGGGAAAAGTCCCCATCCACCGCCGCATCCTTTCTCGAAAGCATTGTGACAAAAGTATGACACTTAAGCATCGCTAAAGTCATAATAATCCATCACCATTTAACGCTCGATCAGGGTCGTAGGGATCCCCGATCCATCATAACTCTCGATATGGGGCAACTTCTTGTGGGGTCACTTTTTCTTTAAGAATCTCCGCGGAAAAGGGGATGCCTTCTTTCCGGTATCATTCATTTTTTGTACTTCTAAGTTGCTTTCAAGTTCTTTTAACTCTTTAACCGATACTCCACACCTTCCGGTCGAGATGATGCTTCTTTTTCTAAGTGACTCCTTCCTCCTCCGAATGGACCGCTCTACAATAGAGCCTTCAACTTTAGAAGACTTTTCCGATGGCGAGTGTCCACAGGGTGGTGTACCCTCGAGAGACTCTGGAGTACGATCTCCAGATATACTTCGCCTCAAACTCGAGCACTATGGCGAGAATGTGCAACAACAAGTGCTTTCTTTCAGGTCTCGTGAGAGCGCGATCTCCGGATCGACCTCTTCGTTTCTTTTCGACCGCCCCTTAGAATCGATAGGATGATGTGCCCTCTTCGATCTTTGAGGAGTAGGGCTTCGATCTTCTTCTTTCTCGAGTTCTACCCGAGACTCTCGTCCCCGAATGAATGTGTTCTTTTCCACTCCGTGTCCTCGCTCTTCTGACCGATCATAATCGAACTCTTCGTCCCTCAACTCGCCATCCGAGCCATCTGTTCAGCTATATCCCGTCCGCTGCTTCACAAGTACTTCCATAGCTCTATCCGCTTCATCTGCCATCTTAGCCAACAGAGGCCTTTTCATCCTCGGTCATCTCGATATCGAGTTCTAGGCGAGGTGCCTTCACTGCTTCCCACCATGGCTGCACTCTTTCTCCGTCGGGAAGACTAGCTTACGCTTAGCTTTGCCCACCGCCTTCTACCGAAAATCTTCATGTGATCGTTTGACGCCATTCGCACGGCATGAACACTTATCACGGCCCCAAATGATCCTCGACAGACACTGCGGTAGTACCGATTCACTAGCGAAATTTCTACCGCCTTTTCGGTGTAGGTGTTCTACTTTTCACCATGAATATCGACGAAACAAACACATCGTGATTGAAAAATACTCAGACACTAGAACTCAAATTTCTTCTTCTAAGCGCCAATGTTAACGCCAAGATCTTTCTCCACGTCCCAATCACCAAGACGCGTCTCGATATCCCGCGCAGTTCAACAAGTCAACACTAAAAGCTCGACGGCTTGGCCAGCTTGGGGATAGCTTCCGTGAGAGTCAGTATCGGTGATCACAAGGTTAACAATGGAGGGAAAATAATATCTAATGTCTGAGAGAAGATAAGAATATGAATGTGTGTAATATTTTATTACTTACCCTCTTTTGTGATCCTAGCCCCATACGCATCTAATCCCTGCCATCGCAAGCACCCATCACCTCCCGATACCTTTTCCCCACTCCCTATCATTTCAAATTAAAGTATGTAGCCTACTTCCTCACCGCTACCACTTTTGCCACCGCCATTATCCGAGTCCCATCCTCATTAATGCCATGCAGAAAGGTGGCGTATATAAGAGTCAACTATCATTCGGCATAATGATTACCCAATAAAGTCAAGTTAAGTGGCAATTTGTATAATGGGCCAATTCAACGACTAAGCCCAAATAACTAAATGACCCAAACGACCGGATCCAACCGAAAGGACCCAACGAAATAATCAAGTAATCGGGCCCAAATCATTCTTGGACCAATCGACAAGAAAGAACATAATCCAAGGGAGGAGCCCATTAGTCCAGCCCAATAAGGAAAAGGATTATGGCCCAACAAGAATAAGAAAGTTATTACTTGCCCTTTTATTACAAATACTAATATTAATTAAATGAGAATTAAAAAGGCAATTAATATTAGTATTAGTAATAAAAGATAATTAATATTAGTATTACTAATAAAAAAGACAATTAATATTAGTAATAGTAATAAAAAGGCCATTAATATTAATACTAAAAGGCAATTAATAATATTAATATGAACAAGACAATTACTAATATTACTAAAAAGGTAATTAATATTAGTTTTAGTAATTAAAAGACAATTAATATTAGTAGTAGTAATAAAAAGTCGATTGCTAATATTATTACTAAAAAGCAATTACTAATATTATTATTAATATTACTAAAATGTAATTAATATTAGTATTAGTAATAAAAGACAATTAATATTAATACTAAAAGGCAATTACTAATATTAATACAAAAAGGCAATTACTAATATTACTAAAAAAATAATTACTAATATTATTACTAATATTAATAAAAAGGCAATTAATATTAGTATTAGTAATAAAAATGCAATTAATATTAGTAATAAAAAAGGCAAGTAATAACACTATTACCAACCGCAACAAGATGTAGCGGCTTGATTTTTTTTTAATGATTTCCTTTGTAAGAAAATTGAGAGATAGAAAGATAATATTGTAATATTAATTGCCTTTTTTTGCTTTTTTAATTCTCATTTAATTAATATTAATATTAGTAATAAAAAACAAGTAATAACACTATTACCAACAAAGTGGGACAACGAATGGCACAAAAAAATTTTATGACCAAGCCGCTACAAGTTGTAGCGCAGCGTTGTTATATTAAAAAAATAAATTGCTTTTTTATCATTCTATTTCTTAAAAATGGGTCCACGTTATAAAAAAAATAAAATATTAAGACCAAGCCGCTACAAGATGTAGCGGTTGATATATATAAAAAATAATTCATTTTATATCTTTTTATCTGACAAAATAGACTCACATTAGCAAGTTAATTTGACTTTTATTAAAATAGAGTATAATAATAATGTATGCTTTTTATAAGCTATATGTTGTAGAAGCTACCGATAATACATTTTTTTTCTATCTCAAATTTTTCCATTTAATTGATTTACGGTTGACAATTTAGTTTCTAGAATAATGTCTTGATGAAAAACGTGGCTGACCTCACCGCATAGGGCAATTCTTCAACTTAAAAAGATTGCCACGGAAGAATATCCAAAAAATTAAATGCAAATATAAGCAATGAAATCATAATATGGTGGCTGAGGTAACCCCTAAAGTCAATTCTAGTAAACACAGGCAGGATATTCACACATCTTTTTTGGCTATAAAAAAGTACTCAAGAACCCCAGAAAGAAAAACAAACCAACATCAAAACTACAGCTCTCTGTATCTCTTCAAGTCTGGGAACCAAAAATCATAACAATGGCCAATCAAGAAGTGAAGTTGTTTGGTCTCTCAATAAGCCCGTTTAGCCGAAGAGTGGAAATTGCTCTGAAAATGAAGGGGGTGGAATATGAATACATAGAAGAAGATATCAAAAACAAGAGCCCTTCCCTACTCAAGTACAACCCTGTTCATAAAAAAGTTCCTGTGTTGCTGCACAATGGAAACCCAATAGCGGAGTCTCTAGTCATTCTTGAATACATTGATGAGACGTGGAAATCCGGCACGCCTATTTTGCCCCAAGATCCTTACGAAAGAGCCATTGCGCGTTTTTGGGCAAAATTCATCGATGATAAGGTACGCACGCACGTGTATACTCGTTTCGTTTCAAAATATAAGATCATTTTCTTTTGTATTTTGCACATCATTTGCGCTATAAAAAGGCTAATTGTATTCATTCTTTTTGGTTTGATTAGTGTGTTCCTGCAATATGGAAGGCTTGTTTTGGAAAAGGGGAGGAACAAGAGAAGGCCATTGAAGAAGCCAAGGAGCATTTGAAAACACTTGAAAATGAACTAAAAGGTAAGAAATTCTTTGGTGGAGAGAGTATTGGACTGGTTGACATCGTTGCCAACTTCATTGGCCTTTGGGTTGGAGTTCTTCAAGAAATAAAGGGGGTAGAATTGTTGACTACAGACAAATATCCCAAATTAATTGAGTGGAGTGATGAGTACTTGAAGTGCAGCATTATCACGGAGAAATTGCCTCCTCGAGATGAACTAGTCCGCCGTGTTCAAGCTTTCTTCGGTTAATTAACAAAAATTCTATGTGGACATATAAATTGGACATGAAAATTAGACATGGGTGTATTTTAATTTTACTTATTTGTATTTTTACCCACCATTGGGGTTAAAATACAAATAAGTGAAATTGAAAAACACTTATGTCCAATTTTCATGTCCACCTAGAAGAACTCTAATTAATTACAAAGAGTTGTGTCCCACAAATTAAGAACATGGAAATTTCTATGCCTTCTATTTTAATCAATGTTCTTTGCGGGCGGGTTAATTTGTCTCGGAGTTTATTTTTATTTGTTTGATCAGTTGAGCAGAAAGTGATCTAATTTGATTTTCCTAGAATCATTTCCCATTAGTTTGTGTAGTTTTTGACTTTTGCTTTAGAAGTTTCTCAATATATTCCATGTTTCCTACTTGCCATTATCTTGAACGTAGTCTACTTGCATTAGACTCAAAATATCCCCAATATACAAAGATCAATTGTTTGGACAGTCGGTCCTCAATATGTCTAGGGTTGATTGGTCTGACCCTCTAATACTTGGTCTCCTCTAATTGACCAAAGGGTAAATGGAACCAAAATTTGCTTCCTTTTAATTTTTTGAAGTATTTTAAAAAATTTCTTGGACAAAATGCAATAAAATTGCTTCTGACAACTTTTGTTAATATCTGTAGTCTTAAATTGTTATGAAACAAACGTCAAAAAATTATGCACGAGTATATCCTAAACATGCTTTTAGTAATGGTTAACATCAAGATTTGTCTACGCGACTAATTATCAAATAGCGTGTTTAATTTTGTACAAAAACGAAATTACACAGAGAAATTTAACGGTTTGGGCCGTCGAGAGATAACTCCGGTGTAAAAATAAGTACACACATAATAATATTAACAATGGAGACTTAAATCTTTAGAGAATTATGGTGTAACACCTAATGCCCGTTCCTATATGAAAATAGAATTTCTCATTAGGGTGAGAATCATAATGAGATAGAACTAAAACTTCTTAAAGAAAGGAAGTCAGATTATATATTGAAACTTTCTTTGCACTACAGCTCAAATATATACAACTATTAATTATCGTGTAAAATACGACAACACATATACTGTGAGTTTCAATACAAATATTGTAACGCATATAATACGACAATATTCATACTTAAATTATTACAATGCCAAATAAAATACAACAGCAAATATTTCAAGTCCCCAAAAGAACACGAGAAGATTTATGTCCTCCTTATTCTAATGAAGTGCATTTTGACGTTTTCAAATTCGATTTCGCATCCCCCTATTTGGTTAACCAAAATTAACTATTAAATGATGTATAAAATATGTCACACATATTTTAAGTTCTCAATACAATTATTATGCCACGTACCGTTTCATAACTTGATTAGGATTAAGACTAATTCAAAACTCCACTTTATACCCATGTTATCTTTGCTAGTCTCAGCTACACTTTTATTACCTGAAAGGGACTGTGAAGCAAAAGAGTGAGCACAAATAGCCTTGTAAAAAATATCATGACTTAATTTGGGTAGTTCACGGGAGCGATGTTCTTTTCTTATTCAGATTGATTGAGTGTCATGCAAAGCTTTACAATAGATAGTATTTATAACTACTATTCATATTACAATCCTAATTCACATTATAGCCTTAATATCCCATAATTTCCTTTTCTAATCAAACTAGAAAACTGATGTTCGTCGTCCGTTCTCCAGAACCTTGTCCGCATTCAGTTGCCACTGACACTATTCCAGCAACCAACACGTCAACCGTTGATCAAATTAATGGAAGATTGATATTGAAAGGGAATTTTGTCCAGCCGGTACAGTATGTAGCGGTTGGTTGAACAATATGTAGCGGCTGCTATTTTAATAATGATCAAATTAACTTACTAATGTGGGCCCACTTTGTCAGATAAAAAGATAAAAAATGATTTTTTTTAATATACCAACCGCTACAAGCTGTAGCGGCTTGGTATTTAATTTTTTTTTACATGCCTTGTGTTGTTTCACTTTGTCGGATAGAAAGATAAAAAAGGAAAATTTTTTTATATACCAACCGTTACCAATAGCGGCTTGGTCTTTAATTTTTTTTTACATGCCTTTTGTTGTCCCAATTTGTCAAACACAAAGATAAAAAAGGGAAAAAAAAATTATATACCAACCGCTACAAGCTGTAGCAAATTGGTCTTATTTTTTTTATTTTTTTTACATGCCTTCCTTTGTAGCCTTCCTTTTTTACATGCCTTCCTTTGTAGGGGATGTGTTCAAATGTTATATACTACTTTAATAGTAGTAATAATAATAATAATAATAATAATAATAATAATAATAATAATATAATATAATATAATATAATATAATATAATATAATATAATATAATATAATATAATAATTAGATTATTATTATTATCTAAATATTAAACTTATAATAAATTATGGAAGATTAATGGGAGATTGATCTAAAATTCTTAATAATTTACTTAAATGTTTGATTTAATAAAAAAAAGTATAAAAAATATTAATTGACTTTAAGGTAATAATAAAAAAAGTATAAAAAATATTAATTGACTTTAAGTCAGATTATATATTGAAACTTTCTTTGCACTACGGCTCAAATAAATTTTATTCCGGCAGACAGATTAAAGATAGTCCATCGAATTTTTCGGCAAAGTAAAACGATTATATCACAGAATTAAAATTGATTGACTATAATTTGGTCTATAATTTTTAATATATTTAAATATGAGAGATTATCATTTTTGAATATTATGGAGTAAATTTGATATAATGTTATAATTGTGGGTAATATTTATAAATTTTGCAAAGTATGCAAGTGGTTATATAATATTCGATTGGTCGGGGAATATTCGTTTTAACAGAGAATATTCGTACAACGACGCAATCATTGGTAGACCTATTAACGGAATTATTGTCCGGATTGAGAAAACGACAAAATATTTTATGAAAATAACTACGAAAGTTTTACCAATTATCACTGCTGAACTACTCAAGTAGTAAAAGTACAAAGAATACGCGCATGGTTGCATAAGAAGACACTGTATTGATTATCGATGCTTACGTGAGAAGTCATTAAGTTTTATTTAATTATTGTTATAGTAATTGTTGCATAGTATCTCACGTTATTTGGTTCAATTATTGTCGATATTTTATATATTATTAAATCAATAATTGAGACGACAAAGTTATTAATATTATTATTTGCAATATTAACGATATCTAGAAGTTCTGTCAAGGAGAGGTTAGGTAATTGCGCGTCAGTGAGGAGAAATCCTTACCGGAAGGCCCCCTTTATCCTGAGAACGACCTGGTCGATTAATATTGTGAATTGTAATAAAGATGATAAATGTTGTTAAAATTATTAAGGTGATTTTTATGAAGTTTTGCTTATTTTATGGACCCCTATTTATCCATTTTTCAAAATAATCGGTAGAAAATTATTTAAAGATGGGGCCCACATGTGGGGCCCATATGTTTTTAAGAATTGATTTTGAAATGGGGGTTACGTATAGGGGAGGGAATTGTTATATATGATGTGTGTGTGTGTATATATATATATATATATATATATATATATATATATATATATATATATATATATATTATATGTGTGAGTGGAAAATGGTAGGGAAAAAGAAAGATGAAAGTGATATTGTGATAGTAATGGGTAAGAGTGTAGTGAATTTGATTATTGGGTGTGTGGGGGATTGATGTTGGTTATGGGGGAGAAAAATTAAGTGGTGGATATATTATATTGATATTAATATTTTGAAAAACATGTATATATATATATATATATATATATATATATATATATATACTATATGTAAGACACCAACTTATTATTAATGAAATTTAATTTTCTCTATTTATTATTTTGAAATAGTAAGGGTTGATTTGATTAATGTGGATAGTTATGGGTAAAATACGCAAATATTTCAAAATAAGCAAGTGGTTATAAAATATTCATTGTTGTCGGGAATATTCGTTTTGGTCGTGGAATATTCTTCATTGTCGGGGAATATTCGCAATGCGATGGCGCGAGCTTTTGTGGGCCCCATAACTGAAAGCGATTGGATAAAGAAAATGATGAAATATAAGTTGTTTAAAAAATAATAACTGGCGTAGTTGTTATCGTTTACCTCGTTGGATTACCCGTGGTTAAAATACGATGTCTGGCGTTGTTGCACAAAGAAGACACGGTATTGCACCAATTATTGATTCTTACTTAAGAAGGCACTACTCAATAATTGTTACAATGAGTTCTTCAAATTTTTTATTTTATTGATTCAATAATTGTCATATTGATATTTTATATTAATGTTGTTTCAATAATTGTCACTACACAAGATTTTCCATTATCGAAGCAATAATTCATATTATCCTAATAATATTATTAGGTAACATTATTGGCAATGTCTAGAAAGTTACGTCTAAGGAGAGGTTTGGTCACCTAATCAAGCCGCCATGAGTGAGAAATTCTTATTGAAAGCCACCTCTTTCCCAGGAACCACTGATTGTCAATATTGTGATTCTCAGTAATATTATTTGTGAATAATTAATTATTGATTCATATGATGAGAAAAATATTGATTTTATGTGACATAGATGGAGAAAATTTTTAAAGTGACAATTGTTGAAAATCGATATTTTATCTTTTGTGATAAAATAATATTTTATTATATTATTATAATATAATAATGATGATATTTTTATAATGAATGTGGGATATATGAGTATATGAGGAGGAAGAGTATTTTTGTTGCAAAAGTTGTTTAAAACATGTTAAACATGTCTGTGGGCCCATTTCTTGACTGAAATTTGATTATAGCTTGTAAAATCGCCCGTTTGTGGATTTCGCTCAATTTCTGTTTGGATTTTGAATAAACTTTCTTCTGCAAAGTTGTAGAGAATTGAATTTCCTATAAAAAATCGCGAGATTCGAATTTTCTGATAAAAGGGCTATATATTGTGAATTATTGAAGTTCCGGAGTTTCAAAATAATTAATTTTTGGAAGTTTAAAATAATTTAAATTACAAAAACGTTTTTCTTACTTTTTGATAGGTGGGCTACATGTGTGGCTGATGGTTGAGTATGCGTATGAGGATTTTGAAAAAATATAATAATATTTAATAAATCTTCTGCTTTGGTGTTCTAAGCATTTTCCTATAAATAGGGTGCTTATGTTAGAATTGAAAATCTCACCAGAAACTGAAGTTTTCCCTCTCTATATTATCGAGCGTATTCTTGTGAGTATTTTGAGTATATTTTGAGTATTGCTATACGGTGCAAGTTCAAGTCATAGCCTATATCCTGTGTTTAAATTTAAATCTTGATCTTTCGAGGTAAGGGATATTTTTTTTTTTTTAATAATATTATTTCTTCAATATCATTATCTTTGAAATATTGATATGAAGTTTTTATCAAATTTGGAACTTTTGGTGTTGAGTTACTATTTACGTGTACTACCTTATTCACGATATCTGAACCTATTCACGAATCACTGGCCTATTCATCGAAAAATAAAAATTTTCCCTTTTTGTCTAAAATATCTATTGTGGATACTAGCTTTGATTGTATCTATGTTTTGATCATTCTTGAATTTTACACCACTATGATTATTTTTGAGGTATTTTTGGACATGGATAAAACAAAGTACGAATCCTTAATCCCTAATCCTTGTCATTTTGTTTCACTGGATTCGTTTCTTTAAAAATATTTTTCATCATCAGTCTTAAATGATGATATTATTGAATATCTTTGGCCTGTAGTGCAAAGATGAATGATTTCTGATGAATATCTTTGGCCCGTAGTGCAAAGATGAACAGGTGTTTAAATGAACATGACCAACTGATGATTATCTTTGGCCTGTAGTGCAAAGATGAATATTAAATTTCAGATATATATTGATTGGTGTTACAGGAATAAAAGATAGACGATGAACTTTTAAATTCATACATAGAAGATAGTAGTTTGCATTCTCTACTTAACACTTCTAATGAATTATTATTTCAATGCGAATATTGATTTAAAACTTGTTGCCTATTGTATTCTATTAGATTTTTCCTCATTGAAGACTAACGATAATTTTTGTATATTATCTTAGTCATAATATTCTTTACTAGGCTAGTTGAGCTCACCCTTTTCATTTTTGTTCTATTTTTCTTCTCGGGAGGCGAGAATATAAATGAAAGATTGGGAGTATGGAATGAAGGTTCTAGAGAGTTGTTTAGTAGTCCTCACCATTTTTTGTAAAATAATGTATCACTAAATGTGATGAGGATTTATTTGAGTATAGATATTGTCTGTAAGATAATATTTGTATTCAAACTCACAGCTTTACTGTTGTAATAATAAAGTTGTAGTTGTTTCTGTACCATGTATTGACAACTCAGAATGGGTGATGTATACCTATTTTGGGGGCGTCACATGATATATATATATATATATATAATATATTTATTTTATTTAAAAGATTTTGCTTTAAATATGGACCGTCAGATTAAAGTAAATCAATCTGTACCGTTCATGGATTGATTATTATTCATTCCATTCTTCTATAAATAGAAGCTCATTCCTTCATTAATTCTTATAAATTCACTAAAACTCTAGAGAGAAAAATTATAGAGAAAAGTATTCTGCTACTTCCATACTCTTATATTCAGTTTCTTTTACGGTAAGGGATATTATTCTTTTGTATTCATGAAGAGAACTCCTGTTATTCCATTTCTTATTATTCTGTTGGAATAACCTGTATAAGTGGGCAACCCTATACTTGGTGACATTCTTCTATTATTCTGTCTTTATTATTATGTTGGAATATCCTGTCTGTGCTATACGCCGGACCTGGTTCCGTTTTAATTATTCATTCATTCTGTTGGAATATCCTCATGTGTCTTATCTGTGGACCGGTTCTCGCTTTTAATTATTCATTCATTCTGTTGGAATATCTTGTCATGCTTTATCTGTAATTCGGTTCCGCTTTAATTATTCATTCATTCTGTTGGAATATCCCGTCTGCATGCTATATACGGACCGGTTCCGCTTTAATTATTTAATATTACATTGGAACATCCTGTTGTATGAATTTCACCGACCGTTCCGTTATTATTATTCTGTTGAAATAACTTTTGTCTGTCTGCAATCGCATGCATGGTGATTTCTTTTGTTATTCCATTCGTTATTATACTCAGTTGGTTAAAATTTTGACTTCTATACTCTATGAAATTGGTGGAATATCCTTGATATTTTCGCTTCATCCAATATCTTTTCATGGAAATATTCTTCTGAGCGTTCTTGAATTTTACACCACAAAACAATATCTTGTTGACAATTGGAACGTTATTGGTTCCTGGACAAATTAATTCTTGAATTTGTTTTATTGAATTCATATATCATTGTCATCATCCTCATGTTTATATTATGTTGAAAGTCATCTGTGGCCTGTAGTGCATAGATGGACTTGGTATGATTATGACCAGGGATTATTCGGTATAATCATGACCGTAATATTACAAATGATGTGGTAAAAGTCCTTATTGGCCCGTAGTGCATCGATGGACAGTTGTTGGCATGATTATGACCATTGATGAATACAAAAATATCTTTGGCCCGTAGTGCATGAAATTTGTGGTTGTGACCCTAATGAATATCCTTGGCCGTAGTGCAAGGATGATGCGGATTATTTATTTAGCTGAGTCTCAGCGATAAAAGTAATGAAAAACTTTTTAAATCATAAAAGATAGTAGATATTATTCTCTACTTGACTCTTTTAATGGATTGCTTGTTCCGCTGCAGTTAAACTTGATGTCTATTGTATTTTATCAGTTTAACATTGTTGGATACTAATGATAATTTATTCTGCATTATCTTAGTCATAATATTTTTTGCTGGGCTAGTTGAGCTCACCCTTTCTTTCACTGTTCTCTTCAGGATATGAGAACATAGCTGGGACAAGTCGGGGAATGGAGTGATTGTCCAGATGATAGTATTAGCTAGTAGTCCTCACTATTGTGTTAAATAGTGTGACAATAAATGTAATGAGGACTTATTTGTGTTTGAATACTGTCTAGAAGACAATATTCGAGTTAAAACTCACAGTATGTATTTTGTCGTACTTTACACGACTGTTGTATAATTAAGTTGTATTTGTATTCAGTACCATGTAAGTGGCGACTCAAGATGGGTGATGTATACCTAATTTTGGGGGCGTCACATTGATGAATGAGGAGGAAGAGAAGGGAGATGTCGAAGAAAGAAAAGTGGGATTCTGAAGAAGAAGAATGAAACAAGCGGCTGAAGACGACGAAAGAAGAAGATGAGAAGGTCCTAATAAAAAAGTAACGAATAGAAATTAAAAAATTTATAAATATGCACAATAATTTAATATATTTTACCTATCTCTCAATCAACCAATTCAACATTTAACAATTTTAAGTATTTTGTTAATAATAATTCATATTTTTATTATATTTGATTTTTTTTATTGATAATATATCTTTAATTTATTTTTTAGATAGAAAATTATGGTCCTCCTATTATTATATTATATTTATTATATTTAAGTTTTTTTTTGAATTTATTGATTATTTTAATCTTTTTATATTATAGTCCACAGGATAGTTTACATTATAGTCTATCTACTGGAAAAATTAAAGACTCAAGGACATCTGCTGATGTGATATGGACTATAGCAAAGGTTCACGATGGTCTGCTTCACCTTCTCTTTCCTTTTTAATTTGGGCTTGTTATTGAGTAACAGGTTTGATGTTATCAAAGAAATCAAGCAATCGTTATTTATAATTGTAAAAATATAAATAATGGTAGAGAAATGATATTTTCACTAGTAAATCTGATAGTTCCACATAAGGGTGTAAATTGTAAGACCCCAAATTATTAATAAATGAAATTTAAATTCCTCTATTTATTATTTTGAAATAGTAAGGGTTGATTTGATTAATGTGGATAGTTATGGGTAAAATCATGAAATATTTTAAATAAGCAAGTGGTTATAAAATATTCGTTTGGTCGTAGAATATTCTTACTGTTGGGGAATATTCGTATGCGATGCCAGCAAATTTCCTGTGGCCCCATAACGAAAATGATTGGATGAAGAAAACGACAAACATAAGTTGTTTATAATGACTACAGAGTATTATTCAAGATTATCTTTGTTGAAATACTCGGTTGGTTAAAACACAAGAAGACACGGTATTGCACCAATTATTGATTCTTACGTGAAGACACACTACTCAATAATTGTTAGAGTAATTACTATTCAAGTATTTTATTTTATTGATTCAATAATTGCCGATTGATATTTATATTATTTGTTGTTTCAATAATTGTCACTACACAAGATTTTTATTATCTGAGACAATAATTCATATTATCTGAATAATATTATTAGATAACATTATTGGCAATGTCTAGAAAGTTACATAAAGGAGAGGTTATTTAATTGCATGGCGTCGATGAAGGAGAAATCTTTACCTAAGGCCCCTGCTCCCAGAACCGCCCTGCAGTTTGTCGATGATTGTGATTCTGTAATATTATTAGTGAATAATTAATTATTGATTTATATGATGAGGAAAATATTGATTTTATGTGGATATAGATGGAGATTATTTTTAATGAGACAATTGTTAAAAATTAATATTTTATCTTTTTCTGATAAAATAATTCATTTAAATATATTATTATATTTTAATAATATAATAATGGTGATATTTTTACAATGAATATGGGATATATGGGTATACGAGGAGGAAGAGTATTTTTGTTACAATAAATGTTTAAAACATGTTAAACATGTCGGTGGACCCCATTTATTGACTGAAATTTGATTATAGACTGTAAAATTGTCCGTATGTGGATTTCGGTCAATTTTTGTTTTGAATTTGGAAAAACTTTCTTCTGCAAAGTTGTAGAGAATTGAATTTTCTATAAAAAGTCGCGAGTTTTGAATTTTTCTGACAAAAGGGCTATTTATTATGAATTATTGAAGTTCCGAAATTTCAGAATAATTGATTTTTGGCAGTTTTTATTATTTTTATTAAGAAAAACGTTTTTATTGGCCCGTAGTGCATTGATGGACAGTTGTTGGCATGATCATGACCATTGATGAATACACAAATATTCTTGGCCGTAGTAGTGCATAGAATTTGTGGTCGTGACCACAATGAATATCCTCGGCGTAGTAGTGCGAGGATGATGTGGATTATTTATTTAGCTTAGTCTCAGCGATAATAGTAATGAAAAACTTTTTAAATCATAAAAGATAGTAGATATTATTCTCTACTTGACTCTTTTAATGGATTGCTTGTTCCGCTGCAGTTAAACTTGATGTCTATTGTATTTTATCAGTTTAACATTGTTAGAGACTAATGATAATTTATTACGCATTATCTTAGTCATAATATTTTTCTTTGTGCTAGTTGAGCTCACTGCTTTCTTTCCTTTGCTCTCTTCGGAAATGAGAACGTAGCTGGGATAAGTCGGGGAATGGAGTGATTGTCCAGATGATAGTATTAGCTAGTAGTCCTCACTATTCTGTTAAATAGTGTGACAATAAATGTAATAAGGACTTATTTGTGTTTGAATCACATGCAGAAGACAATATTCGAGTTAAAACTCACAGTATGTATTTTTTCGTACTTTACACGACTGTTGTATAATTAAGTTGTATTTGTATTCAGTACCATGTAAGTGGCGACTCAAGATGGGTGATGTATACCTAATTTTGGGGGCGTCACAGTTGGTATCAAAGCTTAGGGATATGATCCCTGGCTAATATGTGAGACAAGAACTAGGTGGGGAGAGACGGAGAATTCTTTCGCTAGTATGACCTGCCTAAGTTTATTTGGTATTTAATTGGTTGGTCAGAGTATAGAGATAATATGTGATATGTTATTTAACCCTTGTTTTGTGGCAGTATTTGGAAATGACAACCGAGAATGTTGAGAATATCAATGGAGCACAGAAGACCGTTGAGTCTCCACAGATCGATAATCAGGACAACGTGCAACAGGTTGGCGATAATCCTCCTGTAAACAACAACACTGATCAATTGACGAACGACGGTACATTTAGGAGCTTTTTAGAATTCATGCAACATCGGTAAGGCTCCTGCTCATAATGCAGTGAAAATAATGGCAACCCACGATTTGGTCATTAGCGATTTAAGGAACTGGGACCACCGAAGTTTATTGGAGAGCCAAAACCACTGAAGGCGTAGACGTGGATAAAACAGATTACCAAGATATTTGATGTATTGGGATGCTCCGAGGAACAAAAGGTTCCCTTTGCCACCTTTATGTTGCGAGGAGAGGCAGATTACTGGTGGGAATCTGTAAAGCGTACTCAACCTGCCGCACTGAAGATGACTTGGGAGAAGTTCCAAGAACTGTTCAATGACAAGTAATTTCCTGAAAGTATTCGTCACGTGAAAGAGGTAGAGTTCATCAAGCTGGAACAAAACAACATGACCGTATCGCAGTACGAAGTCAAGTTTGCCGATTTGTCCCGGTTTGCGTCCCATTTGGTTGATAATGAGGAGAGAATGACGCGAATATTTTTAAGAGGTTTGAAACCTGAGATACGTCAATATCTTATCTCTCATAAACTGTGTTTGTATTCAGATGTTGTTAATAGGGCTCAATTATTGGAACGTGATAATAAGTCATCCCAACCAAAAGATAGCAACTGACATAATAATAATACTAGTGAGAACAGTCATCGAAGCGGTGACAATAAGCGTGGAGGGAATCAACATGCCAGAAATGGTAACCACTTCGGTGGTAATCATGGCCAAAATAATAAGAATGGACATTTCAAGAAGAGGAGATTCAACAATGATGGAAAGACGTCAACATCAGCACCTGTCGTTAAGGAAGGAGAACGACCACCTATCATATGCTTCAAGTGTGGAGGAGAGGGACACATCAGTCCCAACTGTGTGATGCCATCCAAAGCATGTTACAACTGTGGAAGAGAAGGTCACCTGGCCCGATTTTGTCGTGCACCAAAGACAAGTCCAGCTGGGATGGAGGCATCAAAGGCCGTCCCAGAAAAGTCAAAGCCGGTAGTGCAAGGGAGAGCGTTTATTGTAACCTCCCAAAAACCAAAGAACCCGAATGAGGTCATCACGGGTAAGCTTATCATAAACTCTAGCGAAGTTTATACCTTATTTGATACCGGATCTATCCATTCTTTTATTTCTCCTACTTGCGCTCAACGTTTAAATTTGACTCCGGAGAAATTGGACTTTGACTTATCTGTTGAAACTCCATTGGGTGAAACCTTCATTACATCAACGGTTTATAAGTCTTGTTTGGTTCAAATCGTTACCCTCACATTACCTATCGATCTTATTTCATTAAAAATACTTGCATTTGATGTGATTCTATGGATTGATTGGTTAACTACTCATCATGCAAAAATTGATTATTTTCGTAAGGTTGTTAGCTTTCATATTCCTAACCAACCTATTATGCGAATTCAAGCAACCAAACCATTAAAATCAATCATTGTCATCTCAAGCCATAAAGCTGTTCGTTTATTAAAAAACGAATGTCAAGCTTTCTTAGCTCATGTCACGGATCTAAACAAAAATACGTCAATTTTGAATGATATTTCTATTGTTAATGAATTTCCTGACGTATTTCCTGAAGAACTTCCTGGCCTACCCCAGAGCGTGAAATTGAATTTTGTATCGACCTTGAACCCGGTACAAAACCCATTTCCAAAGCCCCATTTCGAATGGCTCCTATTGAACTTCAGGAGTTAAAGACCCAACTGTAGGAATTGTTAGACATTGGCTTTATTCGTCCTAGTACTTCTCCTTGGGGTGCTCCTATTCTATTCGTGAAAAAGAAAGACGGGAGTATGCGACTTTGTATTGATTATCGGGAGTTGAATCATGTCACCATCAAAAATAGGTACCCATTGCCACGTATTGATGACCTGTTTGACCAGTTGCAAGGCGCTAAATTCTTTTCAAAGATTGATCTTCGTTCCGAATATCACCAATTGAAGATTAAAACCGATGACATTCCAAAGACGGCTTTCAGAACTCGGTACGGGCATTATGAATTCCTAGTCATGTCCTTTGGATTGACTAATGCTCCTACTGCCTTCATGGATATGATGAACCGAGTATTCAAAGAATATTTGGATCACTTTGTGGTCGTCTTTATTGATGACATCCTTATTTATTCCAAAAGTCGTGAAGATCATGAGCAACACTTGAGGCTGATACTCCAAAAGCTTCGTGAATATAAGCTTTATGCCAAGTTGAAGAAATGCGAGTTCTGGCTTGAGGAAGTAGCATTCCTTGGGCACGTAGTATCAAGTCATGGAATTTCATTGACCCGAAGAAAGATTTAATCTATTCAAAGTCGGGAGCAACCTAAATCGATGATAGAAAGTACGTAGCTTTCTCGGTTTAGCTGGTTATTATCGGAGATTCGTGGAAGGATTTTCTCGAATTGCTACTCCACTAACTCAACTGACTCGGAAAGATACAAAGTTCGGTTGGAGCGAGGAATGTGAGAGGAGTTTTCAAGAACTCAAGAGGAGACTCATTTCAAAGACTGTTACGACAATACCATCCGGTTCGGAGGGATTAGTCATCTACAGTGATGCTTCGGGCAAAGGGTTAGGATGTGTTCTCATGCAACATGGGAAAGTCATAGCCTATGCCTCACAAAATCTCAAAGAATATGAGAGAAATTATCCTACTCATGATCTAGAGTTGGTAGCTGTTGTCTTCGCACTAAAGATTTGGAGGCATTACTTGTATGGGGAGAAAGTAGAGATCTTTATGGATCATAAAAGCCTCAAATATTTCTTCACTCAAAAAGAACTTAACATCACGACAACGACGTTGGCTTTAATCATTGAAAGATTATGATCATACCATCCAATACCATCCTGGAAAAGCGAAGCGTGGTAGGCTGCGCATTGAGTAGAAGATCATATCACGGCACGAAGTGCGATATTGTCAACGCAAAGACCCATTTTGTATGACTTGCAAAGGATGGAGATAGAGATAAAGACTCCGAGGACCCACGTGATGATGGCGAATATACGAGTAGAACCAGACTTTAATCGATCTATTAAAGTCGCTCAAACTACGGACACGGAGCCGAGGCGTATGAGGAAGAAAGTGCAAGAAGGCGCCATCACGGGAAGCAAGAATCGATAAAGAAGGAATACTTCAAGTCAACTCCAGACTTTGTGTTCCTAACGACCCTGATTTAAAGTATAAAATCATGATGGAGGCGCACAACACACCGTTTGTAATCCATCCTGGGAGTACCAAAATGTATCATGATCTTCGATATACATTTTGGTGGGGCAATATGAAGAGAGAGATAGCGTTGTTTATCTCAAGGTGTCTAACTTGTCAACAAGTCAAGGCGGAGCATCAAGTACCAAAAGGTCCATTGCAACCACTTGAAATTCCAGAATAGAAGTGGGAGCACATTACCATGGATTTCGTTACTGGTCTTCCTAAGGTTTCTCAAGGCATTGATGCAATTTGGGTCATTGTTGATAGATTGACCAAGTCTGCTCACTTCTTGCCAATACGAGAAACTTATACACTTGAACGTCTTGCTCGTATGTACATAAACGAGATTGTAAGACTGCATGGTATGCCAGTATCCATAGTTTCTGATCGAGACCCAAGATTTATTTCACGATTTTGGGTTAGTTTGCAAAAAGCTATGGGCACGGATTTACGATTTAGTTCGGCATATCATCCTCAGACGGACGAACAATCAGAGAGGACTATTCAAACTCTGGAAGATTTATTAAGACTTTGTGTCCTTGACTTCAAGGGAAGTTGGGACAAGTTCTTACCGTTGGTGGAGTTTTCATACAACAATAGTTATCAAGCAAGTATTGACATGGCTCCATTTGAGGCGTTGTATGGAAGAAAGTGTCATTCTCCAGTATGTTGGGATGAGGTGGGTGAAGCAACGTTGTTGGGACCGGAGTTGGTACGTATGACTACGGAAAATATTCAAACGATCCGACAACGTATAAAAACCTCACAAGATCGACAAAAGAGTTATGCTGATCTTCATCGAAAGGACGTGGAATTCAATATTGGAGATCATGTTTTGTTACGTGTTGCTCCATGGAAAGGAGTTACGAGATTTGGAAAGAGAGGAATGCTCAATCCTCGATTCATTGGCCCATTTTTAATCCTCGATCGGATAGGAAATGTGGCCTATAGACTCGCTTTACCGCCAAGTATGTCTCGTGTTCATAACGTTTTTCACATATCTATGTTACGTAAATATGTGGAAGACACGAATCACATTATTGAGTTAGAACCAGATGAAATAGCAGAAGATTTAATGTATGAAGAGGTTCCTATTCAAATCTTGGATAAGAAGGAACATATTCTACACTCCATGGTTATACCTCAAGTCAAAGTTTTATGGAAGAACCACGATGTTGAGGAAATGACCTGGGAGTTAGAATCTGAAATGAAATCAAGGTATCCTTATCTTTTCGACATACCAGGTATATACCCTAATTTCGAAGGCGAAATTTCATAAGAAGGGGAGATTGTAAGACCCCACTTTTATGAATAAAAATGAATTTTTCTATAATTATCATTTTTGAATATTATGGAGTAAATTTGATATAATGTTATAATTGTGGGTAATATTTACAAATTTTGCAAAGTATCTGATGGTTATATAATATTCGATTGGTCGGGAAATATTCGTTTTAACAGAGAATATTCGTACAACGGCGCAATCATTGGTAGACCCCACAACGAAATTATTATCGGATTGAGAAAACGACAAAAATATTTTATGAAAATAACGGCGAAAGTTTTATCGTTAATACTGTTGAACTACTCCTAGATTATTAAGAAATGCGATGTCTGGCGTGGTTGCATAGTAGCACACCTGGTATTGATTATTGATGCTTACGTGAGAAGTCATTCAGTTTTATTCAATTATTGCTATAGTAATTGTTGCATAGTATCTCACGTTATTTGGTTCAATTATTGTCGATATTTTATATATTACTAAATCAATAATTGAGACGACAAAGTTATTAATATTATTATTTGCAATATTAACGATGTCTAGAAGTTCAGTCAAGGAGAGGTTAGGTAATTGGCGCAGCCAATGGAGAGAAATCCTTACCTAAGGCCCCCTCTATCCCGAGAACCGACACATTGGTCGATTAATATTGTGAATTATAATAAAGATGATAAATGTTGTTAAAATTGTTAAGGTAATTTTTATGAAGTTTTGCTTATTTTACTTTATTCCCTATTTACCCATATTTCAAAATAATCGGTGAAAATTATTTAAAAAGTGGGGCCCACATGTAAATAATATGTGTTGAAGAATTGATTTTGAAATGGGGTTTAGTATAGGGGAGGAATTATTATATATGATGTGTGTGTGTATATATATATATATATATATATATATATATATATATATATATATATATATATATATATATATATATATATTATATGTGTGAGTGGAAAATGGTGGGGGAAAAGAAAGATGAAAGTGATAGTGTGATAGTGATGGGTAAGAGTGTAGTGAATTTGATTATTGGGTGTGTGGGGGATTGATGTTGGTTATGGGGGAGAAAAATTAAGTGGTGGATATATTATATTGATATTAATATTTTGAAAAACATGTGTTATATATATATGATATATATATATATATATATATAAATTTTATTTTATTAAAAAGATTTTGCATTAAATATGGACCGACAGATTAAAATAAATCAATCTGGACCGTTCATGGATTGATTATTATTCATTCCATTCTTCTATAAATAGAAGCTCGTTCCTTCATTATTTCTTACAAATTCACTGAAACTCTAGAGAGAAAAATTATAGAGAAAAGTATTATGTTACTTCCCTACTCTTATATTCAGTTTCTTTTACGGTAAGGGATATTATTCTTTTGTATTCATGAAGAGAACTCCTGTTATTCCATTTCTTATTATTCTGTTGGAATAACCTGTATAAGCGGGCAACCCTATACTTGGTGACATTCTTCTATTATTCTATTTTTATTATTCTGTTGGAATATCCTCGTTACATGCATATATATGTGGGACCGGTTTCCGCTTTTAATTATTCATTCATTCGTTGGAATATCCTGCATGCATCTTTATCTGTAGGACCGGTTCCGATTTTAATTATTCATTCATTCATTTGAATATCCGCATTTTATAATTATTTCATTTAATTATTCATTCATTCTCATTGGAATATCACGTTCTTGGTATATACGCCGGACCGGTTCCGCTTTTAATTATTTAATATTCTTTTGAACATCCCGCTTGCGGTTGTGAATTTCACCCGACACGGTTCCGTTATTATTATTACGTTAGAATAACTTTGTCTGTCATGCAAGCACTGCATGCACGGTGATTTCTTTTGTTATTCCATTCGTTATTATACTCAGTTGGTTAAAATTTTGACTTCTATACTCTATGAAATTGGTGGAATATCCTTGATATTTTTGCTTCATCCAATATCTTTTCATGGAAATATTCTTCTGAGCATTCTTGAATTTTACACCACAAAACAATATTTTGTTGACAATTGGAACGTTATTGGTTCCTGGAAAAATTAATTCTTGAATTTGTTTTATTGAATTCATATATCATTGTCATCATCCTCATGTTTATATTATGTTGAAAGTCATCTGTGGCCTGTAGTGCATAGATGGACTTGGTATGATTATGACTGAGGATTATTCGGTATAATCATGGCCGTAATGTTACAAATGATGTGGTAAAGTCCTTATTGGCCCGTAGTGCATTGATGGATAGTTGTTGGCATGATCATGACCATTGATGAATACACAAATATCCTCGGCCGTAGTAGTGCATGAAATTTGTGGTCGTGACCCTAATGAATATCCTCGGTCAGTAGTCTTGAGGATGATGTGGATTATTTATTTAGTCGATTCTCAAATGATAAAAGTGATGAAAACTTTTTAAATCATAAAAGATAATAGATTTTATTCTCTACTTGACTCTTTTAATGGATTGCTTGTTCATTTGCAGTTAAACTTGATGTCTATTGTATTTTATCGGTTTAACATTGTTGGAGACTAATGATAATTTATTCTCGCATTATCTTAGTCATAATATTTTTTCTTTGGGGCTAGTTGAGCTCACCGCTTATTTCAATTTTTCTTCTTTCACGAAATGAGAACGTAGTGCAGGACAAGTCGTCGAATGGAGTGATTGTCCGGATGATAATATTAGCTAGTAGTCCTCACTATTACATTAAATAGTGTGACAATAAATGTAATGAGGACTTATTTGTGTTTGAATCATCGCTCAGAAGAAAATATTCGAGTTAAAACTCACAAGATGTATTTTGTCGTACTTTACACGACTGTTGTATAATTAAGTTGTATTTGTATTCAGTACCATGTAAGTGGCGACTCAAGATGGGTGATGTATACTTAATTTTGGGGGCGTCACATTGATGAATGAGGAGGAAGAGAAGGGAGATGGCGAAGAAAGAAAAGAGGGATTCTGAAGAAGAAGAAGGAGACAAGCGGCTGAAGACGACGAAAGAAGAAGATGAGAAGGTCCTAATAAAAAAGTAACGAATAGAAATTAAAAAATTTATAAATATGCACAAAATTTTAATATATTTTACCTATCTCTCAATCAACCAATTCAACATTTAACAATTTTAAGTATTTTGTTAATAATAATTCATATTTTTATTATATTTGATTTTTTTATTGATAATATATCTTTAATTTATTTTTTAGATAGAAAATTATGGTCCTCCTATTATTATATTATTTTTATTATATTTAAGTTTTTTTGAATTTATTGATTATTTTAATCTTTTTATATTATAGTCCATAGGATAGTTTACATGATAGTCTATCAACTGGAAAAATTAAAGACTCAAGGACATCTGCTGATGTGATATGGACTATAGCAAAGGTTCGCGATGGTCTGCTTCACCTTCTCTTTCCTTTTTAATTTGGGCTTGTTATTGAGTAACAGGTTTGATGTTATCAAAGGGCTGGGCAACTGTTATTTATAATTGTAGAAATATAAATAATGGTAGAGAAATGATATTTTCACTAGTAAATCTGATAGTTCCACATAAGGGTGTAAATTGTAAGACCCCAAATTATTAATAAATGAAATTTAAATTCCTCTATTTATTATTTTAAAATAGTAAGGGTTGATTTGATTAATGTGGATAGTTATGGGTAAAATACGCAAATATTTTAAATAAGCAAGTGGTTATAAAATATTCGTTTGGTCGTGAAATATTCTTACTATTGGGTAATATTCGTACGACGGCGCAGCTTTGTGTGGGCCCCATAACAAAAACGATTGGATGAAGAAAACGACAAGCATAAGTTGTTTATAATGACGGCGTTGTTGTTACAATTAATACTGTTGAAATACTCGGTGGTTAAAACACAGTAGCACATGGTATTGCACCAATTATTGATTCTTACGTAAGTAGACACTACTCAATAATTGTTACAGTAATTACTGTTCAGTATTTTATTTTATTGATTCAATAATTACTGCATTGATATTTTATATTACCGTTGTTTCAATAATTGTCACTACACAGTATTTTTTATTATTGGAGCAATAATTCATATTATCTGAATAATATTATTAGATAACATTATTGGCAATGTCTAGAAAGTTCTGTCTAAGGAGAGGTTATTTAATTGCGCGCCAGTAAGGAAAAATCTTTACCTAAGGTCCCTTTCACCGGGAACCGCCCGTTTGTCGAGATTGTGATTCTGTAATATTATTAGTGAATAATTAATTATTGATTTATATGATGAGAAAAATATTGATTTTATGTGGATATAGATGGAGAAAATTTTTAATGAGACAATTGTTAAAAATTAATATTTTATCTTTTTCTGATAAAATAATTCATTTAAATATATTATTATATTTTAATAATATAATAATGGTGATATTTTTACAATGAATATGGGATATATGGGTATACGAGGAGGAAGAGTATTTTTGTTACAATAAATGTTTAAAACATGTTAAACATGTCGGTGGACCCCATTTATTGACTGAAATTTGATTATAGACTGTAAAATCATCCGAATGTGGATTTCGGTCAATTTTTGTTTTGAATTTGGAAAAACTTTCTTCTGCAAAGTTGTAGAGAATTGAATTTTCTATAAAAAGTCGCGAGTTTTGAATTTTTCTGACAAAAGGGCTATTTATTATGAATTATTGAAGTTCCGAAATTTCAGAATAATTGATTTTTGGCAGTTTTTATTATTTTTATTAAGAAAAACGTTTTTATTGGCCCGTAGTGCATTGATGGACAGTTGTTGGCATGATCATGACCATTGATGAATACACAAATATTCTTGGCCCGTAGTGCATAGAATTTGTGGTCGTGACCCTAATGAATATCCTTGGCCGTAGTGCAGGGATGATGTGGATTATTTATTTAATGAGTCTCAAATGATAAAAGTGATGAAAAACTTTTAAATCATAAAAGATAGTAGATTTTATTCTCTACTTGACTCTTTTAATGGATTGCTTGTTCAACAAGCAGCTTAAACTTGATGTCTATTGTATTTTATCGGTTTAACATTGTTGAGACTAATGATAATTTATTACGCATTATCTTAGTCATAATATTTTTGGTCATTGGGCTAGTTGAGCTCACCGCTTTTTCACCGCTCTCTTCAGGAAATGAGAATGTAGCTGGGACAAGTAGGGAATGGAGTGATTGTCCAGATGATAGTATTAGCTAGTAGTCCTCACTATTCTGTTAAATAGTGTGACAATAAATGTAATAAGGACTTATTTGTGTTTGAATACTGTCTAGAAGACAATATTCGAGTTAAAACTCACGGTATGTATTTTGTCGTACTTTACACGACTGTTGTATAATTAAGTTGTATTTGTATTCTGTACCATGTAAGTGGCGACTCAAGATGGGTGATGTATACCTAATTTTGGGGGCGTCACAGTTGGTATCAAAGATTAGGTATATGATCCCTGGCTAAGATGTGAGACAAGAACTAGGTGGGGAGAGACGGGGAATTCTTTCGCTAGTATGATCTGCCTAAGTTTATTTGGTATTTAATTGGTTGGTCAGAGTATAGAGATAATATGTGATATGTTAGTTAACCCTTGTTTTGTGGCAGTATTTGGAAATGACAACCGAGAATGTTGAGAATATCAATGCAGCACAGGAGACCGTTGAGTCTCCACAGATCAATAATCAGGACAACGTGCAACAGGATGGCGATAATCCTCCTGTAAATAACAACACTGATCAATTGACGAACGACGGTACATTTAGGAGCTTTTTAGAATTCATGCAACATCAGGCGAAGGCGGCTCCTGTTCATAATGCAGGTGAAAATAATGGCAACCCATGGTCGGTCACCACTAAGCAGTTCAAGGAACTGGGACCACCGGAGTTTATTGGAGAGCCAAAACCACTGAAGGCGTAGACGTGGATAAAATAGATTACCAAGATATTTGATGTATTGGGATGCTCCGAGGAACAAAAGGTTTCCTTTGCCACCTTTATGTTGCGAGGAGAGGCAGATTACTGGTGGGAATCTGTAAAGCGTACTCAACCTACCGCACTGAAGATGACTTGGAAGAAGTTCCAAGAACTGTTCAACGACAAGTACTTTCCCAAAAGTATTCGTCACATGAAAGAGGTAGAGTTCATCAAGCTGGAACAAAACAACATAACCGTATCGCAGTATGAAGCCAAGTTTGCCGATTTGTCCTGGTTTGCGTCCCATTTGGTTGATAATGAGGAAAGAATGACGCGAATATTTTTAAGAGGTTTGAAACCTGAGATACGTCAATATCTTATCTCTCATAAACTGTGTTTGTATTCAGATGTTGTTAATAGGGCTCAATTATTGGAACGTGATAATAAGTCATCCCAACCAAAAGATAGCAACCGGCATAATAATAATACTAGTGAGATCAGTCATCGAAGCGGTGACAATAAGCGTGGAGGGAATCAACATGCCAGAAATGGTAACCACTTCGGTGGTAATCATGGCCAAAACAATAAGAATGGACATTTCAAGAAGAGGAGATTCAACAATGATGGAAAGACGTCAACATCAGCACCTGTCGTTAAGGAAGGAGAACGACCACCTATCATATGCTTCAAGTGTGGAGGAGAGGGACACATCAGTCCCAACTGTGCGATGCCATCCAAAGCATGTTACAACTGTAGAAGAGAAGGTCACCTGGCCCGATTTTGTCGTGCACCAAAGACAAGTCTAGCTGGGATAGAGGCATCAAAGGCCGTCTCAGAAAAGTCAAAGCCGGTAGTGCAAGGGAGAGCGTTTATTGTAACCTCCCAAAAACCAAAGAACCCGAACGAGGTCATCACGTGTAAGCTTATCATAAACTCTAGCGAAGTTTATACCTTATTTGATACGGGATCTATCCATTCTTTTATTTCTCCTACTTGCGCTCAACGTTTAAATTTGACTCAGGAGAAATTGGACTTTGACTTATCTGTTGAAACTCCATTGGGTGAAACCTTCATTTCATCCACGGTTTATACGTCTTGTTTGGTTCAAATCGGTACCCTCACATTACCTGTCGATCTTATTTCATTAAAAATACTTGTATTTGATGTGATTTTAGGGATTGATTGGTTAACTACTCATCATGCAAAAATTGATTGTTTTCGTAAGACTGTATCCATGTTTTGATCATTCTTGAATTTTACTCTACTATGATTATTATTGAGGTATTTTTGGACGTGAATAAACCAAAATACGAATCATTAATCCTTAATCCTTGTCTTTTGTTTCACTGCATTCGTTTCTTTAAAAATATTTTTCATCATCCTCAGTCCTAAATGATGATGTTACTGAATATCTTTGACTTGTAGTGCAAAGATGGTTGATTTTATTATGAATATCTTTGGCCCGTAGTGCAAAGATGAACAGGTGTTGAGGTGAACATGACCAACTGATGAATATCTTTGGCCCGTAGTGCAAAGATGAATATTTGATTCTAGATGTGTATTGATTGAAGTCTACTTTGGCAGTCCAGTGTAAGCCTTCTTGTGTTCAGAAAGCTTCTCTCTTCTACTATTACACACTGTTGCACACATTAAGAGTCGTGTGAGTGTGTTTGCCCGGACTTTCGTCCGTGGTTTTCATTTCTGTCTGTATATATATATAAATATATGTATATATTTCTTATATACGGACTAACATTATCGACTTATGCCTCGATTGAGCCTAGACTTCGGTTTGGAGCGTTTATTTGCTTTTGTATATATATATATACTTATATATATGAACTGTGGTCAGACTCTGTCTGATGAGCCTGGATTTTATACCCGGAGTGTTTAATTACTTTTATATATATACATATATATAACTGTTGTCAGACATATCTGATGAGCCTGGATTTTACATTCGGTGCATTTACTCGCTTTTATATATATATATATATATATATATATATATATATATATATATATATATATATATATTATTATTATGGGACATATCCGATGAGCTTCAATTCACATCCTATATGCTTTTCGCTTATATATATATATCGTATATATATATATATATATATATATATATATATATATATATATATTTACATTCTCTCATCCCGCTTTGGAGTTTACTTCGTGGCGGTGATCGTTTTTAAAAGCTTTATTTACATTCCGTCCCGCCTGAAGTTCACTTCGTGGCGGTGATTGTTTTTACAGCTTTATTCGTCTTCCTGACCCCCCATGGAGAATAATTCGTGTCGGTGGATCATGTCCATATATATATATATATATATATCGCTTTTATATATATATATTTGCTTGTTGTTTGATTCCTCATGGAGAATAATTCGTGGTGGCTATCATATCAGGATATATATATATATATATATATATATATATATATATATATATATATATATTTACAACTTATATATATATAACTGCTTACTGCTTTCCCTATCAATTGCAGTATTTTGTGAGCCTAGGAATCGTGTGATCTTACAGATTCAGAATGATGAATCTAGATTTGGTTCCCGTGATGGACGATTTTCAGATGTAACCAGCTTGTATATTATGTTGCTGTACATTATTTTTCGCCCAGATGCTTCGCATCTCGAAAATAAAAGCAAACAAGCCGGTAATTTAATAATAAAATGGAAGTATGAAAGGGTCTCAATTCCTATTGAGCACAGGGTTTGAAAAACCTCTTTTACAAAAACGTCATTGCTATATCTTGTGGTTAAAACATGATTTTCCTAAATAAAATTCAAACCCTTGTATATAGGTGCGAACGAGGCCTCGCTCTACTTTCATATAATTGCACATTGATCCACACACACACACACACATTCATATAACAGTTTCTTTGAAAAGTGGCGGTCACCGTGGCAACACGGATGTCGGGGGGTGCCTAACACCTTCCCTCCGCATAATCATGCCCCCGAACCCTTAATGAATCTCGGTTTCACAGACCCATTTAGCAGTGTCAAAACACTGGGTCAATGTGCAAACCTTTTCGGTTGCGTTGGTGCAACCAGTTAAAAACACCAACTGGCGACTCTTAAAGTCAAAAAGTCGACATTATACATGTCGGACCCTTTTCACTTGTTTTTTCAAACAAATCTCACATTAATATGAGAACACCAAAGAACAAGTAACGAAAAGGGACAATAAAAAATCCCGACGTCGACAGTATAACTTACAAATGATGAAGATAGAGTTAAAGACTCTAGGGACCCACGTGAAGATAACGAATATACGATTAGAATCGACTTTAATCGATAAAGTTAAAGCTGTGCAAGCTACAGATCCGGAGCTGATGAATACTAAGAAGAAGGTTCAAGAGGGCGTTATTTTAAAAGCAAGAGTTGCTGAAGAGAGGAAATCTCAACCCTCGATTTAATTGGCCCATTTGTCATCCCCGATCGAGTAGGAACTGTGGCTTATAGACTCGTTTTACCGCCAAAAATGTCGCGTGTTCATAACGTTTTTAAAGTATCGATGTTACGTAAATATGTGGACGACCCAAACCACATTATTAATTTAGAACCGGACGAGATAGCGGATGATTTAACGTTTGAGGAAATACGTGTTAAAATCTTGGATAAGAAGAATCGTATTCAACACTCAAAGGTTATACCTCAAGAGTTAGAATCTGAAATGAAGTCATGGTATCCTCACCTGTTCGGCATACCAGTATGTACGTAAATTTCAAGGGCGAAATTCTATAAGGAGGGGAGATTGTGAGACCCCAGATTTTATGAATAAATATTTAATTTTCTCGAAATATTTTTTTAATATTATGGTATGAATTTGATATAATGTTGTAGTTGTGGGTAGTATTTATAAATTTTGCAAAGTAGGCAAGTTGTCATATAATATTCGATTGGTCGGGGAATATTCATTTTAGTAGGGAATATTCGTACAATGGTACAATTATTGGTGGACCCCACAACAGAATTATTGTCGGATTGAGAAAATGACAAAAATATTTTTATGAAAATAACTAGCGGAAGTTTTACTGCAGTTAATATTGTTGAACTACTTTTTAGAGTAGTAAAAATGAATACGATGTCTGGCGCTGGTTGCATAAGAGTAGCACACCAGATTGATTATTGATGCTTACGTGAGAAAACACTCGGTTTGGTTTAATTATTGCTACAAAGATTACTTGTTGCGTAGATCTCATATTATTTGATTCAATTATTGTTGATTTATAAGTTTTGTTTTATTAGTATTATTAACGTAATAAAAGCAGAAAACTTTTTTATATAAAAAAAAAAATACTTTTATAAAGTTATTCGCTTTTATTAGACAATAATTAGATTATATTATATTTTATTATGCATAGTGTTTGTATAGTGTTTGCATAGTATTTGCATAAGTAAAATCTTTTATAAAGTTATTCGTTTTATTAGATTATAAATAGAATATATTATATTTTATTTAAAAGATTTTGCTTTAAATATGGACCGCCGATTAAAAGTAAATCAATCTGACCGTTCATGAGATAGTTACTATCTGTACCATTTTCTATAAATAGAAGCTCATTCCTTCATTATTTTCTTACTTAATTTTTGAAACTCTGAGAGAGAAAACTATAGAGAAATTCTTCTTCTATAATTTAGGCGTATTTCTTTAGAGTTTAAGAAAGCCTTAAGCGTAGTACAAGTTTTCTTCGAGTATGTCATCGCCTACCAAATTTTAATACTCTTCTTTTCAAGGTAAGGATTATTTTTTTTTTGTATTCAAGAGAAATTATTTTTTCATATTCATATGAATATTATTATCGTTCAATATTCATTATATTCGCTTTAATATTAAGTAAAAAATATTATTTTCATTCAATATTCGTAAGGAATATTATTTTCATTCAATATTCGAAAGGGTTATTATTTATTTCATATTTTAAAGGGATATTATTTTTCGTATTCGTATGAATAGTATTTTTGTTAAAAAGGGATTTCTGTCAGGGGCAGTTTCGTAATTTTTTTGACCCTCAAAAATTCTGGAAAAATTTGAAATGATAATTTGATGAGTTTCTTGTATTGTGTCCAAAAATGGCGATTTTTGGATGTATAGATTAAGAGTTATGGATTTTATGAGAAAAGACTATTTTAAAAGTAAACCCTTATAACTCCTTGTGGTTAACTCCAAAATTGGTGAAATTTTTATTGGGAGTACATGTATATAGCAGGAGTATATCCTATAAATTTTGAAATTTTTGGACAAAAGTACAATTTATGATAAATGTCTAAATATTCGGCAGTTTTGACCATATGAAAAATAGTAAATGAATTTTAAAAATTTCGAGAAAAATATATGTTCAATATGAGACTACATTCTGCTAAATCCCAGAAAAGAATAATTTTTGGGACTGATTTGGTATTTTTCATAAAAATGGTTTAGTTACGAGCATATGAATTAAATATGTTATATGAAGTTAAAAATTTGGTAAATAGGATTTTATGGCTTGAAAATCTTTTATAAGGTATATGCAGATTTTTGATGAGTTATTTGATCATTGGTGATGAAATCTTATGAGTATGGCATTTTTAAATGATTAAATGCATTATTTGGTAAAGTGTAAACAATTAAATTAAATTGTTTATAAGTTTAAGAAGTGATTAAAATATTGTTATAATATTAACAATATTAGATTATGAGTTTATTAAGTGATTGATAATATTTGGATAAATTTAAAGTCTTTAATATTTATCCTTATTTTCGCTTGATTAATGCTTATATCATTATCACGATCCTCATGTTTATATTATGTTGAAAAGTCATCTCATGGCCTATAAATGCATGGATGGACTTGGTATGATTATGACTGGGGATTATTAGGTATAATCATGAGTAATGTTATAAATGATGTGGTAAAAGTCCTCATTGTCTGTGAATGCATTGATGGACAATTTTTGGTATGATCATGGCTATGGATTCTCTTCGGCCGTTGGAGTAAAGATGAATTGTTTTATGGCATGATCAGGACCGTTGTTGAAAACACAATTATCTTTGGCCCGTAGTGCATGGATAATTTGTGATCGTGATACTAAAGAATATCCTTGACCGTAATGCAGGGGTGATTCGATGATGTGGATTATTTATTAAGCTGAGTCTCCGCGATAAAAATGATGAAAAACTTTTTAAATTATAAAAGATAGTAGATTTTATTCTTTACTTTACTCTTCGAATGAATTGCTTGTTCCGCTACAGTTAAACTTGATTTTTATTATATTTTATCAGTTTAACATTGTTGAAGACTAATGATAAATTATTCTGCATTATCTTAGTCATAATATTTCTTACTGGGCTAGTTGAGCTCACCCTTTCTTTCACTGTTCTCCTTAGGAAATGAGAATATAGCTGTGACGAGTCGGGGAACGGAGTGACAGTCCAGATGATAGCATTAGTAGTCCTCACTATTCTGTGAAATAGTGTGATAATAAATGTAATGAGAACTCCATTGTGTTTGAATATTGTCTAGAAGACAATATTTGAGTCAAAATTCTCAGTTATATTTTGTCGTATGTTACACGACAGTTGTATAATATTAAGTTTGTATTTGATTTATGTACCATGCAAGTGGCGACCCAAGATGGGTGACGTATACCTAATTTTGGGGGCGCCACATATATGATGAGGAAAATATTGATTTTATGTGGATATAGATGGAGAAAATTTTTAATGAGACAATTGTTAAAAATTAATATTTATCTTTTTCTGATAAAATAATTCATTTAAATATATTATTATATTTTAATAATATAATAATGGTGATATTTTTACAATGAATGTGGGATATATGGGTGTAAGACCCCGAAATTTTTTAAATAAAATGGAATTTCCTTTATTTATTATTTTGAAATAGTAAGGGTTAATTTGATTAATGTGGTTAGTTATGGGTAAAATGTGCAAATAAGCAACTAGTTATAAAATATTCATTTTATCGGAGAATATTCGTTTGGTCGTAGAATATTCTTACCGGTCGAGAATATTAAATGACGACAGTGCGAATTTGTGTGGGCCCCATAACGAAAAGCTATTGGCTGAAGAAAATGACAAATATAAGTTGTTTATAAATGATGGCTTAGTTGTTACCGTTAATACTTTAAAAATGCTCTATGGTTAAAAACACAAGAAGCACGGTATTACACAATTATTGATTCTTACGTAAGAAGACACTACTCGAATAATTGTTATAGTAATTCTTGCTCAATATTTTATTTTATTGACTCAATAATTGCTGTGTTGATATTTATTATTACTGTTGTTTCAATAATTATCACTACACAGTATTTTCTATTATTGGAGCAATAATTCATATTATCGAATAATATTATTAGATAACATTATTGGCAATGTTTAGAAAGTTACGCTCAAGGAGAGGTTATTTAATTGCTTGGCCAAAAGAAGAGAAATCTTTACCCCAAGGCCCCTCTTTCTTGGAACCGCCTACTGGTTGTCAATATTGTGATTACATAATATTTTTTGTGAATAATTAATTATTGATTTATATGATGAGGAAAATATTGATTTTATGTGGATATAGATAGAAAAAATTTTAAATGTGACAATTGTTGAAAATTAATATTTTATCTTTTCTCGATAAAATAATTTATTTAAATATATTATTATATTTTAATAATATAATAATGATGATATTTTTAATACGATGAATGTGGGATATATGAGTATATGTGGAGGAGGAGTATTTTTGTTACCAAAATATTTAAAGCATGTTTTATGTGTCTTGGGACCCCATTTCTTGACCGAAATTTAATTATAGCACAGAAAATCACCCGTTTGTGGATTTCACTCAATTTCAGTTTGGAATTTGGAAAAACTTTCTTCTGCAAAGTTGTAGAAAATTGAATTTCCTATAAAAATTTGCGAGATTCGAATTTTCTGATAAAATGCTATTTATTATGAATTATTGAAGTTCTGAAGCTCTGAAATAATTAATTTTTGAAGTTTTAATTTTTTTAAATAAGAAAAACGTTTTTGATATGTTTGTTGGACTTAGTTGGTTGTTGAAATGAGCTGAATTCAGTTGATAAGAGTGGGCGTAGGAAAATTTTAATATAAATTAATATTTTATTAAATTTTCTACTTTGGTGTTCTAAGCATTTTCCTATAAATAGGGTGCATAGGTTAAAATTGAAAATTACACCAGAAACTGTAGTTTTCTCTCTCTTTCTCTCTCTATAATATCGAACGTATTTTGTGAGTATTTTAGTACTTTGAGTATTGTTATACGGTGCAAGTTCTTTCAGCACTATATCCAGTATTCTAGTCAGGAGTACTATTCTTTCTGAGGTAAGGGATGTTATTTTTTTTCGTAATGATGTTATTTTTTCAATATCATTATACCGAAATATTGATCTGAAGTTTTTATCAAATTTGGAACTTTTGGTGTCGGGGTTAATATTCACGTATACGGTACTATTCACGTTTACGACACTATTCACGAATACGGCACTATTCACAGAAAAGTTAAATTTTCATTTTTGTCCAGAATATCTATTATGGATACTAGCTTTGATTGTATTCATGTTTTGATCATTATTGAATTTTACTCCACTATGATTATTATTGAGGTATTTTTGGACATGGATGAACCGAAATACGAATCCTTAATCCTTAATCCTTGTCTTTTGTTTCACTGGATTCGTTTCTTTAAAAATATTTTTCATCATCCTCAGTCCTAAATGATGATGTTACTGAATATCTTTGACCTGTAGTGCAAAGATGGTTGATTTTCTTATGAATATCTTTGGCCCGTAGTGCAGAGATAAACAAGTGTTGAGGTGAACATGACCAACTGATGAATATCTTTGGCCTGTAGTGCAAAGATGAATATTTGATTTAAGATGTATATTGATTGATGTTACAGGGATAAAATATTGATGATGAACTTTTAAATTCATAGATACTAGTAGATTTCATTCTCTACGTAACTCTTATATGAATTATTATTTCCATTGCGAATATTAATCTGAAATTTGTTGTCTATTATATTCTATCAGATTTTTCCCTGTTGAGGACTAACGATAATTTATTCTATATTATCTTAGTCATAATATTCTTTACTGGGCTAGTTGAGCTCACCATTTTCCTTGTTGTTCCATTTTTCTTCTCAGGAGGCGAGAATGTAGCGAGTACGAGTCGGGGTGTGGAATGATGGTTCTAGAAAGTTGTCTTAGTAGTCCTCACCATTTTTGTAAAATAATGTGTCAATAATTGTGATGAGGATTTATTTGGGTATGGATATTGTCTAGAAGACAATAATTGTATTTAAACTCACAATATATATGTTGTCGTATTTTTCACAACAAATGTATTAATAAAGTTGTAGTTGTTTCTGTATCATGTATTTGGCGACTCGGAATGGGTTGGATGGAATGAACCTATTTTGGGGGCGTCACAGTTGGTATCAGAACTTAGGGATATGATCTCTTGCGGAGATCGGGAAATAGAACTAGGAGGGTGTAAGACCCCAACTTATTATTAATGAAATTTAATTTTCTCTATTTATTATTTTGAAATAGTAAGGGTTGATTTGATTAATGTGGATAGTTAGGGGTAAAATACGCAAATATTTCAAAATAAGCAAGTGGTTATAAAATATTCATTGTTGTTTGGGGAATATTCGTTTGGTCGTGGAATATTCGTCTTCGTCGGGAATATTCGCATTAAATACGACGTAGAACCATGTAAATGCCCCATAACTGGAAAGTGATTGGATGAAGAAAATGACAAGTATAAGTTGTTTAAAAATAACGGCGTAGTTGTTACAGATTATCTTCGTTAAAATACTCTTGGTTAAAACACACTAAAGCACACCTGGTATTGCACCAATTATTGATTCTTACGTAAGAAGGCACTACTCAATAATGGTTATAGTAATTAATGCTCAAGATTTTTATTGATTTAATAATTGCTTCGTTGATATTTTATAGTCTTTGTTGTTTCAATAATTGTCATTACACAAGATTTTTTCATTATCGATGCAATAATTCATATTATCCGAATAATATTATTAGATAACATTATTGGCAATGTCTAGAAAGTTACATCTAAGGAGAGGTTTGGTCACCTAATCAAGCACCCAAGAAGGAGAAATTCTTATTGAAAGCCCTCTTTCCTGAACCGGCTGGTTATCGATATTATGATTCAGTAATATTATTTGTGAATAATTAATTATTAATTCATATGATGAGAAAATATTGATTTTATGTGGATATAGATGGAGAAAATTTTTAATGTGACAATTGTTGAAAATTGAAATTTTATCTTTTTCTGATAAAATAATTCATTTAAATATATTATTATATTTTAATAATATAATAATGGTGATATTTTTATGATGAATGTGGGATATATGAGTATATGCGGAGGAGGAGTATTTTTGTTACCAAAAATATTTAAAACATGTTTTTCATGTCTGTGGACCCCATTTCTTGACTGAAATTTGATTATAGCCTGTAAAATCGTCCGTTTGTGGATTTCGGTCAATTTTTGTTTGGAATTTGGAAAAACTTCCTTCTGCAAAGTTGTAGGGAATTGAATTTCATATAAAAACACGTGAGATTCGAATTTTCTGATCAAAGGGCTAATTATTGTGAATTATTGAAGTTCTGAAGTTCCGAAATAATTGATTTTTGAAAGTTTTAATAGTTTTAATTAACAAAAACGTTTTTTGTGTTTGGTTAGCCTCATTAAACACATGCAAGTTGCTGAATTCAGATGGTTCTAGGTGTGTAGACAAATTTTGATATATATATATATATATATATTTATATTTTATTAAATTTTCTGCTTTGGTGTTCTAAGCAATTTCCTATAAATAGGGTGCTTAGGTTAGAATTGAAAATCACACCAGAAACTGAAGTTTTCTCTCTCTATATTATCGGCGTATTCTTGTGAGTATTTTGAGTATATTTTGAGTATTGCTATACTCTGTGCAAGTTCAAGTCATAGCCTATATCCTAGGTTGTTTCAAATTTAAAGATCGATCTTTCGAGGTAAGGGATATTATTTTTTTCGTAATGATATTATTTCTTCAATATCATTATGCTTAAATGTTGATCCAAAGTTTTATCAAATTTGGAACTTTTATTTTGAGATTCTTATTCACGATATCTGCCTTATTCACGAATCACGGCATTATTCATCGAAAAAAAATATTTTCCTTTTCGTCCAAAATATCTATTGTGGATACTAGCTTTGATTGTATCTATGTTTTGATCATTCTTGAATTTTACACCACTATGATTATTTTTTTGAGGTATTTTTGGACATGGATAAAACAAAATACGAATCCTTAATCCTTAATCCTTGTCATTTTGTTTCACCGGATTCGCTTTTTAAAAATATTTTTCATCATCCTTAGTCTTAAATGATGATATTATTGAATATCTTTAGCACAGAAAGTGCAAATATGAATGCTTTTCGATGAATATCTTTGGCCGTAGTGCAAAGATGATCCAGTGTTTAGATAAACATGACCAAACGATGAATATCTTTGGCCCTGTAGTGCAAAGATGAATATTTAATTCCGGATATATATTGATTGATGTTACGGAGATAAAAGATGAGCGATGAACTTTTAAATTCATACATAGAAGATAGTAGTTTGCATTCTCTACTTAACTCTTCTAATGAATTATTATTTCATGCGAATATTGATTTAAAACTTGTTGTCTATTGTATTCTATTAGATTTTTCCCTGTTTAAGACTAACGATAATTTGTTGTATATTATCTTAGTCATAATATTCTTCTTCGGGCTAGTTGAGCTCACCTTTTCCTTTTTGTTCCATTTTTCTTCTCGTGAGGCGAGAATATAAATGAAAGCACGTAGCCTGGGGTATGGAATGAAGGTTCTAGAGAGAGTTTTTAGTAGTCCTCACCATTTTTGTAAAATAATGTATCACTAAATGTGATGAGGATTTATTTGAGTATAGATATTGTCTGTAAGATAATATTTGTATTCAAACTCACGCTTTCTTGTTGTAATAATAAAGTTGTAGTTGTTTACGCACCATGTATATTGACAACTCGAAATGGGTGATGTATACCTATTTTGGGGGCATCACGGTTGGTATCGAGCTTAGGGATATGATCTCCGGAGATCGGGGAATAGAACTAGGAGGGAGAGATCGAGTAAATCCTTCGCTAGTGTGTCTTACCTAAGCTTATTTGTTAGTTGGTCAAGATATAGGGATATTATGTGATATATTGATTTCCTTAATTAACCCTTGTTTTATGACAAGATTTGAGAATGTCGATTGAGAATATTAACAATGGAAATGAAATCGTGTAGAATCCTGTACTTACCAACGAGGAGAACGCGTCAACAAAGGGCAATGTTCCTCTTGTAAACAACACCACCGAAAGCGAGATGATGAACGAGGGATGTTTAGAAGCTTTTTGCGATTAATGCAAAATCGGACGAGGGAGACTCGTGTTCAAAATACGGGAAGAAATGATAGCAATTCACGGGTTGTCACAACCAAGCGCTTCAAAGAGTTGGGACCACGAATTTAAGGAAAGCCAGATCCGATCATGGCGGAAACATGGGTCAAGCAAATTACCAAGATATTCGATGTCTTGGGAAGCACGGAGGAACGAAGGTTCCATTCGCCACCTTTATGTTCCAGCATGGCGAGGCGGACTCATCGGTGGAGTCCGTGAAGCGTACCCATCCAAATTAAGACTCACTTGTCTTGGGAGACGTTTGAAACTATTTAATGACAAATACTTTCTTGAAAGTGTTCGTCATATGAAGGAAGTGGAATTCATCAGTTAGAACAAAACAACATGGCGGTGTCTCGATGACGAGGCAAAGTTTGCGAGTTATCCGAGTTTGCACCTCATTTGGTGGAGAATGAGGAACGATGACGCGGATGTTTCGAGAGGATTGAAACCCGGATATCGCCGAGATCTCATCTCTCATAAATTTTTTCTCTATTTAGATGTTATTAACGAGGCACAATTATTAGATGCGAGATAACGAAGTACGGTCCAACCAAGGGACAACAATCGTGGATCATACTTGGAGATAACGATCAACAAAACAACGATAACCAAATGAGAAAGAAAAAAAGCGGACAAAAATGGTAACCACTCTGGTGGTAATCATGGCCATGAAAATAGAAGAAGCGAGTCAGGGGGAGATTTTAAAAAGAGGAGATTTAACAACAACCATGTGAAGACGACAGTGCCGGCAACAACTAGTTCCAAGAGAGGAGAAAGACCACCGGTCATATGCTACAAATGCGGGAAAGAGGGACATATCAACCCAAATTGCCCACAACAGTTTAAGGTATGCTATAATTGTGGAAAGGAAGGACATATCGCTCGAGATTGTACGGTAACGAAACCAAGTTCAGCGGGGACGATGACTCAAAAGGCTGTCCCAGAAAAGTCAAAGTAAACAGTTCCTAGAAGAGCGTTTGTCGTGACTGATCAAAATGCAAGGAACCCAAACGAGGTGATCACGGGTAAGCTAATCGTAAATTCTTGCGAAGTTTATACATTACTTGATACCGGTGCTACCCATTCATTTATCTCTCCTACTTGTGCTCAACGTTTAAACTTGACTCCGGAGAAATTAGACTTTGACCTATCTGTGGAAACTCCGTTAGGAGAAACTTTCATCACATCCACTGTTTATAAATCTTGTCAAATCCAAGTTGGTACCATCACATTACCTGTTGACCTTATCTCTTTAAAGATACTTGCTTTTGATGTGATTTTAGGGATTGATTGGTTAACTACTCATCATGCCAAAATTGATTATTTTCGTAAGGTTGTTAGTTTTCATATTCCTAACCAACCTGTTGTATGAATTCAAGCAACTAAACCATTAAAATCAATCAACATCATATCTAATCATAAAGCTATTCGTTTATTGAAAAACGGATGTCAAGCTTTCTTAGCCCATGTTATGGATTTGAATAAAGACACGTCCAAATTTGAATAATATTCCTGTTGTTATTGACTTTTCGACGTATTTCTGAAGAACTTCCCTTACCTACCCCGTAACGTGAAGTTGAATTCTTTATTGATCTTGAACTTGGTACAAAGCCCATTTCTAAAACCCCATATCGAATGGCTCCTATTGAACTTCAGGAGTTAAAGGTCCAACTACAGGAGTTGTTGGACATCGGTTTCATTCGTCCTAATACATCTCCTTGGGGTGCTCCTCTTTTATTCGTAAAGAAGAAAGACGGTAGTATGTGACTTTGTATTGACTATCGGGTATTGAACCATGTCACCATCAAGAATAGGTATCCACTATCTCGTATTGATGACTTGTTTGACCAGTTGCAAGGAACACAATTCTTTTCAAAGATCGATCTTCATTCTGGATATCATCAATTTGAAGATTAGGCGAGAGGATATTCCAATGACCGCCTTGAACGTAACTCAGTGCGGGCATTATGAATTCTTAGTCATGTCTTTCGGATTGACTAATGCTCCTGCGGCTTTCATGGATATGATGAACCGAGTATTCAAGGATTATTTGGATCAGTTCGTTGTTGTCTTTATTGATGACATCCTCATATATTCCAAAAGCCGTGAAGATCATGAGCACCATTTGAAGGTGGTACTCCAAAGGCTTCGTGAAAACAAGCTTTATTCCAAGTTGAAAAAATGCGAGTTCTGGCTTGAGGAAGTAGCATTCCTTGGGCACGTGGTGTCAAAACATGGAGTATCTGTTGACCCGGCGAAGATTGAAGCAATAAAAAGTTGGAAGCAACAGAAGACGGTGATCAAGTGCACGTAGCTTTACGGGTCTAGTCATTGGTTATTATCGGAGATTCGTGGAAGGGTTTTTGAATCGCTACACCATTAACTCATTAACTCGGAAGGATGCAAAATTCGTTTGGAGTGAGGAATACGAGAAGAGTTTCCAAGAGCTTAAGAGGAGACTTATTTCGGCACTGTTACTAACAATACCATCCGGTTCGGATGGATTTGTTATCTCAAATGATGTTTCAGAGCAAAGGGTTAGGATGTGTTCTCATGCAACGTGGGAAAGTCATAGCCTATGCCTGCGACAACTTAAAGAGTATGAGAGGAATTATCCTACTCATGATCTAGAGTTAGCGGCCCTGATCGTTTTCTTGCTTAAAGATCCGGAGGCACTTATCCATACGCGGAGAAAGTGGAGATATATTCGGACCATAAAAGCCTCAAATATTTCTTCACTCAAAAAGAACTCAATATCTGGCGGCTGACGTTGGCTCGAGCTATTAAAAAGATTATGACCACACTATTCAATACCATCCCGGAAAAGAAAAACGTGGTAGGTGACTTGCCGAAAGTAGAAGATCGTATCTGCGGGAATGAGTGCGATGATGTCAAGTATACGCGTAGAGCCAACTTTAATAGAAAAAGTTAAGGTTGCTTTCAAGCCACCGAATCGGAGGCGTGCGTATGAAGAAGAAAGTACAAGAATGTGTTCTATTAGGGCGAAATTGATGAAGAAGGAATACTTCTAGTCCACCGGACTTTGTGTTCCTAACGACTCGATTTAAAATACAAGATTATGATGGAGGCACACAATACACCATTTGCAATCCATCACGGAAGTACTAAAATGTATCGTGATCTTCGACATACATTTTGGTGGAACAATATGAAGAGAGAGATTGCAAAGTTTATCTCGATGTGTTTAACTTGTCAACGATGTAAAGGCGAGCATCTAGTACCTAAGGGTCCGTTGCAACCACTTGAGATTCCAAAATGGAAGTGGGAACACATTACCATGGATTTCTTAGATGCAGGTCTTCCTACACGGTTTCTCAAGGCATCAATGCCATTTGGGTTATTGTTGATAGATTAACCAAGTCTGCTCATTTCTTGCCGATCACGGAGACTTATTCCTTGAACGTCTTGCTAGTATATATGTAAATGAGATTGTGAGGTTGCATGGCATGCCAAGATCCATAGTTTGGATCGTGACCCAAGATTCACTTCAAGATTTTAGGTTAGCTTGCAAAAAAAGCTATGAGCACGGATTCTATTTATTGGCTTTCGAGCATACCATCCTCAAAAACAGACGGACAATCGAGAGAGGACTATTCAAACTCTTGAAGATCTATTAAGACTCGTGTCCTAGACTTCAAGGGCGGTTGGGATAAGTATTTACCATTAGTGGAATTCTCCTACAACAACAGTTATCAGACAAGTATAGGTGTGGCTCCATTTGAAGTATTATATGGACGAAAGTGTCACTCTCTAATATATTGGGATGAGGTGGGTGAAGCAACATTGTTGGTACAGAGGTTGAAATACGTATGACTCACCGAAAAGATCCAAATGATTCGACAACGTATACAAACGGCACAAGATCGACAAAAGAGTTATGCGGATCTTCATCGAAAGGACGTGGAATTTAGTATAGGGGATTATGTATTATTGCGAGTTGCTCCATGGAAGGGAGTTACAAGATTTGGGAAGAGAGGAAAGCTCAATCCACGATTTATTGGTCCATTTCAAATTCTTGACCGAGTAGGAAATGTAGCCTATAGACTCGCGTTACCTCAGTATGTCTAAGTGTTCATAATGTGTTTCACATATCTGTATTTCATAAATATGTGAAAGACCCGAACCACGTTATAGAGTTAGAACCGGATGAGATAGCTGAAGACTTAACGTACGAAGAGGTACATGTCAAGATCTTGGATAGGAAGGAGCATGTCCTACGAACAAATGTCATACCACAAGTTAAAGTTTTGTGGAGGAATCATGCTATAGAGGAGATGACCTGGGAATTGGAAACGGAAATGAAAGCGAGGTATCCTCACCTTTTCAAACACCAGTACGTCGTCAATTTCGAGGGACGAAATTTCATAAGGAGGGAGGTTGTAAGACCCCAACTTATTATTAATGAAATTTAATTTTCTCTATTTATTATTTTGAAATAGTAAGGGTTGATTTGATTAATGTGGATAATTATGGGTAAAATACGCAAATATTTCAAAATAAGCAAGTGGTTATAAAATATTCATTGTTGTCGGGGAATATTCGTTTGGTCGTGGAATATTCTTCTGGCATTGCCGGGGAATATTAAATGCGACGGTAGCGATCTTTTATGTGGGCCCCATAACGAAAAAGCGATTGGATGAAGAAAATAACAAATATAAGTTGTTTAAAAATAACGGCGTTAGTTATTCTGAAGTTAATCTTGTTAAAATACTAGGTGGTTAAAACACATTACCACACAGTATTGCACCAATTATTGATTCTTACGAAAGAAGGCACTACTCAATAATGGTTACGATAATTCTTTATTCGATATTTTATTGATTTAATAATTGCCACATTGATATTTTATATCATTTGTTGTTTCAATAATTATCATTACACATATTTTCATTATCGAAGCAATAATTCATATTATCCGAATAATATTATTAGATAACATTATTGGCAATGTCTAGAAAGTTACGTACAGGAGAGGTTTGGTCACCTAATTGCTTGGCAAGATGTGAGAAATTCTTATTGGAAAGCCCCTCTTTCTGAACCCTGGTTGGTTATCGATATTATGATTACTGTAATATTATTTGTGAATAATTAATTATTAATTCATATGATGAGGAAAATATTGATTTTATGTGGATATAGATGGAGAAAATTTTTAATGTGACAATTGTTGAAAATTGAAATTTTATCTTTTTACGATAAAATAATTCATTTAAATATATTATTATATTTTAATAATATAATAATGATGATATTTTTACGATGAATGTGGGATATATGAGTATATGTGGAGGAGGAGTATTTTTGTTACCAAAAATATGTAAAACATGTTTTTCATGTCTGTGGACCCCATTTCTTGACTGAAATTTGATTATAGCCTGTAAAATCGCCCGTTTGTGGATTTCGGTCAATTTCTGTTTAGAATTTCTGTAAAGTTGTAGGGAATTGAATTTCCTATAAAAACACGCGAGATTCGAATTTTCTGATCAAAGGGCTAATTATTGTGAATTATTGAAGTTCTGAAGTTCCGAAATAATTGATTTTTGGAAGTTTTAATTGTTTTAATTAACAAAAACATTTTTTGTGTTTGGTTAGCCTCATTAAACACATGCAAGTTGCTGAATTCAGATGGTTCTAGGTGCGTAGACAAATTTTGATATATATATATATATATATATATATATATTTATATTTTATTAAATTTTCTGCTTTGGTATTCTAAGCAATTTCCTATAAATAGGGTGCTTAGGTTAGAATTGAAAATCACACCAGAAACTGAAGTTTTCTCTCTCTATATTATCGAGCGTTTTCTTGTGAGTATTTTAAGTATATTTTGAGTATTGCTATACGGTGCAAGTTCAAATTATAGCTTATATCCGGTGTTTCAGCTAGAAGTACTGATCTTTCGAGGTAAGGGATATTTTTTTTTTTCATAATGATATTATTTCTTCAATATCATTATGCTTAAATATCGATCTGAAGTTTTATCAAATTTGGAACTTTTGGTGTCTGAGTTACTATTCACGATATCTGACCTTTATTCATGAATACTGCACTATTCATCGAAAAAAAAATTCCTTTTAAATCCAAAATATCTATTCTGGATACTAGCTTTGATTGTATCCATGTTTTGATCATTCTTGAATTTTACACCACTATGATTATTTTTGAGGTATTTTTGGACATGGATAAAACAAAGTACGAATCCTTAATCCTTAATCCTTGTCATTTTGTTTCACTGGATTCGTTTCTTTAAAAATATTTTTCATCATCCTCAGTCTTAAATGATGATATTATTGAATATCTTTGGCTGTAGTGCAAAGATGAATGATTTCTGATGAATATCTTTGGCCCGTAGTGCAAAGATGAACAGGTGTTTAGATGAACATGACCAACTGATGAATATCTTTGGCTGTAGTGTAAAAAAATGAATATTTAATTCACGATATATATTGATTGATGTTCTGACGAGATAAAAGATAGAAGATGAACTTTTAAATTCATACATAGAAGATAGTAGTTTGCATTCTCTACTTAACTCTTCTAATGAATTATTATTTCATTGTGAATATTAATTTAAAATTTGTTGTCTATTGTATTCTATTAGATTTTTCCTTGTTGAAGACTAACGATAATTTGTTGTATATTATCTTAGTCATAATATTCTTTATTTGGGCTAGTTAAGCTCACCCTTTTCCTTTTTGTTCCATTTTTCTTCTCGGGAGGCGAGAATATAAGCGAGTCTGCAGTCTGGGGTATGGAATGAAGGTTCTAGAGAGAGTTGTTTAGTAGTCTTCACCAATTTTATAAAATAATGTATCAATAAATGTGATGAGGATTTATTTGAGTATAGATATTGTCTAGAAGATAATATTTGTATTCAAACTCACAGTTTTACTGTTGTAATAATAAAGTTGTAGTTGTTTCTGTACCATGTATTGACAACTCAGAATGGGTGATGTATACCTATTTTGGGGGCGTCACAGAGGGGAGAGACGAGTAAATCCTTCGCTAGTGTGTCCTACTTAAGCTTATTTGTTACTTGGTAAGAGTATATAGGGATATTATGTGGTATGTTAATTTGTTTAATTAACCATTGTTTTATGGCAGTATTTGAGAATGTCGACTGAGAATGTTAACAGTGGAGTAAATGAGACCGTGGAGACGTCTGTACTCACCAATGAGGAGAAACGTGCGGCGAAAGCCGAAGAATGTTCCTCCCGTGAACAACGCCATACGAAAGCGAGATGATGAATGACGGGATGTTTAGAAGCTTTTTTCGATTCATGCAAAATCGACGAGGGAGACTCGTGCACAAAATACAGTGGAAATGAGCAAAGCAACGCTTGCGGTTTGTTTCAACAAAGCGATTCAAAGAGTTGGGACCACCGAATTCCTTGGAAAGCGGATCCGATTAAGGCGGAAACATGGGTCAAACAAATTACCAAGATATTCGATGTCTTGGGATGCACGGAGGAACAGAAGGTTCCATTCGCCACCTTTATGTTCCGTGGTGAGGCAGATTACTGGTGGGAATCTATGAAGCGTACCCATCCAGCTGCATTCAACATGTCTTGGGAGACGTTTCAGAAACTGTTCAATGACAAGTACTTTCCTGAAAGTATTCGTCATATGAAGGAGGTAGAGTTTATTAAACAAGAGCAGAATAGTATGACGGTATCCCAGTACGAGGCAAAGTTCGTAGAGTTATCCAGGTTTGCACCTCATTTGGGGGAGAATGAGGAACGTATGACGCGGATGTTTTTGAGAGGTTTGAAACCTGACATACGTCAGTATCTCATTTCTCATAAATTTTCTCTCTATTCAGATGTTGTCAACAGGGCTCAATTGTTAGAGCGAGATAACGATTACGGTCAACCGAGGGACCATAACCAGTAGTCATCAGAACAACGATAACCAGCGAAGAAAGAAGAATACGGGCAAAGGTGGTAACCACTCTGGTGGTAATCACGGCCATGAGAATAGAAGAAGTGAGTCGGGAGGAGATTTTAAAAAGAGGAGATTCAACAACGACCATGTGAAGACGTCAGCGCCAGCAACAACTGGTTCTAAGGGAGGAGAACGACCACCGGTTATGTGCTATAAATGCGGGAAAGAGGGACATATCAGTCCAAACTGTCCACAACAGCTCAAGGTATGTTATAATTGTGGAAATGAAGGACATATCACTCGCGATTGTACGGTAGCGAAACCAAGTCCAGCGGGGATGGTGACTCAAAAGGCTGTCCCAAAAAAGTCAAAGTCAACGGTTCCTGGAAGAGCATTTGTTGTGACTAGTCAAAATGTGAGGAACCAGAACGAAGTTAGCACGGGTTAGTTAATTATAAATTCTTGCAAAGTTTATACCTTATTAGATACCAGTTCTACCCATTCTTTTCTCTCTCTTGCTTGCGTTCAACGTTTGAACTTGACTACGGAGAAATTAGACTTTGACCTATCTGTGGAGACTCCGTTAGGAGAAACTTTCATTTCATCCACTGTTTAGAAATCTTTTGCTTGATTCAGGTTGGCACTATCACATTACCTGTTGACCTTATTTCTTTAAAGATATTTGCTTTTGATGTGATTTTAAGGTTAACTACTCATCATGCCAAAATTGATTGCTTTCGTAAGGTTGTTAGTTTTCATATTCCTAAGCAACTTGTTATTCGAATTCAAGCAATCAAACCATTTGAAGTCAAACACTTTCATATCAAGCCATAAAGTCATTCGTTTATTGAAAAACGGATGTCAAGTTTTCTTAGCTCATGTTATGAACTTGAACAATAATACGTCAGATTTGAATGATATTTTTGTTGTTAGTGAAATTCCTGACGTATTTCTTGAAGAATTTCTTGGCCTACTCCCAGAGTGTGATATTGAATTTTGTATCGACTTTGAACCCGGTACAAAATCCATTTCTAAAATCTCATATTGAATGGCTCCTATTGAACTTCAGGAGTTAAAAACCCAACTATAGAAGTTGGTCCCGAGCCTCTATCTGGTGACTTCCTTTGTGGAAAGCACCGAAGCCAGACTCTCCGTAGGGGACGCCATATTTGTACGGTAGTAAACTGATAGGTGCCATTGTGAAGTGCTATCCAAGATTGGGATATGAGTCACAGTTGAGAGCAACCTAAGTCAGTAATCGAAATACATAGTTTTTGGGCTTAGTTGATTACTATCAGAGATTCGTGAAAGGATTTTCTTGAATCGCTACGCCATTAACGCAGCTGACTCGTAGAGATACAAAATTTGAATGGAGCAAGGAATGTGGGAAGAGCTTCGAAGAACTCAAGAGGAGATTCATTTCGGTACATATTCTGAACATATCATCCTGAAAAAGCGAACGTGGTAGCTGACGTGTTGAGTAGAAGATCGTATACGAGTACGAGTGTGATATTGTCAAAGACCCATTTTGTATAACTTATAAATGATAGATATAGAGTTAAAGACTCTAGGGACTCACGTGATGATATACGAGTAGAATCGATAAAGTTAAAACCGCTCAAGCTACACACCAGAGCTGATGAATTTGAAGAAGAAGGTGCAAGAAGTTGTTATTTCAAAAGCGAGAATGGTGATGTGAGGAAAGCTCAAACCTTTGATTTATTAATCCATTTGAAATTCTCGATCGAATAGAAACTGTGGCCTATAGACTCGCTTTACTACCAAGTATGTCGCGTGTTTATAACATTTTTTCACGTACCGATATTACGTAAATATGTGGACGACCCGAACAACATCATTGAGTTAGAACCAGACGAGATAGCTGAAGACTTAACGTACGAGGAGGTACCTGTCAAGATCTTGGATATGAAGGAGTATGCCCTACGCGTAAAGGTCATACCACAAGTTAAAGTTTTGTGGAGAAACCATGCTATAGAGGAAATGACCTGAGAGTTGGAAACGAAAATGAAAGCGAGGTATCCTCACCTTTGCGAAACACCAGGTACGTACGTCAATTTCGAGGACGAAATTTCATAAGGAGGGGAGGTTGTAAGACCCTGAAATTTTTTAAATAAAATGGAATTTCCTTTATTTATTATTTTGAAATAGTAAGGGTTAATTTGATTAATGTGGTTAGTTATGGGTAAAATGCGCAAATATTTCAAATAAGCAAGTAGTTATAAAATATTCATTTTATCGGGGAATATTCGTTTGGTCGTAGAATATTCTTACCGTCGGGGAATATTCGTACGACGGCGCAGCCTTGTGTGGGCCCCATAACGGAAAGCGATTGGATGAAGAAAACGACAAATATAAGTTGTTTATAAATGACGGCGTAGTTGTTACGGTTAATACTATTAAAATACTCAGTGGTTAAAACACAGTAGCACACGGTATTGCATCAATTATTGATTCTTACGTAAGAAGACACTACTCAATAATTGTTATAGTAATTACTGTTCAATATTTTATTTTATTGACTCAATAATTGCTGTGTTGATATTTATTATTACTATTGTTTCAATAATTATCACTACATAGTATTTTCCATTATCGGAGCAATAATTCATATTATCTGAATAATATTATTAGATAACATAATTGGCAATGTCTAGAAAATTCTGTCTAAGGAGAGGTTATTTAATTGCACTTTGATGAAGAGAAAAATCTTTACCTAAGGCCCCTCTTTCTTAGGAACCGCACAGTTTATTATATTGTGATTCTGTAATATTATTTGTGAATAATTAATTATTGATTTATATGATGAGGAAAATATTGATTTTATGTGGATATAGATGGAGAAAATTTTTAAATGTGACAATTGTTGAAAATTAATATTTTATCTTTTTCTGATAAAATAATTTATTTAAATATATTATTATATTTTAATAATATAATAATGATGATATTTTTACGATGAATGTGGGATATATGAGTATATGTGGAGGAGGAGTATTTTTGTTACCAAAAATATTTTATTAAATTTTCTGTTTTGGTGTTCTAAGCATTTTTCTATAAATAGGGTGCTTAGGTTAGAATTGAAAATTACACTAGAAACTGAAGTTTTCTCTCTCTTTCTCTCTCTATAATATTGAGCATATTTTATGAGTATTTTAGTACTTTGAGTATTGTTATACGGTGCAAGTTTTTTCAGCACTATATCCAGTATTCCAGTCAGGAGTACAATTCTTTCTGAGGTTAGGGATGTTATTTTTTTTCGTAATGATGTTATTCTTTCAATATCATTATACCGAAATATTTATCTGAAGTTTTTATCAAATTTGGAACTTTTGGTGTCGGGGTTACTATTCACGTATACGGTACTATTCACGTTTACGACACTATTCACGAATACGGCACTATTCACAGAAAAGTTAAATTTTCGTTTTTGTCCAAAATATCTATTATGGATACTAGCTTTGATTGTATCCATGTTTTGATCATTCTTAAATTTTACTCCACTATGATTATTATTGAGGTATTTTTGGACATGGATGAACCGAATTACGAATCCTTAATCCTTAATCCTTGTCTTTTGTTTCACTGGATTCGTTTCCTTAAAAATATTTTTCATCATCCTCGATCTAAATGATGATGTTCTTCAATATCTTTGACCTGTAGTGCAAAGATGGTTGATTTTCTTATGAATATCTTTGGCCCGTAGTGCAGAGATGAACAGGTGTTGAGGTGAACATGACCAACTGATGAATATCTTTAGCCTGTAGTGCAAAGATGAATATTTGATTCAAGATGTATATTGATTGATGTTACAGGGATAAAATATTGATGATAAACTTTTAAATTCATAGATACTAGTAGATTTCATTCTCTACGTAACTCTTCTATGAATTATTATTTCCGCTGCGAATATTGATATGAAATTTGTTGTCTATTATATTCTATCAGATTTTTCCCTGTTGAGGACTAACGATAATTTGTTCTATATTATCTTAGTCTTAATATTCTTTACTGGGCTAGTTGAGCTCACCATTTTCCTTGTTGTTCTATTTTTCTTTTCAGGAGGCGAGAATATAGCGAGTACGAGTCGGGGTGTGGAATGATGGTTCTAGAAAGTTGTCTTAGTAGTCCTCACCATTTTTGTAAAATAATATGTCAATAATTGTGATGAGGATTTATTTGGGAATGGATATTGTCTAGAAGACAATAATTGTATTTAAACTCACAGTATATATATTGTCGTATTTTTCACAACAAATGTATTAATAAAGTTGTAGTTGTTTCTGTACCATGTATTTGGCGACTCAGAATGGGTATACGAGGAGGAAGAGTATTTTTGTTACAATAAATGTTTAAAACATGTTAAACATGTCGGTGGACCCCATTTATTGACTGAAATTTGATTATAGACTGTAAAATCGTCCGTATATGGATTTCGGTCAATTTCTGTTTTGAATTTGGAAAAACTTTCTTCTGTAAAGTTGTAGAGAATTGAATTTTCTATAAAAACTCGCGAGTTTTGAATTTTTCTGACAAAAGGGCTATTTATTATGGATTATTGAAGTTCCGAAGTTTCAAAATAATTGATTTTTGGGAGTTTTTATTATTTTTATTAAGAAAAACATTTTTATTGATTTTGGTGAGGGGGGACCACTTGTTTGGCTGATGATTTGAATCTAAAAAAGTGTGCATAGGAAATTATAATATATATATATATATTAATATTATATTAAATTTTCTGCTTTGGTGTTCTAAAGATTTTTCATAAATAGGTCTTTAGGTTAGAATTAAAAATTACAATCGAATCTTTGAAGTTTTCTCTCTTTCTCTCTCGATATATTGAGCGTATTCTTGTGAGTATTTTAATACTTTGAGTGTTGCTATACGGTATAAGTTCAAGTCATAGTCTATATCCAGTGTTTCAACTAGAAGTACTATTCTTTCGAGGTAAGGGATATTATTTTTTTTCGTAAATGATATTATTTCTTCAATACCATTATGCCGAAATATTGATATGAATTTTTTATCAAATTTGGAACTTTTTGGTGTGTCGGGTTACTATTCACGATATCTGGCACTATTCACGAATCTGGCACTATTCACGTAAAAATTAAATTTTTGTTTTTGTCCAAAATATCTATTATGGATACTAGCTTTGATTATATCCATGTTTTGATCATTCTTGAATTTTACTCCACTATGATTATTATTGAGGTATTTTTGGACGTGAATAAACCGAAATACGAATCCTTAATCCTTAATTCTTGTCTTTTGTTTCACTGGATTCGTTTCTTTAAAAATATTTTTCATCATCCTCAGTCCTAAATGATGATGTTACTGAATATCTTTGATCTGTAGTACAAAGATGGTTAATTTTCTTATGAATATCTTTGGCCCGTAGTGCAAAGATGAACAGGTGTTGAGGTGAACATGACCAATTGATGAATATCTTTGGCCCGTAGTCCAAAGATGAATATTTGATTCTAGATGTGTATTGATTGATGTTACAGGGATAAAAATACTGATGATGGACTTTTAAATTCATAGATAATAGTAGATTTCATTCTCTACTTAACTCTTCTATGAATTATTATTTCCGCTGCGAATATTGATCTGAAACTTGTTGTCTATTATATTCTATCAGATTATTCCCTGTTGAGGACTAACGATAATTTGTTCTATATTATCTTAGTCATAATATTCTTTACTGGGCTAGTTGAGCTCACCCTTTTCCTTGTTGTTCCATTTTTCTTTCCAGGAGGGGAGAATGTAGCGAGTACGAGTCGGGGTGTGGAATGATGATTCTAGAAAGTTGTCTTAGTAGTCCTCACCATTTTTATAAAATAATGTATCAATAATTGTGATGAAGATTTATTTGGGTATGAATATTGTCTAGAAGACAATAATTGTATTTAAACTCACAGTATATATGTTATCGTATTTTTCACAACAAATGTATTAATAAAGTTGTAGTTGTTTACATCTACGTATTTTGGCGATTTCGAGAATGGGTTGGATGGAATGGACCTATTTTGGGGCGTCACATAAATGAACTGAGTCGAGCTGAGTATCTAGTTACTCAGATTGATTCACAAAATTTATCGAGTATAAAATAATATTAGATTGAGGTTCGTTTAACTATCGAGTCAAGTCAAGTAAGTTCTTGAATCGAGCCGTTTGAACTTTTCGAACGAATATGATTCGAGTATAATAAAAAATCGCAATTTGAAATGGTTCGAGTAATTTATTAAATTTTAAAATTTATTCATATTTGAATTATTTATATTTCGAGTCTGGTTCGATTCGAATTTTTAATCGAATATGTATAAATTAAATCCGAACTATTTACTCATTTTACAATCTTATTTAATAGAGACAAATATGTCGGTATCTCCATTAAAACCATCACCAATTAAAAGGATACGCTAGCTAACTTAAACTATACAAGTATTTAAAAGTAATTAATATAGCATCCAACGTGTTACAATGCAACAAACAATAAAGATGATAATAATAATAATAATTTTTGTAAGTTTATTGGGTGACGTCGCCCATGACCAACTAGGCCATTTTCTTGAATTAAATCACCCAGAACCTTCCGTGTTCATATTGCAATAAAGAATTAATCAATTACAACCAAGTCACCAACCATTTACTTTTCTGAGTGTTTGACTTTTCTAAGCCAATTAGTACCTTGCCGTCTAATTCAAGATTTGTATAAGCAAGATCAAGAAATCAGAATCCCAGAGCCTCAAAAATACTTAGTTTCTAGTACTTGTTTAAAGAAGCAAAAAAAGTGTAAGAATGGGTGATGGAGCAGTTAAGTTGTTGGGTGTTTGGGGAAGCCCATTTAGCCGAAGAGTAGAAATTGCTCTGAAATTAAAGGGGGTAGAATATGAATTTATAACACAAGATCTGTCCAACAAGAGTCCTATACTTGTCAAATACAACCCTGTTCATAAGAAGGTCCCTGTGCTCTTGCACAATGGCAAACCAATTGCCGAGTCTCTTATCATTGTTGAGTACATTGATGAGACCTGGAAATCCGGCACACCCATTTTGCCTGCAGATCCTTACGGCAAAGCCATGGCGCGGTTCTGGGCAAAATTCATTGATGATAAGGTATAATACTATAGAACAGAGAAAATCTATTTATTATTTAGGCTTATTCTAGTTGTCCTGCATATTTTGTCCTGTTCCTGTACCATTTATTGGTAATAAAACTAATTGATTCTTTAATTTGCGTGTAGTGCTTGCCTGCGATATATAAGATTAGGCGATGCCAAGGCGAGGAACAAGAGAAGGCCATTGAAGAAGCTGTTGAGCTCCTAAAAATACTTGATAATGAACTCCAGGGGAAGAAGTTCTTTGGTGGAGAGACTATTGGACTGGCTGATATTGCTGCTAATTTTATAGGTCTTTGGCTCGGAATTTATCAAGAGATGTTGGGGATACAAGTGCTGACAAGTGAGAAGCTTCCCAGATTAAGTGAATGGGCTAATGAATACCTTAACTCCACCATTATCAAGCAAAGCTTGCCTCCTAGAGATGAACTATCCGCACGGCTACGCTCTTATTTCAAACCAACAAAATGATATTACTACACTGATAGTGTTGTGTACCATATGCTGCACAAAGATCATGGAAAGTTTTCTATGGCAAATCATCTAATCACAAACTATCCTTTGTTGTTTTTTTTAATGATGTCTAATGTTAATTGGGCTTGTTTGGGAAGTTCACTTTTTGTTTTTGTTTGATCAGTTGAGGGAAAACTGATGTATGTACTATGTAGTAGTCTGTGTTCAACAATGTGTTGAACTTGTTCCATTTTCATACTTCCTAATAAAATCATTTTCCTTTAGTAGTTTTTGACTTGAACCAATAGTATGTCAACATATTCTAATTCAAAGTTTCCATTAGCTTGAACATATTCAAATTCAAATTGAACTTGACTTTAAAATGGACTAATTAAATAAGTAAAAGATTTAAGAGTTTTTATTCCATGGGAAATCAGTCCTTTAAAGCACCACATAAGTTTCATCAGGTTTCTGATTGTTCATGCATCAGCATTCATTATAAGCAAGCCAAATAATGGTCGCTTCTGCTGCTGATTCAAACCCATTCCTGATAGCAATAAATCCTAGTACTATATTTTGTGCTTGGAAATATGGAATAAAACATATACTAATCAGTTTTAAGTAAAATATAAGCTATTTTATATACATGTGACCACCATATAAGTCTCCTTTTTTTTCTTTTTGAAAGCCCCAGAACACAACATATTTCATAACCAAGACATCATCATTAAACCAATCAAATCTCATTGAAGAAGGAATAAATAAACTCATAGACAAGTCTCACATAAAAGAGGAAACAAACTTCTCATAACAAGAACCAATCAAATCTCACTGAAGAAGAAAGAAATAAACTCACAAACAAGCCTCACATAAAGTGGAAACCATAATGGAAGACATAAACTTACTCAAGTGAGAATTGAACATTGGAAGACATAAACTAGCTTAAGATGAGAATCGAACTTGAGACCATTGTCTCAGTATCTCAGTTTTAACCACTAGATTTAACACCTCATCAGCCACCATATAGATAACCTAGAATATCTAATATAAATAGATTAACAGTTTCGTGCGAAGGAAACAGATATTTCAACAACAGAAAATGATATTTTCATAACAAAATCGTCGCTATAAATCCTATAGCGACGTTATACCTCTATAATGATACATTTGCTGTAAAAATATAAAAAAGTATTGTGGAAATATCAGTTATCTAATGCGAAATGTGGTTTAGAATTTATGATGATTCAACTATTTAGTTCTCTAATCAAAAATCACTAATTCAATTTGATAGAAAAAGACAAAGTCGAAAGAACTAGAAGTAAAGATGATGACCAACCTATAAGATTAATATTTTGTCTATCTAACAATAAAGTCATCGAAAGCTTCACGTCAAAGATCTCCTTACGTTCCGCCACCCTTTCCTCGCATGTTCATCTGTATTGTGTAAGTTTTTCTATTCGGCCCTACCCCCAAAGTTGAAGAGGTAATGGGGATACAAGTGCATATTTTCAAGTAATTAAATATAGCAAGTGTTAGTGTGAAACATGTTACAATGTAATGAAAGAGAAGATAATATAATATCTATGTTAGGTGGGTGGGTATGGACCTGAGGTCGTCAAATAGGTCAGTTTTTCCATTTGCCTAAAATGAATCATCTAGAACCAACCATTTACTTTTGACTTGTAGGAGTCAATGGAAAACAGTTGGCAGAATTGTACTCGTTGGCTAATTCGAAATTTGTATAAGAAAGAACTCAAAGAAGATCAAAATTACAGAGCCTCGTAGATAACTAATTAGATACAAAGTTTCTATTTGTTTAAGGAACCACAAGGGGTAACAATGGCCAATCAAACAGTTAAGTTGCTGGGTGCTTGGGGAAGTCCATATAGCCGAAGAGTAGAAATTGCTCTGAAATTAAAGGGAGTAAAATATGAATTTGTTACACAAGATCTGTCCAACAAGAGCCCTCTGCTCCTTAAAAACAACCCTGTTCATAAGAAGGTCCCTGTGCTCTTGCACAACGGAAGACCAATTGCTGAGTCTCTTGTCATTGTTGAGTACATTGACGAGACCTGGAAATCTGGCACACCCATTTTGCCTACAGATTCTTATGGAAAATCCATGGCACGTTTCTGGGCAAAATTCGTGGATGACAAGGTATAATACTATTTCATGCATGATTTATTATCCAAAGTTTATTAATTGTTTCTTGGAAATTAAACTAATTCCTTGTTTAATTTGGGTTTAGTGCTTGCCCGCGATATATAATATTACGCGATGCCAAGGCGAGGAGCAAGAGAAGGCCATTGAAGATGCTATTGAGCTGCTGAAAATACTTGAAAAAGAACTGCAAGGGAAAAAGTTTTTCGGTGGAGAGAGTATTGGACTGGTTGATATTGCTGCTAATGTTTTAGGCCTTTGGCTTGGAATTTATCAAGAGATAATGGGAATACAAGTGCTGACCAGAGAGAAGCTTCCCAGATTAAGTGAATGGGCTGATGAGTACCTTAACTCCACCATTATCAAGCAAAGTTTGCCTCCTAGAGCTGAATTATCTGCGCGCCTACGGTCTTATTTCAAACCAACCAAATGATTACTACATTGATAGTTTTGTGTTTCATATTCTTCACAAAGATATGGAAATTCTATGGCCTATCCCAAGTAGTTTTTTTATTTATGATTTTCGAATGTTTTCATGCCAGTCTTGTGTTTCTTAACTCAAGTTTTGACTTTTATTTGTCTGATCAGTGGAGGGGAAACTGATATATTTACCGTGTAGTGCAGTTGTTGTCTGTTGTTCAACAATGTGTTGAAGTAATTCCATTTTCATATTTCCTAATAAAATGAGTTTCCATTAGTAGTTTTTTTACCTGAACCAAGAGTCTGTCGACATATTTCAATTCACTATACCTATAAAAAAAAAAAAGTTAAGCATAGGCAGTATGTCAGTGTCATTGGCTTGAACCTATTAAACTCGAGTTGATGTTAAAATAGACTCAAAATATTCATGATTTTTCCCCCGGCCGTCAATTAGTCCTTTTAAGCACCAATGAAGTTTCACCAAGATTCTTGTTGTTCATGTATCAGCATCCATAACAAACAGCTACTTAAAAAAATTTAGAAAGACATTTTCGTTTTTCTTTCTTCGGGTGGAAAGGGTGCCAAAGCAAACTTGTACATTACATTCAGAATCCTCATTTCACAGAAGGAAAAATAAAGAGGGGGCTTAAATAAGGACCTTAAATCAGCCTGGTGTTATCCACAATTCCCAAGGTTTTTAGCATTTCTCACATGCTAAAGTTTCCGGTTTCTAGTATTTTGAACTAGTGCTTTACATTGTTGAATAATGGCAGACAATAAATGCTCGCTTGTGTTGCCTTCTTTGAACAGCTTCAGCAATACTTTTTTTACTCGTCCTGCACTATCGAATGTAGGTTTGCAAACGAACCGGACTGTTGGGATATTTCACATGAATCTCACATTGGATAAATTCAAGAATATAGATGAATTAATAAGTATAGTGAAGTCTCAACTTAATAGGTTAACCTTTTAGGTAAGGAGATGGTCCAACATGCTTATTGAGTCAGACGATGCACAGGTGATGAATTGATGTGGAAAGGATCGTACAATTCCCTTACATGAACTTTGTTGAACTCGAACATGTTCAGGTAACATGATTAAGTTAGCCAACATTTTGACGAATCACGTCGGCTGATTATATTTTCAACCACTCGAATCCATGTTAGAAATTGAACTACTCGAACCGAACTCAAACTGTAATAGAAAACAATCAATAAATAGACAATGTTAATTTATCACATTTTTTATTGCTCATATAGTCGTATTGAGACCCCAGATTATTGTGAGACCCCAGATTTTATAAATAAAGATTTAAATTTTCTCGAAATAATTTTTTAATATTATGGTGTGAATTTGAGATAATATTATAGTTGTGGGTAGTATTTATAAATTTTGCAAAGTATGCAAGTTGTTATATTATATTCGATTGGTCGGGAAATATTCGTTTTGTCGAGGAATATTCGTACGACGGCACAATCATTGGTGGACCCACAACAGAAGAATTGTCGTAGTTAGAAAACGACAAAAATATTTTATGAAAATAACGGCGGAGGTTTCTTTATTATCTTGTTGAACTACCCAAAGAAGTAAAAGTAAAAATGCGATGTCTGGCGTGGTTGCATAGTAGCACCAGATTGATTATTGATGCTTAACCGATAAGTCACTCGGTTATACTTAATTATTCTTCATGATAATTCTTTCAACATATCTCTCATATTATTGATTCGATTATTGTCACAGTATCATCTGTATTATTTGTTATATTGTTAAATCAATAATTGATGTCTGGAGAGTATTTGGGACACTTTTCGTGTCGGAGTTACTATTCACGGGTTACTATTCACCGAAATTACTATTCACTCTAGTATTGTTCACTCGAGTATTTGGGACACTTTTTGTGTCGGAGTTACTATTCACGAGTTACTATTCACGGGTTACTATTCACCGAAATTACTATTCACTCTAATATTGTTCACTCGAGTATTTTGGACATTTTTGTGTCGGAGTTACTATTCACGAGTTACTATTCATGAGTTACTATTCATGAGTTACTATTCACGAATTACTATTCACGAGTTACTATTCACAAGTAACTATTCACGAGTTACTATTCACCCGGTTACCGTTCACTCTATTATTGTGCATTCGGGTATTTGGGTACAATATTATTTCATTAGGAGATGTGCTAATTTTTCAGACCGTTGGTTGAATGAATTAATATGGACTGCTGGTGGAAAGTTATAATAGTGAATCAATATGGATCGCTGGTTTAAAGTTATAATAGTGAATCAATATGGATCGCTGGTTTAAAAGTTTTAATAGTGAATCAGTATGGACCGTTGCTTTAAGTTTTAATCTGAACCGTCCGTTTAAAAGTAAATCGATCTGGACCGTTCATGAATTAGTTAATATTCATTCCATTCTTCTATAAATAGAAGCTCATTCCTTCATTATTTTCTTGCGAATTCACTGAAACTCTAGAGAGAGAAAATTATAAAGAGAAAGAAGAAACTCTGCTACTTCATTACTTCTATTTTCAGTTTCTTTTACGGTAAGAGGTGTTATTCTTTCTTCTTGAAGAGAACTTCTGTTATTCCATTCTTTATTATTCTGTTGGAATAACCTGTAAAAGTGGCATACCCTATACATAACCTATATATGTGGCATACCCTATACTTGGTGAAATCCTTATGTTATTTCATTCTTATTTATTCTGTTGGAATAACCTGTATACGTGGCATACCCTATACTTGGTGAAATCCTTATGTTATTCCATTCTTTATTATTCTGTTGGAATAACCTGTATTCGCGATTTACCCTATACTTGGTGGAATGACCTGTATATGCGGTTCACCCAATACTTGGTGATATTCTTCTGTTATTCCATTCTTTATTATTATGTGGGAATTACCTGTTTATGCGAAGTACCGCATACTTGGTGAAATCCTTTTATTATTCCGTCATTTATTATTACGCCTGAATATCCTGTCGAGTAATAATTTTACGATCCGGTTCCATATTTATTATTCCGCATTAATTATTCTCGTGGAATAACTTTGTATCTTGTGGTTTACCCTATACTTGGTGGAATGACACAGATATGCGGTTCACCCAATACTTGGTGATCTTCTTTGTTATTCCATTCTTTATTATTATGTTGGAATAACTTTGTTTATCGAAGTCTGCATACTTGTGAAATCCTTTTATTATTCCGTCATTTTATATTCTCATTTAATATCACTGCTTGCGAATGAATTTCACGACTGGTTCCATTACTTATTATTTCATATTTATTATTCTCATTGGAATAACTTGATCTGTCTGAGCACCGCATGCATGGTGATTTCTATTGTTATTCCATTCTTTATTATTCATTGGAATAACTTTATCTATCTAATCCGCATGCATGGTGATTTCTGTTGTTATTCCATTCTTCATTATTCTGTTGGAATAACCTGTCTGTGCGGTCTCTATCGCATGCATGGTGATGTCTTTTGTTATTCCATTCTTCATTATTTTGTTGGAATAACCTGTCTGTGTGGATTACCACATGCATGGTGAATGATCCTTTGTATTCATTCCTTATTAAATTGTGGAAATGATCTGTATATGTGGATTACTGGATGGCGGTGAAAATCCATTTGCAGTTTTATATATTCTTTATTATACTCAGTTGGTGTGAGACCCCAGATTTTATCAATAAAGATTTAAATTTTGTTGAAATAATTTTTTAATATTATGGTGTGAATTTGAGATAAATGTTATAGTTGTGGGTAATATTTATAAATTTTGCAAAGTATGCAAGTGGTTATATTATTCGATTGGTCGGGGAATATTCGGTTTAGTAGGGAATATTCGTACAACGGCTCAATCATTGGTGGACCCCACAACAGAATTATTGTCGGATTAAGAAAACGACAAAAATATTTTATTGAAATAACGGCGGAAGTTTTACTGCTGTTAATCTTTGTTGAACTACTCGGTAGTAAAAGTACGATGTCGTGTGGTTGCATAGTAAGACAATCGTATTGATTATCGATCTTTATGTGAGAAGTCACAGTTTGATTCCATTATTGTCGATTAATAATATGAATTATTATAATGATAATGACGTTTTGTTTTATTAAGTATTATTAACGTAATAAAATGCGAAACATCTTTTATATAAAACATAATACTTTATTAAAGTTATTACTATAAATAGAATATATTATATTTTATTATGCATAGTGTTGCATAGTATTTTGCATAGTGTTGCATAGTGTTTGCATAGTAAAATGTTTTTATATAAATAGAATATATTATATTTTATTTAAAAGATTTTGCTTTAAATATGGACCGTCGATTAAAGTAAATCAATCTGGATGGCTTCATGGATTAATTACTATGCATTCTATTTTCCTATAAATAAAGCTCATTCCTTCATTATTTTCTTACGAATTCATTGAAACTACAGAGAGAAATTATAGAGAAAGCTATAGAGAGAAAATTATAGAAAGAAGAAGAGTATTCTACGCTACTTCACTACTTCTATATTTAGGTTCTTTTTACGGTAGTGGGTGTTATTCTTTCTTCTTGAAGAGAACTTCATTATTCCATTCATTATTATTCTCATTGGAATAACTTTTGTAAAGTGGCATACCCTATACATAACTTTTATCTCTGCGGCATACCCTATACTTGGTGAAATCCTTATGTTATTCCATTGCTTATTATTCATTGGAATAACTTTATATATATCGGTTTACCCTATACTTGGTGACATTCTTCTATTATTCTCATTGAACATCCTGCATACATGTGTTTTTACAGGACTGGTTCCGCTTTTATTATTACTGTTGGAACATCCTCGTCGTGTGTTTTACACCGGACCGGTTCCGCCTTTATCATTCATTTGAATATCCTATCTCGTGTGTTTTACACCGGATCTGGTTCCATCTTTATTATTCATTGGAACATCCTGTCGATGTAAATTTCACGACGACTGGTTCCGTTATTATTATTACATTGGAATAACTCGTTTGTCTGCTGGCACCGCATGCATGGTGATTTCTTTTGTTATTCCATTCTTTATTATACCCAAATGGTTAAAACTTTGACTTATACTCCATGAAATTAGTAGAATATCCTTGATATTTGCGTTTCATCCAAAGATATCTTTTCATGGAAATATTCTTACGATCATTCTTGAATTTTACTTCACTTAACAAAGATCATGTTGACAATTTGGGCGTTAATAATTCATGGATTAAATAATTCTTGAACTTGTTTTATTGAATTACTATGTCATTGTCATCATCCTCATGTTATATTATGTTATCTTTGGCTTACGTGCATAGATGAACTTAGTATGATTATGACCGAGGATCATTCGGTATAATCATGACTTGATATAAATGATGTGACAAAAGTCCTCGGTGGCATGTAATGCGATGATGGATAGTTTTTGGTATGATTATGACCGGGGTGATTCGGTATAGCCATGACCATTGATAATTTGATGAAAATCCTTGGCCGTGGTACGGGGATGATTAGATGTGGTGGTTTATTTATTAAGTTTGAGTCTCGTGATAAAAATTGATGAAAACTTTTTAAAACCTAAAAGATAGTAGACTTTATTCTCTACTTGACTCTTTTAATGGATTGCTTATTCCATCGCAGCTTAAACCGGTTGTCTATTGTATTTTATCGGTTTAACATCATTGTTGAAGGCTAATGATAATTTATTCTGCATTATCTTAGTCATAATATTTCTTCTTTGGGCTAGTTGAGCTCACCTTTTCTTTCACTTTTTCTCTTGAAAATGAGAACATAATTTGGACGACGAGTCGGGGAACGGAGTAATGGTCCGAGAGGATAGCATTAGTAGTCCTCACTATTCGTGAAATAGTGTGATAATAGTTGTAATGAGGACTCCTTTTGAGTTTGTATAATATCTAGTAGACAATATTTGTATTCAAACTCACGCTTTATGTCGTATTGTACACGATACGCTTATATTAGTAAGTTGTATTTGAATTTATGTACCATGTAGGTGGCGACCCAAGATGGGTGACGTATACCTAATTTTGGGGTGTCACAGGTTGGTATCGAGCTTAGGATATGATCCCAGCTAAGATCTTGAGATAAGAACTAGGAGGGAGAGACGAGGAATTCCTTCGCTAGTATGACCTACCTAAGTTTATTTGTTATTTAATTGGTCTCACGAGTATAGGGATAATATTTGATATATTAATTAACCCTTTTGTTTCACAATTCCTTTCGGTGTAATAAGAGTGTAGCTAGGTCGAAAGCGGGTAATAAAGTGGAATAGAACGGTGGTCATCATTTAGTAGTTATATTTGGTGAATCAACTAGGGTGAAGCGAACCCAACGTTGGAAGAGTGTTTTGCCACTATCATACAAGATGTCTAATGACATACAACCTTATGTCATCATAAGACAGGGTTGTGCTCATCCACTTGCTGAGTATATTTACGAGCACTACCTATATGATCTTGGTGTTTGTTTGAAGTATAATTCTCAATTTGAGACAGTGGAGATAATGATAAATCAAGAGAAGACTCACCATTGGGAAGAATATGATAGTAATCTTCTCATTTTTCTTTGGGGTCTATTGGGTAAACCAAGAATAATTCTGTGGCCATATAATATCTATCATAACCTAGAAGCATGGCCTCCCATGTATGCGAAGGTTTCGAAGCACTTTCCAAAGATTCTAATTTCTAAAACAGTTTTGACTATACATTTATGTAAGGTGTCATTGTGACGTACTATCCAAGTCTTGGATGAGAGTAACGGTTTTGAATGATATTTCTATCATTAATAAATTTCTTGACGTATTCTTGAAGATTTCCTAGCCTACCCTAGAGCGTGAAATCGAATTTTGTATTGAATTCGATCACAAAAACCCATTTCTTAAACCCTCAAATATTTTTTTCAACTAAAAGGATCTCATTTCGTGGATTATGATGAAAGTCATAATAAAAGCATTGGAATAATGAAAATCATGGGTATTCGTGGTATTAGTAAGTTTTATGATGAGTTATGTTGGTTAGTATGTAAAAACATGAAAGTTTCTTAGAAATCACAAAGAGTTGAAAATCGATTTTGGTGAAAAACGTAACATATGAAATTCAATTGACCATATCTCTTATTATATTTTGAATTTTGAATGTGGTCAAGTCCTAGAGTTAGATCTATGAGTTACCTAACTAATCCAAGTGGGATTACTGGAAAAAGTATTGTAGATTTTTGTGTGGACTGATTTTAGCAAAGGAGGCCAAAGCTGTAAATTTCAAAAATGCTACTGCTTAGAAACTTTAAGGGCTGTTTCGGCCACTTAAATTATGAGAAAAAATTCTGGGTTTTTGGGACATGAAAGTATGTGGTATAAAGTACCTCCTGTCCAAAAATGAGCTCATTCGACTTAAAATGAGCAAGTTATGACTATTTCAATATTTAGGTTTTTCCGATTTAAAAACTCTATAACCGGAGTTCTATAACTCAGATGACCATGAAATTTAAACTGGAAGCTCACGTTAGCATGTGTAAGGTCCTGCCAAGATTTGGGAATTTTTGGAGTTAAACTTGAGGTAGCTAATTTCTTAAGGAATTAATTAGAAATTGATTTTGAAAATAGTAAATGAATTTTAAAAATTCTAGAAAAAATATATTTTCATTATGGGACTATATTATGCTAAATCCCAGAAAAGAAATATTTTTGGGACTAATTTGGTATTTTTCATGAAAATAGTTTAATTACTGAACATATGAGTTAAATATGTTATGTGAATTAACAAAGTTGAAAATAGGATTTTATGGCTAGAGAATCCTATATAGAGTATATGCATATTTTTTGATGAGGATCTGATAATTGGTGATGATATCTTATGAGTATGGCATTTTGAATGATTAAATGCATTATATGGCAAAGCGTAAATAATTAAGATAAATTGTTTATAAATTTAAGAAGTGATTAAAATATTGTTATAATATTAATGATATTAGATTATGAGATTATTAAGTGATTGAAAACATGGGGATATTCTTGAATCTGAAATAAATTATATTATAAATGTTTAATATTTATCCTTTATCTCATTTGATTGATTCTTTATATCATTATCCTCATGTTTATATTATGTTGAAAGTCATCTCGTGGGCACGTAGTGCGTAGATGGACTTGGTATGATTATGACCAGGGGATTGTTCGGTATAATCATAACCGTAATTGAAAACACAATTATCTTTAGTCCGTAGTGCATGGATAATTTATGGTCGTGATACTAATGAATACACAATTATCTTTGGTAGTAGTGCATGGATAATTTGTGGTCGTGATATTAATGAATACACAATTATCTTTGGTAGTAGTGTGCATGGATAATTTGTGGTCGTGATACTAATGAATACACGATTATCTTTGGCCGTAGTGCATGGATAATTTGTGGTCGTGATACTAAATGAATACACGATTATCTTTGGTCGTAGTGCATGGATAATTTGTGGTCGTGATACTAATGAATACACGATTATCTTTGGTAGTAGTGCATGGATAATTTGTGGTCGTGATACTAATGAATACACGATTATCTTTCGTAGTAGTGCATGGATAATTTGTGGTCGTGATACTAATGAATACATGATTATCTTTGGTAGTAGTGCATGGATAATTCGTGGTCGTGATACTAATGAATATCCTCGGCCAGATAGTGCGGGGATGATTCGATGATATGGATTAATTATTGAAATGAGTCTCAAAGAATGAAATATTAATTCATGGATGTGGTAAAAGTCATCTTTGGTAGTAGTGCATTGATAGACTTGGTATGATTATGACCACGGATTATTCGGTATAATCATGACCATAATTGAAACAACGAATATCCTTAGCGGTGAAGCATGAATAATTCATGGTTGTGATACTATTAAGTTTGAGTCTCGAAGATTATTGGTTTTACTGATTTGTATATCTTTGGCACATAGTGCAAAAGATGAATTGTTAATGAATATCTTTGGCGGGATTGCAAAGATGAATTTAATGTTTTCAACGATAAAGGTATTCAAGGTATCCTCACCTCTTTATCATATCAGTATCGCACCTAATTTCGAGGGCTTAAATTCCATAAGGAGGGAGATTGTGAGACCCCAGATTTTATCAATAAAGATTTAAATTTTGTTGAAATAATTTTTAATATTATGGTGTGAATTTGAGATAAATGTTATAGTTGTGGGTAATATTTATAAATTTTGCAAAAGTATGCAAGTGGTTATATTATTCGATTGGTCTGGGGAATATTCTTGTTTAGTAGGAATATTCGTCTGACTACTCAATCATTGGTGGACCCCACAATGTAATTATTGTCGGATTGAGAAAACAACAAAAATATTTTATTGAAATAAAGGCGGAAGTTTTACTGATTGATCTTGTTGAACTACTTTCGGTAGTAAAAATGCGATGTCGTGTGGTTGCATAGTAGCACTACGGTATTGATTATTGATGCTTATGTGAGAAGTCACTCAGGTTTGATTCCATTATCATTGATTAATAATATGAATTATTATAGCGATAATGACGTTTTGTTTTATTCAGTATTATTAACGTAATAAAAGCGAAACATCTTTTTATATAAAACATAATACTTTATTAAAGTTATTCTATAAATAGAATATATTATATTTTATTATGCATAGTGTTGCATAGTATTTTGCATGTAGTGTTGCATAGTGTTTGCATAGTAAAATGTTTTATATAAATAGAATATATTATATTTTATTTAAAAGATTTTGCTTTAAATATGGACCGTCGATTAAAGTAAATCAATCAGATGGCTTCATGGATTAATTACTATGCATTCTATTTTCCTATAAATGAAGCTCATTCCTTCATTATTTTCTTACGAATTCATTGAAACTCTGAGAGAGAAATTATAGAGAAGCTATAGAGAAAAATTATAGAAAGAAGAAGAGTATTCGCTACTTCACTACTTCTATATTCAGGTTCTTTTACGGTAAGGGGTGTTATTCTTTCTTCTTGAAGAGAACTTACATTATTCCATTCATTATTATTACATTGGAATAACTTTTGTAAAAGTGGCATACCCTATACATAACCTATATCGCCAGATACCCCTATACTTGGTGAAATCCTTATGTTATTCCATTGCTTATTATTCATTTGAATAACTCGTGTATCTGCCAGTTTACCCTATACTTGGTGACATTCTTCATTATTACATTGGAACATCCCATCGCGTGTTTTTTACCGACCGGTTCCGCTTTTTATTATTACGTTGGAACATCCTCATCATGTGTTTTACACCTACACAGTTCCGCTCTTTATCATTCTCATTGAATATCCTATCTCGTGTGTTTTACACCGGATCCGGTTCCATCTTTATTATTCATTTGGAACATCCACATCGATGTGAATTTCACGACTGGTTCCGTTATTATTATTCTCATTGGAATAACTTTGTCTGCGCGGGCAATCGCATGCGTGGTGATTTCTTTTGTTATTCCATTCTTTATTATACCCAAATGGTTAAAACTTTGACTTCTATACTCCATGAAATTAGTAGAATATCCTTGATATTTGCGTTTCATCCAAAGATCTTTTTCATGGAAATATTCTTCCGATCATTCTTGAATTTTACTCTCACGAAACAAGATCATGTTGACAATTTGGGCGTTAATAATTCATGGATTAAATAATTCTTGAACTTGTTTTATTGAATTACTATGTCATTGTCATCATCCTCATGTTATATTATGTTATCTTTGGCTTACGTGCATAGATGAACTTAGTATGATTATGACCGAGGATCATTCGGTATAATCATGACTTGATATAAATGATGTGACAAAAGTCCTCGGTGGCATGTAATGCAAAATGTGATGGATAGTTTTGGTATGATTATGACCGAGGGTGATTCGGTATAGCTATGACCATTGATAATTTGATGAAAATCCTTGGTAGTGAGTACGGGGATGATTAGATGTGGTGGTTTATTTATTGTTTGAGTCTCAATGATAAAAATTGATGAAAACTTTTTAAAACCTAAAAGATAGTAGACTTTATTCTCTACTTGACTCTTTTAATGGATTGCTTATTCCACCGCAGATTAAACCGGTTGTCTATTGTATTTTATCGGTTTAACACTTTGTTGAAGGCTAATGATAATTTATTCTCGCATTATCTTAGTCATAATATTTCTTCTTGGGCTAGTTGAGCTCACCTTTTCTTTCACACCGTTCTTCTTGAAATGAGAACATAAATTTGAGACGAGTCTGGGAACTAGAGTAATGGTCGAGAGGATAGCATTAGTAGTCCTCACTATTACGTGATATAGTGTGATAATAGTTGTAATGAGGACTCCTTTTGAGTTTGTATAATATCTAGTAGACAATATTTGTATTCAAACTCACGCTTTATGTCGTATTATATACCTACGCTTATATTAGTAAGTTGTATTTGAATTTATGTACCATGTAGGTGGCGACCCAAGATGGGTGACGTATACCTAATTTTGGGGGCGTCACAGTTGGTTAGAGATTTAACTTCTATATTCCATGAAATTAGTGGAATATTCTTGATATTTGCGCTTCATCCAGTATCTTTTCATGGATCATTTGGTATAATCGTGAACTGTGATGTTATAAGTGATGTGGTAAAAGTCCTCAGTGGCTTGTAATGCATTGATGGACAGTGTTTGGTATGATTATGACCAAGGATTATTCGGTATAGTCATGACCGTTGATGATTTAATGAATATCCTTGGCCCGTAGTGCAAGGATGATTCGATGATGTGGTTTATTTGTTAAGCTGGGTCTTAGCGATAAAAACTTATGAAAATATTTTAAACCATATAAGATAGTAGATTTTATTCTCTACTTGACTCTTCTAATGAATTGCTTGATCCGCTGCAGTTTTTGATCTAAAACTTGTTGTCTATTATATTCTATCAGTTGTTATACTGTTGAAGGCTAAGGATAATTTATTCTGCATTATCTTAGTCATAATATTTCTTCTTTGGGCTAGTTGAGCTCGCCGCTTTCTTTCATCGTTCTCTTGAGAAATGAGAGGCGTGGCGAGGGACGAGTCGAGGGAGCGGAGTGTGAGTCCAGATAATAGCATTAGTAGTCCTCACTATTCTGTTAGATAGTGTGACAATAAATGTATTGAGGACTTATTTGTGTTTAAATACTGTCTAGATGACAATATTCGAGTTAAAACTCACAGTATGTATTTTGTCGTATGTTACACGAGAGCTGTATAATTAAGTTGTATTTGAATTTTGTACCATGAAAGTGGCGACCCAAGATGGGTGACGTATACCTGATTTTGGGGGCGTCACAATTATACTAGTAATTACCCGTGCCTGAAGGCACGACGAAACGATTTGAAGGTTTAACTGTGACGCCCCCAAAATAGGTATACATCACCTATTCTGAGTCGCCAAATACATGGTACAGAATACAAATACAATCTTAAATATACAACATAAGCTGTGAGTTTTAATACAAACATTGTCTTCTGTATGATTAAAACTCAAAATAAGTCCTCAATACATTTATTAACACACTATTTCACGTAATAGTGAGGACTACTAATGCTATCCTATGGACCATTACTCCTTTCCCGACTCGTCCCCAACTATATTCTCATTTCCAAGAGAATAAAGGAAAGAAAGGGTGAGCTCAACTAGCCCAAGAAGAAATATTACGACTAAGATAATGCGTAATAAATTATCATTAGCCTTCAACAATGTTAAACCGATAAAATACAATAGACATCAAGTTTAATCGCAATGAACATGCAATCCAATAAAAGTGTCAAGTAGAGAATAAAATCTACTATCTTTATGATTTAAAAGGTTTTCATCACTTTTATCATCGAGACTCGACTTAATAAATAATCCACATCATCGAATCACCCCCTCACACTACTACCAAGGATATTCTTTAAGATCACAACCACAAATTATCCATGCACTACGGGCCAAGGACATTCGTGTATTCATTAATGGTCATGATCATGCCAACAACCGTCCATCAATGCACTACGGGCCAATGAGGACTTTTACCACATTATTTGTAACATTACGGTCATGATTATACCGAATAATCCTCGGTCATAATCATACCAAGTCCATCTATGCACTACAGAGGCCACGTATGACTTTCAATGTAATATAAACATGAGGATGATGACAATGATACAAGAATTCAATTAAACAAGTTCAAGAATTAATTTATCCAGGAACTAATAACGTCCAAATTGTCAACAAGATACTTTTTTGTGGGGTAAAATTCAAGAATACTCAGAAGAATATTTTCATGAAAAGATATTGGATGAAACGCAAATATCAAGGATATTCTACTAATTTCATAGAGTGTAGAAGTCAAAACATTAACCAACTGAGTATAAATAAGAATGGAATAACAAAAGAAATCACCATGTATGCGGTACTTCGCATAGACAGGTTATTCCAACATAATAATAAATAATCGGAACCAAAGTCAAAGTAAATTGCACCGAGTGATGTTCCAATGTAATAATAAAGATTTAAAATCAGTCCCAAGGTAAAAACGCATGCATGTGATATTCCAATGTAATAATAAAGATGGAACCAGTCCGCCAGAAAACGCATGCATGTGATATTCCAAATGTAATAATAAAGATGTATCGTGTCCCAAGAAAACGCATGCATGTGATATTCAAATGTAATAATAAAGATGTAACCAGTCCGACGTAAAACGCATGCATGATATATTCCAATGTAATAATAAAGAATGGAATAACATAAATTGTCTTCATGAATACAAAAAAATAATACCCTTACCGTAAAAAGAAACTGGTTATAAGAGTAGGAAGTAGCGAGAATACTTTTCTTCTTTCTCTATAGTTTTCTCTCTCTGTAGTTTCAAAGTGAATTAAAGAAATAATGAAGGAATGAGCTTATTTATAGAAGAATGGAAAGGATATTATACAATAAAATAATAAATAACGGAACCCGGTCGGTGTAAATTCACAATCGATAGGATGTTCCAATGTAATAATAAAGATTTTAACCCAATTCCCAAGTAAAAACGCATGCATGAGATATTCCAAATGAATAATAAAGATGGAACAGAGTCCGGCAGAAAGCGCATGCACAAGATATTTCAAATGTAATAATAAAGATGTAACCGAACCCCGTCAGAAAACCCACGCATGAGGATATTCCAAATGTAATAATAACGAATGAAATAACATAAGTTCTCTTTATGAATACAAAAGAAATAATACCCCTTACCGTAAAAGAAACTGGTTATAAGAGTAGGGAAGTAGCAGAATACTTTTCTTCTTTCTCTCTATAGTTTTCTCTCTCTAGAGTTTCAGTGAATTCGCAAGAAATAATGAAGGAATGAGCTTCTATTTATAGAAGAATGGAAAGGATACTATACAATAAAATATTCTAATAAAATAAAAACTTTTAAATAAAATATATATATTATATATATATATATTATATGTAACATGTGTCAAAAAGAAAATCACGGGATACACTCCCGTGATCAGTTTTTTTTCCTTCATTACCAATTTGTCAACTAAGTTATAATTATATATATGTATAATATACAATACTCCCTCCCTGATTTCCCCCCCCCCATTTCCCCCATAACAAACAAAATCCACCTCTGGCACTTTTTCATTTTCAAAACATGGGCCCCACCTGTGGCCCCTACCTAATAAACAATTTTCTACCGATTATTTTAAAAATGGGTAAATGGGGGTCCATAAAATACGCCAAAAATTACAAAAAATACTTCATAAAAATCCCCTCAATATTTTTAACAACATTTATCACCTTTATTATAATTCACAATATTAATCGACCAGGTCGTTCTCAGGAAAGAGGGGGCCTTCCGGTAAAGATTTCTCCTCACTAACGCGCAATTACCTAACCTCTCCTTGACAGAACTTCTAGACATCATTAATATTGTAAATAATAATATTAATAACTTTGTCGTCTCAATTATTGATTTAAAATATATAAAATATTGACAATAATTGAATCAAATAACGTGAGATACTATGCAGCAAATACTGTAGCAATAATTGAACAAAACTAAGTGACTTCTCACGTAAGCATCAATAATCAATATCGTAATTACTACTTATCAATTAACTACGCCAGACATTACGGTACTTTTACTACCGAGTAGTTCAACAGTATTTGTAAGACCCCAAATTATTAATAAATAAAATTTAATTTCCTCCATTTATTATTTTGAAATAGTAAGGGTTGATTTGATTAATGTGGATAGTTATGGGTAAAATGCGCAAATATTTCAAATAAACAAGTGGTTATAAAATATTCATTTTTATCGGGGAATATTCGTTTGGTCGTAGAATATTCTTCTTACCGTCTTCGGGAATATTCGCATGCGACAACGCAAATTTCTGTGTGGGCCCCATAATGTAATGCGATTGGATGAAGAAAACCACAAGTATAAGTTGTTTATAATAACTAGCGTAAGTTATTCACAATAATCTTGTTAAAATACTCGATGGTTAAAACACAAGAAGACACCAGTATTGCACCAATTATTGATTCTTACGTAAGGCACTACTCGATAAATTTTACAGAATTATTGTTCAAAGATTTTATTTTATTGATTCAATAATTGCTTGCGTTGATATTTTATATTACCGTTGTTTCAATAATTATCACTACACAGTATTTTCCATTATCGAAGCAATAATCATATTATCTGAATAATATTATTAGATAACATTACTGGCAATGTCTAGAAAGTTCTGTCTAAGGAGAGCTTAGGTCATCTAATTGCACGCCAGAAAGGAGAAATCCTTATTGGAAAGCACCTCATCCCGGGCCGTCTGTTTATCACGTGATTGTGATTCTGTAATATTATTTGTGAATAATTAATTATTGATTTATATGATGAGAAAAATATTGATTTTATGTGGATATAGATGGAGAAATTTTTAATGTGACAATTGTTGAAAATTAATATTTTATCTTTTTCTGATAAAATAATTCATTTAAATATATTATTATATTTTAATAATATAATAGTGGTGATATTTTTACAATGAATGTGGGATATATGAGTATATGAGGAGAAAGAGTATTTTTGTTGCAATAAATGTTTAAAAATGTTAAACATGTCGGTGGACCCCATTTCTTGACTGAAATTTGATTATAGTGTGTAAAATCGCCCGTTTATTGATTTCGGTCAATTTCTGCTTGGAATTTGGAAAAACTTTCTTCTGCAAAGTTGTAGATAATTGAATTTTCTATAAAAATTTGCGAGATTCAAATTTTCTGACAAAAGAACTATTTATTGTGAATTATTGAAGTTCCGGATTAATTAATTATTATTATTATTTTTTAGTTTTAAATTAATTAATTATGAAAAACATTTTTTTTTGATTTAGTTGACTATTGTTTGGCTGATGATTTGAATCTAAGAAAGTGTGCGTAGGAAATTATATTATATATATTAATAGTTTATTAAATTTTCTGCATTGGTGTTCTAAGCATTTTCCTATAAATAGGGTGCTTAGGTTAGAATTGAAAATTACACCGAATACTGAAGTTTTCTCTCTCTTTCTCTCTCGATATATTGAGCATATTCTTGTGAGTATTATAATAATTTGAGTGTTGCTATACGGTGCAAGTTCAAGTCATAGCTTAGATCCGGTGTTTCAACTAGAAGTACTATTTTTGCAAGGTAAGGGATGTTATTTTTTTTCCGTAACGATGTTATTCTTTCAATATCATTATGCCAAAATATTGATCTGAACTTGTGACGCCCCCAAAATAGGTATACAACACCCATTCTGAGTCGACAAATACATGGTACAGAAACAACTACAAGTTTATTAATACAATTGTCGTGTAAATACGACAAATACACAAGCTGTGAGTTTAATTACAAATATTGTCTTCTAGACAATATCTACACCCAAATAAGTCCTCAATACATTTATTGAAATACTATTTTACAAAATAGTGAGGACTACTAAAATAACTATCTTCGATCATCACTCCATACCCCGGCTAGTCCCTGCGATATTCTCACCTCCTGAGAAGAAAAATAGAACAACAAGGAAAAGGGTGAGCTCAACTAGCCCAGTAAAGAATATTATGACTAAGATAATATACAACAAATTATCATTAGTCCTCAACAGGGAAAAATCTGATAGAATATAATGTATAAACAAGTTTTAGATCAACAAATGCAATGAAACAACAATCCATTAGAAGAGTAACGTGAGAATGAGTTCTACTATCTTCTAACAGCTTAAAAGTCCATCATCATTATTTTATCCTCAGAAACAACAATCAATATTCATCTTTTGCACTACAGGCCAAAGATATTCATTTATATCACCAGTCGGTCATGTTCATCTCAACACCTGTTCATCTTTGCACTACGGGCCAAAGATATTCATCAGTTAATCATATTCATCTTTGTACTACATGCCAAAGATATTCATCAAGTATCACCATTTAGGACAGAGGATGATGAAAAATATTTTAAAAGAAATGAATCCAGTGAAACAAAAGGACAAATATTAGGGATTCGTATTTCAGTATATCCAAATTCAATAATACTCCATAATAACCAAATATGAAGCGAAATTTCAAAATAAAGATTCAAAACATGGATACAATCAAAGATAGTACCCATAATAGATATTTTGGACAAAAAAGAAAAATTTTATTTTATTTGGTGAATAGTGCCGTATCCGTGAATAGTATCGTATACGTGAATAGTGCCATATACGTGAATAGTAACCCCGACACAACAAGTTCCAAATTTGATAAAAGGTTCAACCAATATTTTGGCATAATGATATTGAAGAAAATAATATCATTTTCATAACATCCCTTACCTAAAAAAAAAACCGTACTTCTGACTGAATTTCGGTATAGTCTTGTGAAACTCGCGACCAGATATAGAACACTCAAATTATCAAAATACTCACAAGAATACGCTGGATAATCTAGAGAGAAAGAAAATTTATTTCTGGTGTGATTTTCAATTCTAACCTAGGCGTCTATTTATAGGAAAATGCTAGAACGCCAAAGGAGACTAAATTAATAAAATATTATTATTATTATTATTATTATTATTATTATTATTATTATTATTATTATTATTATTATTATTATTCTTACGACTTCCTTGACAATTCTCACTTTTCAATGCCGAAAATTTCAAAGACTATGTGTTTAATCACACAAACCAAAGTGGGTCCCACCCAAATTTAATAAAAATCATTTTATTTTCCAAAACTTCAACAATTCATAGAAAATATGTAAGACCCCGAAATTTTTTTAAATAAAAAGGAATTTCCTTTATTTATTATTTTGAAATAGTAAGGGTTGATTTGATTAATGTGGATAGTTAAGGGTTAAATACGCAAATATTTCAAAATAAGCAAGTGGTTATAAAATATTCATTTTTGTCTGGGAATATTCGTTTGGTCGTGGAATATTCAAATCGCTTTGTGAATATTCGATGCGACGACACAAACCATGTGTGGCCCCATAACTGAAAGCGATTGGATGAAGAAAACGACAAATATAAGTTGGTTAAAAATAACTACAGTAGTTATTACTGCTAAGACCGTTGAATACCCGTGTTAAAATACAAAGAATACGCTCTGGCGTGGTTGCCGCATGATTACTCAGATTGCATGTATTGTTGAATTATTGATCCTTACGTAAGAAGGCACTACTCAATAATTTTCACAAGAGAGTTATTGCTCAATATTTTATTTTATCGATTCAATAATTGCTTGCGTTGATATTTTATATTATTGTTGTTCAATAATTATCACCGCATTTATCTCCATTATCGGATCAATAATTCATATTATTTGAATAATATTATTAGATAGCATTATTGGCAATGTCTAGAAAGTTCACAAGGAGAGGTTTGGTCACCTAATTGGCCACCAAGAAGGAGAAATCCTTATCTGAAAGCCCCTCTTTCCTGGAACTACTTTGGTTGTCATAAATGTGATTCTCAGAATATTATTTGTGAATAATTAATTATTGATTCATATGATAAGAAAATATTTATTTGATGTGGATATAAATGATGGATTTATTTATGTGGTTATAAATGAAGGAATTAATGTTGAGGTGTTTTATCAAGATTTTATCGATCGAGGTATTAAAAAATTAAATCGGGGTTTTGAGATATATTATGGGGTTATAATTTTAATCCGACCGTTGGATTGTGGTAATTTTTGGGTATGTTATACATACATAAGTTGAGTATATGTCCACAAATTTTGAACCGTTAAAATGCACGAATGATTTGTTATGAATTTTAAGAGGTGTCTGATTCAAAATTAGGGTTATAATTGATTTTGGTGGAAAATTCTAGAATTGAGTGGGCCCCACTTGTGGTTGGTGAAGAAATGTGCTGAATTTTATTTCAAATGTGGTGGGTGGCAATAGTAGCGGTAAAGCCATCGGTAGCGGTGGTCAAGTCCTGCTTTTGCCAGCTAACATTTTCCTATAAATAGAGGCTAAGTTAGAATTGAAAATCACACCGTAAACAAAGTTTTCTCTCTTCTCTCTCTATATTATTGAGCGTATTTTGTGAGTATTTAGATACTTTGAGAGTTGCTTGTTCAAGATAAGTTTCATTCAAAGATCACTTGACCTTTCCTTCCGAAATCTTGATTCTTTGAGGTAAGGGATATTATTTTTTTTCAATAATGATATTATTTCTTCAATATCATTATCTTTGAAATGTTGATCTGAAGTTTTATCAAATTTGGAACTTTTTCATGCTCTGGGTTACTATTCATGAGTTACTATTCACGAAGTTACTATTCATGAGTTACTATTCACGAGTTACTATTCACGAGTACTATTCATAAAGCGTGAAAATGTTTTTTGTGGAATTTCTATCTTTTGGTGTCTGAGTTATTCACGATTCACGATATTCACGATACTCAGACTATTCACGATACCTGCACTATTCATCGAAAAATAAAATTTCTTCTTTTTGTCCAAAATATCTATTCTGGATACTAGCTTTGATTGTATCCATGTTTTGATCATTCTTTAATTTTACACCACTATGATTATTTTTGGGGTATTGTTGGACATGGATAAAACAAAGTACGAATCCTTAATCCTTAATCCTTGTCATTTTGTTTCACTGGATTCGTTTCTTTAAAAATATTTTTCATCATCCTCAGTCTTAAATGATGATATTATTGAATATCTTTGGCCTGTAGTGTAAAGATGAATGATTTCTGAAGAATATCTTTGGCCCAGAAGTGCAAAGATGAAAAGTGTTGAGATGAACACGACCGATCGATTAATATCTTTGGCCCAGAGTGCAAAGATGAACAGTGTTTAAATGAACACGACTTAATCGATAAATATCTTTGGCCTCAGTAGTGCAAAGATGAATATTTGATTCCATATGTATATTGATTGTTGTTACAGGGATAAAAGATAGACGATGAACTTTTAAATTCATACATAGAAGATAGTAGTTTGCATTCTCTACTTAACTCTTCTAATGAATTATTATTTCCCTGCGAATATTGATTTAAAATTTGTTGTCTATCAGTATTCTATTAAATTTTTCCTCGTTGAAGACTAACGATAATTTGTTGTATATTATCTTAGTCATAATATTCTTTATTGAGCTAGTTGAGCTCACCCTTTTCCTTTTTGTTCCATTCTTCTCGGGAGGCGAGAATATAAGCGAAACGCAGCTCGGGTATGGAATGAAGGTTTTAGAAAGGATTGTTTAGTAGTCCTCACCATTTTGTAAAATAATGTATCAATAAATGTGATGAGGATTTATTTGAGTATAAATATTGTCTAGAAGATAATATTTGTATTTAAACTCACGCTTTCTTCGTTGTAATAATAAAGTTGTAGTTGTTTCGCACCATGTATATGACAACTCGTAATGGGTGATGTATACCTATTTTGGGGGCGCCACGCTTGGTATCGAGCTTAGGATATGATCTCTGGCGAGATCGGGGAATAGAACTAGGAGGGAGAGACGAGTAAATCCTTCGCTAGTGTGTCCTACCTAAGCTTATTTGTTAGTTGGTCAAGATATAGGGATATTATGTGATATATTGATTTCCTTAATTAACCCTTGTTTTATGACAAGATTTGAGAATGTCGAATGAGAATATTAACAAAGGAGTAAATGAGACCGTGGAGATGTCTCAGACTTACCAACGAGGAGAACGCGTCTGCAGTCGGCAATGTTCCTCCCGTGAACAACACCAATGAAGCGTAGATGATGAACGAGGGGATGTTTAGAAGCTTTTGCAGTTCATGCAAAATCGCACGAGGAGACTCGTGTTCAAAATACTGAGGAGGAAATGATAGCAATTCACGGGTTGTCACAAATGCGGCCGATTCAAAGAGTTGGGACCACCGAATTTAAGGGAAAGCCGAGATCCGATCATGGCGGAAACATGGGTCAAACAAATTACCAAGATATTCGATGTCTTGGGATGCACGGAGGAATGAAGGTTCCATTCGCCACCTTTATGTTCCGTGGCGGCGGACTCATCGGTGGGAGTCTGTAGAAGCGTACTCCATCCAAACCGCACTCAAAGATGTCTTGGGAGACGTTTGAGAGACTATTTAATGACAAATACTTTCCCGAAAGTGTTCGTCGTATGAAGGAAGTGGAGTTCATCGATTAGAGCAAAACAACATGGCGGTGTCTCGAAGACGAGGCAAAGTTTGCGAGTTATCCGTGTTCACCTCATTTGGTGGAGAATGAGGAACGATGACGCGGATGTTTCTTAGAGGTTTGAAACCGGCGATACGTCGGATCTCATTTCTCATAAACTTTCTCTTTATTCGATGTTGTAAATGTGGCTCAATTATTAGAGCGAGATAACGAGTACGGTCAACTCGAGGACCATAACCGTGATCGTACCGTAGATAGCGATCAATGTAATAATGATAACTCAAGGAAAGAAAGCAGACGGACAGAAATGGTAACCACTCTGGTGGTAATCATGGTCATGAAAATGTAAGAAGCGAAATCGAGGAGATTTTAAAAGAGGAGATTTAATAACGACTATGTGAAGACAACAAGGTCTTTGGCGACAAGAATCGGTTCTAAGGGAGGAGAACGACCACCGGTTATATGCTACAAATGCGAAAAGAGGGACATATCGGTCCAAACCGCCCTGACAGCTCAAGGTATGCTATAGTTGTGGAAAGGAAGGACATATCGCTTCGAGATCAGACGGTAATAAAACCTAGTTCAATGAGGGACGGTGACTCAAAAGATCGTTCGAAAAAGTCAAAGTCAACAATTCGGGAAGAAGCGTTTGTTGTGATTGGTCATAATGCGAGGAACCCAAACGAGGTGATCACGGGTAAGCTATTTATAAATTCTTGCGAAGTTTATACCTTACTTGATACCGGTGTCTACCCATTCATTTATCTCTCTGCATGTGCTCAACGCTTAAACTTGACTCGGAGAAATTAGACTTTGACCTATCTCGTGGAAACTCCGTTAGGAGAAACTTTCATCACATCCAATCGCTTTATAAATCTTGTTTGATTCAAGTTGGCACCATCACCTTACCCGTTGACCTTATCTCTTTAAAGATACTTGCTTTTGATGTGATTTTAGGGATTGATTGGTTAACTACTCATCATGCCAAAATTGATTGTTTTCGTAAGGTTGTTAGTTTTCATATTCCTAACCAACCTGTTATGCAATTCATTCAAGCAACTAAACCATTAAAATCAATCACTATCATATCTAATCATAAAGCTATTCGCTTATTGAAAAAGCGGATGTCAAGCTTTCTTAGCCCATGTTATGGATTTGAATAAAGACGCGCCAAATTTGAATAATATTCCTGTTGTTATTGACTTTCCCGACGTATTTCAAAGAACTTCCCGGCCTACCCCGAACGTGAAGTTGAATTCTTTATCGATCTTGAACCCGCATACAAAGCCCATTTCTAGAACCCCATATCGAATGGCTCCTATTGAACTTCAGGAGTTAAAGGTCCAACTACGTGAATTGTTGGACATTGGTTTCATTCGTCCTAAGTACATCTCCTCGGGGTGCTCCTGTTTTATTTGTAAAGAAGAAAGACGGGAGTATGCGACTTTGTATTGACTATCGGAATCGAACCATGTCACCATCAAGAATAGGTATCCTCTACCCCGTATTGATGACTTGTTTGACCAATTGCAAGGGGCACAATTCTTTTCAAAAATTGATCTTCGCTCGGATATCATCAAATGAAGATTAAAAGCGAGGATATTCCAAAGACGCCTTCGTAACTCCCGGTATGGGCATTATGAATTCTTAGTCATGTCTTTCGGACTAACTAATGCTCCTGCGCTTTTTCATGGATATGATGAACCGAGTATTCAAGGAATATTTGGATCGGTTAGTTGTTGTCTTTATTGATGACATCCTTATATATTCAAAAGTCGTGAAGATCATGAGCACCATTTAAAGTCGGTACTCCAAAGGCTTTGCGAAAACCAACTATATGCCAAATTGAAGAAATGCGAGTTCGGCTTGAGGAAGTAGCCTTTCTTGGGCATGTGGTGTCAAAACATAGAGTATCTATTGATCCCGCGAAGATCAAAGCAATACAAAGTTAGAGCAACCAAGTCGGTGGATCAAGTACGTAGCTTTTTGGGCTTAGTGGGTTATTATCGGAGATTCGTTGAAGGGTTTTCTCGAATCGCTACTCCATTAACTCAAATAACTCGAAGGATACTGAAATTCGTTTAGGGCGAAGAATGCGAGAAAAGTTTCCAAGAACTTAAGAGGAGACTTATTTCTAAGACTGTTTCTAACAATACCATCGTGTTCGGATGGATTTGTTATCTCTGAAATGATGCTTCGAGCAAAGGGTTAGGATGTGTTCTCATGCAACGTGGGAAAGTCATAGCCTATGCCTCATGACAACTTAAAGAGTATGAGAGGAATTATCCTACTCATGATCTAGAGTTAAGCGCACCGTTTTTCAGCGCTTAAAGATATGGAGGCACTATCTATATGGGGAGAAAGTGGAGATATATTCAGATCATAAAAGCCTTAAATATTTCTTCACTCAAAAGAACTCAACATGCTAAGCAAATGACGTTGGCTCGAGCTATTGAAAGACTACGACCACACTATTCAATACCATCCCGGTAAAGCGAACGTGGTGGTGACGCGTTGAGTAGAAGATCATATGCGGAACGAAAAGTGCGATGATGTCAAGTATACGCGTATAGAGCCAACTTTAATAGAAAAAGTTAAGGTTGCTCGCCACCGACCCTTGAAATGATGCGTATGAAGAAGAAAGTACAAGAAGGAGCTATTCCTAAGCGAGAATTGATGAAGAAGGAATACTTGAGTCCACTCTAGACTTTGTGTTCCTAACGACTCGATTTGAAGTACAAGATTATGATGGAGGCACACAATACACCATTTGCAATCCATCCTCGAAGTACTAAAATGTATCGTGATCTTGACATACATTTTGGTGGAATAATATGAAGAGAGAGATTGCAAAGTTTATCTCGATGTGTTTAACTTGCTAACGTGTAAAGGCGGAGCATCTAGTACCTAAGGGTCCGTTGCAACCACTTGAGATTCCTAATGGAAGTGGGAACACATTACCATGGATTTTGTTACGGGTCTTCCTACGGTTTCTCAAGGCATCAATGCTATTTAGGTTATTGTTGATAGATTAACCAAGTTCCGCTTCATTTCTTGCCGATACGGAGACTTATTCCTTGAACATCTTGCTAGGTATATGCGTAAATGAGATCGTGAGGTTGCATGGCATGCCAGTATCCATAGTCTCGGATCGTGACCCAAGATTCACTTCAAGATTTTGGGTTAGCTTGCAAAAAGCTATGGGCACGGATTTGCGATTTAGTTCGCGCATACCATCCCCAAACCAGACGGACAATCGAGAGAGACTATTCAAACTCTTGAAGATTTATTAAGACTCGTGTCCTAGACTTCAAGGCGCTTGGGATAAGTATTTACCATTGGTGGAATTCTCCTACAACAACAGCTTATCGAGCAAGTATAGGTGTGGCTCCATTCAAGCATTATATGGACGAAAATGTCGTTTCTCAATATGTTGGGATGAGGTGGGTGAAGCAACATTGTTGGGACCCGAAGTTAAATGCGTATGACTACCGAAAAGATCCAAATAATTAAACAACGATATAAACGGCTCAAGATCGACAAAAGAGTTATGCGGATCTTCATCGATAGGGCGTGGAATTTAATGTAGGGGATCATGTATTGTTGCGAGTTGCTCCATGGAAGGGAGTTACAAGATTTGGGAAGAGAGGAAAGCTCAATCCACAATTTATTGGTCCATTTCAAATTCTTGACCGAGTAGGAAATGTAGCCTATAGACTTGCGTTACCACCGAGTATGTCTCGTGTTCATAATGTGTTTCACATATCCTGCTTTCAGAAATATGTGAAAGACCCGAACCACGCTATTGAGTTAGAACCGGACGAGATAGCCAAAGACTTAACGTGTGAGGAGGTACCTATCAAGATCTTGGATAGAAGGAGCATGTCCCTACGCCAAGAAAAGGTCATACCACAAGTTAAAGTTTTGTGGAGGAATCATGCTATAGAGGAAATGACCGAATTGGAAACGGAAATGAAAGCGAGGTATCCTCACCTTTTCAAACACTGTGTATGCGTCACGTCAATTTCGAGGACGAAATTTCATAAGGAGGGAGGTTGTAAGACCAAAAATTTTTTAAATAAAAAGGAATTTCCTTTATTTATTATTTTGAAATAGTAAGGGTTGATTTGATTAATGTGGATAGTTAAGGGTTAAATACGCAAATATTTCAAAATAAGCAAGTGGTTATAAAATATTCATTTTGTTTGGGAATATTCGTTTGGTCGTGGAATATTAAATCGCTTCGAGAATATTCGCATGCGACTGCACGCGACAAATATGTGGGCCCCATAACTAAAGCTTATTGGATGAAGAAAATGACAAATATAAGTTGGTTAAAAATAACGCGTGGTTTATTCTGTTAATTAAGACTGTTGGAATACCCGGTGGTTAAAAATACGATGTCTACGCGCGGTTGCACAAAGAGACACCAGTATTACATGATATTAATTTATTGATCCTTACGTAAGAAGGCACTACTCAATAATTTTCACAAGAATTCTTGCTTCAATATTTTATTTTATTGATTCAATAATTCTTTGCGTTGATATTTTATATTATTGTTGTTCAATAATTATCATTTACATTATCTCCATTATCGGATCAATAATTCATATTATTTGAATAATATTATTAGATAAAGATTATTGGCAATGTCTAGAAAGTTCATCAAGGAGAGGTTTGGTCACCTAATTGCTAGCACAAAGAAGGAGAGAAATCCTTATCTGAAAGCCCCTCTTCCCTGGACTACCGGTCATCGTAAATGTGATTACGTAATATTATTTGTGAATAATTAATTATTGATTCATATGATAAGAAAATATTTATTTGATGTGGATATAAATGATGGATTTATTTATGTGGTTATAAATGAAGGAATTAATGTTGAGGTGTTTTATCGATTTTTTGTCGATTGGAGGTATTAAAAATTAAATCGGGGTTTTAAGATATATTGCATGGGTTATAATTTTTAATCCGACCGATTGGATTGTGGTAATTTTTGGGTATGTTATCATACATAAGTTGAGTATATGTCCACAAATTTTGAACCGTTAAAAATGCACGAATGATTTGTTATGAATTTTAAGAGGTGTATCTCGATTAGGAAATTAGGGTTATAATTGATTTTGGTGGAAAATTCTAGAATTGAGTGGGCCCCACTTGTGGTTGGTGAAGAAATGTGCTGAATTTTATTTCAAATGTGGTGGGTGGCAATAGTAGCGGTGTAAAGCCATCGTGTGGCAGTCAAGTCCTGCCTTTCGCTAGGGCTAACATTTTCCTATAAATAGAGGGCTAAGTTAGAATTGAAAATCACACCGTAAACAAAGTTTTCTCTCTTTCTCTCTATATATATTGAGCGTATTTTGTGAGTATTTAGATACTTTGAGAGTTCTTTGTTCAAGATAAGTTTCATTCAAGATCACTTCCTCACCTTTCCTTCCGGAAGTATCTTGATTCTTTGAGGTAAGGGATATTATTTTTTTCGTAATGATATTATTTCTTCAATATCATTATCTTTGAAATGTTGATCTGAAGTTTTTATCAAATTTGGAACTTTTTCATGTGGGGTTACTATTCATGAGTTACTATTCACGAGTTACTATTCATGAGTTACTATTCACAAGTTACTATTCACGAGTACTATTCATAAAGCGTGAAAATGTTTTTTGTGGAATTTCTATCTTTTGGTGTCGAGTTACTATTCACGATACTAAGACTATTCACGATATCTGACTATTCACGATATCTGGCACTATTCATCGAAAAATAAAATTTCTTCTTTTTGTCCAAAATATCTATTCTGGATACTAGCTTTGATTGTATCCATGTTTTGATCATTCTTGAATTTTACACCACTATGATTATTTTTGGGGTATTGTTGGACATGGATAAAACAAAGTACGAATCCTTAATCCTTAATCCTTGTCATTTTGTTTCACTGGATTCGTTTTTTAAAAATATTTTCATCATCCTCGCCTTAAATGATGATATTATTGAATATCTTTGGCCCATAGTGCAAAAGATGAATGATTTCTGAAGAATATCTTTGGCACCAGAGTGCAAAGATGAACAGTGTTGAGATGAACATGATCGATCGATTAATATCTTTGGCACAGAGTGCAAAGATGAACAGTGTTTAAATGAACATGACCAATCGATAAATATCTTTGGCTTTTGTAGTGCAAAGATGAATATTTGATTCCGATGTATATTGATTGTTGTTATGAGGGGATAAAAGATAGACGATGAACTTTTAAATTCATACATAGAAGATAGTAGTTTGCATTCTCTACTTAACACTTCTAATGAATTATTATTTCATTGCTTAACGAATATTGATTTAAAATTTGTTGTCTATTGTATTCTATTAAATTTTTCCTGTTGAAGACTAACGATAATTTGTTGTATATTATCTTAGTCATAATATTCTTTACTTGAGCTAGTTGAGCTCACCCTTTTCCTTTTTGTTCCATTCTTCTCGTGAGGCGAGAATATAAATGAGTACGAAAGCTTCGGGTATGGAATGAAGGTTTTAGAAAGGATTGTTTAGTAGTCCTCACCATTTTTGTAAAATAATGTATCAATAAATGTGATGAGGATTTATTTGAGTATAAATATTGTCTAGAAGATAATATTTGTATTTAAACTCACAGTTTTACTGTTGTAATAATAAAGTTGTAGTTGTTTCTGTACCATGTATTGACAACTCAGAATGGGTGATGTATACCTATTTTGGGGGCGTCACAAAATAGCTCGGTTATCAGAAAAATATGAATTTTATGTCCATTATGCCTGAAATCGAATTCTCTACAACTTTGCAGAGGGAAGTTTTCCCAAATTTCAGACCAAAAATATCCGAAATCCACAAACGAATGATTTTAAACACCGTTTCAACACCTTTTAAAATTCATAACAAATCATGCGTTCATTTTTAACGGTTCAAAATTTGTGGACATATACTCAACTCATATATGTATAACATATCCAAAAATCACAACGATCCAATGGTCGGATTAAAATTATAACTTGCGCAATAAAGCTTTAAGAACACCGAAATCCGACAAAATACTGATAAAACACCTCAACATTAATTCCTTCATTTTTAACCACATAAATAAATAAATCCATCATTTATATCCACATCAAATAAATATTTTCTTATCATATAAATCAATAATTAATTATTCACAAATAATATTACAAAATCACAATTATGACAACCAGACCGTTCCCAGGAAAGAGGGGGCCTTCCGGTAAGGATTTCTCCTTACTGGTGCGCAATTAAATAACCTCTCCTTAGACAGAACTTTCTAGACATTGCCAATAATGCTATCTAATAATATTATTCAAATAATATGAATTATTGATCTGATAATGGAAATACTGTGCAGTGACAATTATTGAACAACAATAATATAAAATATCAACGGAGCAATTATTGAACCAATAAAATAAAATATTGAACAGTAACTCCTGTAGCAATTATTGAGTAGTGCCTTCATACGTAAGGATCAATAATTCAAAATATTGTAATACCGCAATCATCGCTGCAACAACGCCAGACATCAGTATTTTAACCACCGTGTAATCCAACAAAGTTGATAATTGGTAACAATTTACACCGTTATTTATAAAACTCAATCTTTGTCGTTTTCTTTCATCCAAATATTTTCCGTTATGGGGCCCACAAATGGTTGCTACATGGGTTATTTAATATTCCCCTACGCAAAGAAGAATATTCCACGACCAAACGAATATTCCCCGACAAAAATGAATATTTTAATAACCATTTGTTTATTTTGCAAAATTTGCACATTTCACCCATAACCAAAGCATTATATCAAATTACCACCTTATTAATCAAGAATAATAATTAGAGGAAATTCGATTTTATTTATAAAAAGTTGGGGTCTTACAATCTCCCCTCCTTAAGAAATTTCGTCCTCGAAATTGACGTACGTACCTGGTGTATCGAAAAGATGAGGGTACCTCGCTTTCATTTCCGATTCCAACTCCCATGTCATTTCCTCAATAGCATGGTTCCTCTACAAAACCTTGACTTGTGGTATAACATTTGTTCGTAGGACATGCTCTTTCCTATCCAATATCTTGACAGGTACCTCCTCGTACGTTAAATCTTCGGCTATCTCGTCTGGTTCTAACGTAATAATGTAGTTTGGATCTTTCACATATTTACGAAGCATAGATATATGAAAAACATTATAAACACGAGACATGTTTGGAGGTAACGCGAGTCTATAGGCCACGTTTCCTATTCGGTCAAGAATCTCAAATGAACCAACAAACCTTGGATTGAGCTTTCCTCTTTTCCCAAATCTTGTAACTCCTTTCCATGGAGCAACACGTAACAATACATAATCTCCAACATTAAACTCCACGTCCTTTCTATGAAGATTAGCATAACTCTTTTGTCGATCTTGTGAGGTTTGAATACGTTGTCGAATCATTTGAATCTTTTCTGTAGTCATGCGTACTAATTCTGGTCCCAACAACGTTGCTTCTCCCACCTCATCCCAGCATACTGGAGAACGACATTTTCTTCCATACAACGCCTCAAATGGAGCCATGCCTATACTTGCTTGATAACTATTAGTGTAGGAGAATTCCACCAATTGCAAGTACTTACCCCAACTTCCTTTGAAATCCAGGACACAAAGTCTTTATAGATCTTCAAGAGTTTGAATAGTCCTCTCTGATTGTCCGTCCGTTTGAGGGTGGTATGCGTCAATCAATATATAATCCGCGCTATAGCTTTTTGCAAGCTAACCCAAAATCTTGAAGTGAATCTTGGGTCATGATCCGAAACTATGGATACTGGCATGCCATGCAATCTCATAATCTCATTCACATACATACGAGCAAGACGTTCAAGGGAATAAGTCTCACGTATTGGCAAGAAATGAGCAGACTTCGTTAATCTATCAACAATAACCCAAATCGCATCTATGCCTTGAGAAACTTTGGGAAGACCTGTAACAAAATCCATAGTAATGTGTTCCCACTTCCATTCCGGAATCTTAAGTGGTTGCAATGGACCTTTTGGCACTTGATGTTCTACCTTTACACGTTGACAAGTTAAACACCTCGAGATAAACTCCGCGATCTCTCTTTTCATATTATTCCACCAGAATGTATGTCGAATATCATGATACATTTTGGTACTCCTAGGATGGATTGCGAAAGGGGTGTTGTGTGCTTCCATCATGATTCTATGCTTCAAGTCAGAATCGTTAGGAACGCAAAGTCTAGAGTTGACTCAAAGTATTCCTTCTTCATCGATTTTTGCTTCTGGAATAGCTCCTTCTTGCACTTTCTTCTTCATATGCATCAGCCCCAGTTTCGTAGCTTGAGCAGCTTTAACTTTATCGATTAAAGTTGGTTCTACTCGTATATTCGCCATCATCATGTGGGTCCCTGGAGTCTTTAATTCTACCTCCATCCTTTGCAAGTCATACCGAATGGGCCTTTGCGTTGACAATAATGTACTCGTACCCGCATATGATCTTCTACTCAATGTCTCAGCTACTACGTTCGCTTTTCCAGGATGGTATTGAATAGTATGGTCGTAGTCTTTCAACAGCTCAAGCCAACGTCGTTGCCGCATGTTGAGTTCTTTTTGGGTGAAGAAATATTTAAGGCTTTTATGGTCCGTATAAATCTCCACTTTCTCCCCATACAGGTAGTGTCTCCAGATTTTCAACGTAAAAAGCATCACGCGCTAACTCTAGATCATGAGTAGGATAATTCCTCTCATATTCTTTGAGTTGTCATGAGGCATAAACTATGACTTTCACATGTTGCATGAGAACACATCCTAACCCTTTGCACGAAGCATCGCTATAGATAACAAATCCATTCGTGCAGATGGTATTGCGGAACAGTGCTTAGAAATGAGTCTCCTCTTGAGCTCTTGGAAACTCTTCTCGCATTCCTCGCTCCATACGAATTTTGTATCTTTCCGAGTCAACTGAGTTAACGGAGTAGCAATTCGAGAAAATCCTTCCACGAATCTCCGATAATAACCAGCTAAGCCCAGAAAGCTACGTCATATCGCCACCGACTTCAACTTGATTTCTCGACTTTGTATTGCTTCAATCTTTGCTGCCGTTAATCGATACTCCTTGTCTTGATACCACGTGCCCAAGGAATGTTACTTCCTCAAGCCAGAACTCGCATTTCTTCAGCTTGGCATAAAGCTTGTTTTCACGCAGTCTTTCAAGTATCAGCTTCAAATGGTGCTCATGATCTTCACGGCTTTTGGAATAGATGAGGATGTCATCAATAAAGACAACAACGAACTGATCCAAATATTTCTTGAATACTCGGTTCATCATATCCATAAAAGCAGCAGGAGCATTAGTCAATCCAAAAGACATGACTAAGAATTCATAATGCCCGTACCGAGTCCTGAAGGCAGTCTTTGGAATATCCTCAGTTTTAATCCTTAGCTGATGATATCCAGAACGAAGATCAATCTTTGAAAAGAATTGTGCTCCTTCCAACTGGTCAAACAAGTCATCAATGCGAGGTAACGGATACCTATTCTTGATGGTGACATGGTTTAATTCTCGGTAGTCAATACTGGTAGCGCATCTCCCGCCTTTCTTCTTTACTTAATAAAAAACAGGAGCACCCCAAGGAGATGTACTTGGGGCCGAATGAAACCAATGTCTAATAACTCCTGTAGTTGGACTTTTAACTCCTGAAGTTCAATAGAAGCCATTCGATATGGGGTTTTAGAAATGGGTTTTGTACTCGGTTCAAGGTTAATAAAGAATTCAACATCACGTTCTGGGGGTAGACCGGGAAGCTCTTCAGGAAATACATCAGGAAATTCTTTAACCACAAAAATATTATTCAAATCCGACTTGTCTTTATTCAAATCCATAACACGGGCTAAGAAAGCTTGGCATCCATTTTTCAATAAACGAATAGCTTTGTGGCTTGATATGACAGTGACTGATTTTAGTGGTTTAGTAGTTTGAATTGCATGATGGCATGAGTTGGTTAGGAATATGAAAACTAACAACCTTACGAAAATAATCAATTTTGGCATGATAAGTGGTTAACCAATCAATCCCTAAAATCACATCAAAAACAAGTATCTTTAAAGAAATAAGGTCAACAGGTAATGTGATGGTGCCAACTTGGATCAAACAAGATTTATAAACAGTAGATGTGAAGAAAGTTTCTCCTAACGGAGTTTCAACAGATAAGTCAAAGTCCATTTTCTCCGGAGTCAAGTTTAAACGTTGAACACAAGCAAGAGAGATAAAAGAATGGGTAGAACCGGTATCTAATAAGGTATAAACTTCGCAAGAGTTTATGATGAGCTTACCCGTGATCACCTCGTTATGGTTTCTCGCGTTTTGGCTAGTCATGACAAACGCTCTTCCAAGAACCACTGATTTTGACTTATCCGGGACAGCCTTTGGAGTCACCATCCCCGCTGAACTTGGTTTTGCTACAGAACAATCCCGAGCTATATGACCTTCTTTTCCGCAGTTATAACATACCTTGGATTGTTGTGGGCAGTTTGGGCTGATATGTCCCTTTTTCCCGCATTTATAGCATACGACCGGTGGTCGTTCTCCTCCCCTAAAACCAGTTGATACTGGAGCTGCTGCTGATGTCTTCCCGTCATTGTTGAATCTCCTCCTTTCGAAATTTCCATTTGACTCATCTCTCCTATTATTATGGCCACGATTACCACCCGAGTGGTTACCGCTTTTGTCCGTATTCTTTCCTCCCCGCTGGTTATCATCGCTCCGATGACTGCTGTCACCGGTATGACCCTAGTTGTGGTCCCTTGGTTGAACATACTCATTATCTCGCTCTAATAATTGAGCCTTGTTGACAACATCTGAATACAGAGAAAATTTATGAGAGATAAGGTATTGACGAATCTCGGGTTTTAGACCTCTCAGAAACATACGCGTCATTCGTTCCTCATTCTCCACCAAATGAGGTGCAAACTTGGACAACTCCGCAAACTTAGCTTCATACTGGGACACTGTCATGTTGTTCTGCTCCAGTCTAATAAACTCTACCTCTTTTATATGACGAATACTTTCAGGAAAGTACTTGTCATTGAAAAGTTTCTGAAATCTTTCCCAAGACATGTTGAGTGCATATGGCTGGGTACGCTTCACAGATTCCCACCAGTAATCCGCTTCACCACGAAACATAAAGGTGGCGAATGGAACCTTCTGTTCCTCTGTGCATCCCAAGACATCAAATATCTTGGTAATTTGCTTGACCCACGTTTCCGCCATGATCGGATCCGGCTTTCCAATGAACTCAAGTGGTCCCAACTCTTTGAACTGCTTGGCTGTGACAAACCGCGCATTGTTATCATTTCACCCGTATTCTGTACACGAGTCTCCCTCGTCTGATTTTGCATGAACTGCAAAAAGCTTCTAAACATCCCATCATTCATCGTTTGTTCGGTCATGTTATTTACAGGAGGAATATTGTCTTCCTGTTGCACGTTCTCCTGGTTTGCGACTAAAGGTGTCTCCACAGTCTCATACACTCCATTGTTAACGTTCTCAGCTGCCATCTTAAATACTGCCATAAAACAAGGGTTAATTAAACAAATTAACATGTCACATAATATCCCTATATAATGACCGACCAACAAATAAGCTTAGGTAGGACACACTAGCAAAGGGTTTACTCATCTCTCCCCTCCTAGTTCTATTCTCCGATCTCCGCCAGAGATCATATCCCTAAGCTCTAATACCAACTGTGACGCCCCCAAAATAGGTATACAACACCCATTCTGAGTCGCCAAATACATGGTATAGAAACAACTACAAGTTTATTAATACAATTGTCGTGTAAATACGACAAATACACAAGGTGTGAGTTTAATTATAAATATTATCTTCTAGAAAATATCTACACCCAAATAAGTCCTCAATACATTTATTGAAATACTATTTTACAAAATAGTGAGGACTACTAAAATAACTATCTTCGATCATCACTCCATACCCCGGCTAGTCCCTGCTATATTCTCACCTCTTGAGAAGAAAAATAGAACAACAAGGAAAATGGTGAGCTCAACTAGCCCAGTAAAGAATATTATGACTAAGATAATATACAACAAATTATCATTAGTCCTCAACAGGGAAAAATCTGATAGAATATAATAGACAACAAGTTTTAGATCAACAAATGCAGCGGAAACAACAATCCATTAGAAGAGTAACGTAGAGAATGAGTTCTACTATCTTCTAACAGTTAAAAGTCCATCATCATTATTTTATCCCTGTAACAACAATCAATATTCATCTTTACACTACAGGCCAAAGATATTCATTTATATCACCAATCGGCCATGTTCATCTCAACACCTGTTCATCTTTGCACTACGGGCCAAAGATATTCATCAGTTAATCATTCATCTTTGCACTACAGGCCAAAGATATTCGTCAAGTATCACCATTTAGGACTGAGGATGATGAAAAATATTTTAAAAGAAACGAATCCAGTGAAACAAAAGGACAAATATTAGGGATTCGTATTTCAGTATATCCAAATTCAATAATACTCCATAATAACCAAATATGAAGCAGAATTTCAAAAATAAAGACCAAAACATGGATACAATCAAAGATAGTACCCATAATAGATATTTTGGACAAAAAAGAAAAATTTTATTTTTTTTGGTGAATAGTCTTAGTATCCGTGAATAATTAATCGTATCGTGAATAAAGGCCATATAATGCGTGAATAAGTAACCCCGACACAACAAGTTCCAAATTTGATAAAGAGTTCAACCAATATTTTGGCATAATGATATTGAAGAAAATAATATCATTTGCGAAAGAAATAACATCCCTTACCTAAAAAAAACTGCACTTCTGACTAAATTTCGGGTATAGTGCTGACAGAAACTCGCACCGTATAGCAACACTCAAATTATCAAAATACTCACAAGAATACGCTCGATAATCTAAAGAGAAAGAAAACTTATTTCTGGTGTGATTTTCAATTCTAACCTAGGCGTCTATTTATAGAAAAATGCTAGAACGCCAAAAGAGACTAAATTAATAAAATATTATTATTATTATTATTATTTCTTACGCATGCTTCCTTGACAATTCTCAGCCCCTCAATGTTGAAAATTTCAGCAGCCCATGTGTTTAATCAGACCAACCAAAGTGGGTCCCACCCAAATTTAATAAAAATTATTTTATTTTCCGAAACTTCAACAATTCCTAAAAAATAGCCCAGTTATCAGAAAAATATGAATTTTATATCCATTCTGCCTGAAATCGAATTCTCTACAACTTTGCAGAGGGAAGTTTTTCCAAATTCCAAATCGAAAATATCCGAAATCCACAAACGGATGATTTTAAACACCGTTTCAAGACCTTTTAAAATTCATAACAAATCATGCGTTCATTTTTAATGGTTCAAAATTTGTGGACATATACTCAACTCATATATGTATAACATAACCAAAAATCACAACGATCCGACGGTCGGATTAAAATTATAACTCGCGCAATAAAGCTTTAAGAACACCGAAATCCGACAAAATACTGATAAAACACCTCACCATTAATTCCTTCATTTTTAACCACATAAATAAATAAATCCATCATTTATATCCACATAAAATAAATATTTCCTTATCATATAAATCAATAATTAATTATTCACAAATAATATTACAAAATCACAATTATGATAACTGCATGGCCCTGAGAAAGAGGGGCCTTCCTAGTAAGGATTTCTTCATCTTGGCGGCGCAATTAAATAACCTCTCCTTAGATGTAACTTTCTAGACATTGCCAATAATGCTATCTAATAATATTATTCAAATAATATGAATTATTGATCCGATAATGGAAATATCATTGAATGACAATTATTAAACAACAATAATATAAAATATCAACGCAAAGAATTATTGAACCAATAAAATAAAATATTGAACAAAGAAACTCCGTAGAAATTATTGAGTAGTGCCTTCTTACGTAAGGATCAATAATTCAAAATATCGTGCAATACCGGTGTCTTCTTGTCTGACAACGCCAGACATCGTATTTTAACCACCGTGTAATCCAACAGTGTTAATTCTAATAATTTACTGCTTATTTATAAAACTCAATCTTTGTCGTTTTCTTTCATCCAACCGTTTTCCGTTATGGGGCCCACAAATGGCTGCGCCGTCGTACTAATATTCCCCGACAAAAATGAATATTTTAATAACCACTTGTTTATTTTGCAAAATTTGCACATTTCACCCATAACCAAAGCATTATATCAAATTACCACCTTATTAATCAAGAATAATAATTAGAGGAAATTCGATTTTATTTATAAAAATTTGGGGTCTTACAGAACTTTTTATCAAATTTGGAACTTTTTGGTGTCGGGGTTACTATTCACGTATACGGCACTATTCACGAATACGGCACTATCCACAGAAAAATTAAATTCTTGTTTTTGTCCAAAATATCTATTATGGATACTAGCTTTGATTGTATCCATGTTTTGATCATTCTTGAATTTTACTCTACTATGATTATTATTGAGGTATTTTTGGACATGAATAAATAGAATTACGAATCCTTAATCCTTAATCCTTGTCTTTTGTTTCACTGGATTCGTTTCTTTAAAAATATTTTTCATCATCCTCAGTCCTAAATGATGATGTTACTAAATATTTTTGGCCTGTAGTGCAAAGGTGGTTGATTTTATTATGAATATATTTGGCCCGTAGTGCAAAGATGTACAGGTGTTGAGATGAACATGACCGACTGATGAATATCTTTGGCCTGTAGTGCAAAGATGAATATTTGATTGAAGATGTATATTGATTGATATTACAGGGATAAAATATTGATGATGGACTTTTAAATTTATAGATACTAGTAGATTTCATTCTCTACGTAACTATTTTATGAATTATTATTATTTTTCGCTGCGAATATTGATCTGAAATTTGTTGTCTATTGTATTCTATCAGATTTTTTCCTGTTGAGGACTAACGATAATTTGTTCTATATTATCTTAGTCATAATATTCTTTTTGAAATTTAGTTGAGCTCACCCTTTTCCTTGTTGTTCCATTTTTTCTTCTCAGGAGGCGAGAATGTAGCGAGTACGAGTCGGGGTATGGAGTGATGGTTCTAGAAGTTATTTTAGTAGTCCTCACCATTTTTGTAAAATAAAGTTTCAATAATTGTAATGAGGACTTATTTGGTTGTGGATATTGTCTAGAAGACAATATTTGTTTTTAAACTCACAGTTTTTATATTGTATTAATAAAGTTGTAGTTGTTTCTGTACCATGTTATTGATGACTCAAAATGGGTGATGTATACTTATTTTGGGAGCGTCACAGTATTAACGGTAAAACTTCCGCCGTTATTTTCATAAAAATATTTTTGTCGTGTTTTCAATCCGACAATAATTCCGTTATGGGGTCCACCAATGATTGTCTTGGTCGTCATTTAATATTCCATGCTATAACTAATATTCCCCACCAATCGAATATTATATATCAACTTTACGTGCTTTGCAAAAATTATAAATATTACCCACAACTATAACATTATATTAAATTCATTCCATAATATTCAAAAATAATAATTATAGAAAATTCATCTTTATTCATAAAAGTTGGGGTCTTACATTAACGCTCTAACACAAATATGATTTGACGGTTTAAACTTACCAACAAAAATGTAAGATAAACCTTTGAATTCACAATGAAGATAATGAACTCATGATAAAAACAAAGATAATAATATTAATCGATAAAATGTAATTGTTAATAAGCCCTACTATGAGTACTTATAGTTCTAAACAACTTTCCAACATCATTTATGATTAGGAGAATTAAAATAACAAAAATTAAAAAAAAAAAATAATTCAAGCTTAACCAAACTTTGACCAACGGTAAAACAGCTTAAAACAAGTTTTCTAGCTTAAAAAACCCATTTGTCATGGTCGAAAGCAACAAGTCTTGTAGAGTTTGTCGAGGCTTCGATTTGATATATTATAGGCATGTAACTCTAAACAGATGAGAAGGTATGTCAATTTGAAATGATACCACCCGAACACCTAATTCACTTCCAAATTGAACTCTTCCACGGCATCACATGTGCTATTTAAAATTCAAACAAATCTTCAAACTTTCATTCTCTATCGGAAAAACAAGAACATGGCATGCAACAAGATTTTACTGAGAAAAACTAGCAACCAATTTAACATGTGCATCTGCAATATGAATGCAAAGACTATTAAAGTAGAGAGAATCCAAGGATGAAGTCAAGACAAGCACAAAAACTGATTTCACATTATAAAATAGAAAGAAAGAAAAAACTAATTCTTAGTAAGGTGGGTGAGGTCATCCTACATGTCAGTTCTATAAGAAAATAGTATATTAATGTAAAGAAACAACTAGATCTCCATGTCCAAAAGAAAAGATTAATCTAGAACCATCCTGTTTGTTCCTCATGACTTACTATTTTGTAGCTTGTCGGTAAAGTCAAGGAGATGTGTATAAAAAGAAGTCTAAGAAGCTAAGAAAGTAAAACAAACCAACATTGAAATTGCCGAGCACATTTACATTATATATAGTGTCTCTTAGTTTCAGGAACCATCAAGTTTAACAATGGCCGGTCAAGAAGTGAAGGTGTTTGGAATATGGCAAAGCCCATTTAGCAAAAGAGTGGAAATTGCACTAAAAATGAAAGGGGTGGAATATGAATACATAGAAGAAGATCTCAAAAACAAGAGTCCTGCAATTCTCAAATACAACCCTGTTCACAAGAAGGTTCCTATACTCTTGCACAATGGGAACCCGATAGCCGAATCTCTAGTCATACTTGAGTACATTGATGAGACCTGGAAATCAGGCACACCCCTTCTGCCTAAAGATCCTCACCAAAGGGCCACTGCCCGCTTCTGGGCCAAATTCATTGAAGATAAGGTATATTCTTTGTCCATCTTTTTGTTTACTAGTTTTATTGGATCCGGTTACCATAAAGTTAACTTCATGGTAAGTTGGTCAATTGACCAATACAGTGCTAACACGTAAGGAGAGAGATCACCTCCCGGTCTGCGTGTAGATATTGTATTGATGAATTGACCAAAATTAACTTCATGCTAACCACTCCCAGTTTTATTTCCCCTTTTTTACAAAATAAAATAAAATAAAACTAATTCATTTGTTTTTTTTTTCAGTGCTCGGCTGCCATAATGAAGGTTATGACTAGCAAAGGCGAGGAACAAGAGAAGTCAATTGAAGAAGCTAGTGAGCTCCTAAAAACACTCGAAAATGAACTGAAAGACAAGAAGTTCTTTGGAGGAGATAGTATTGGACTGGTTGACATTACTGCTAATGTCATAGGCTTTTGGCTAGTTATTCAAGAGGCAATGGGGTTTGAATTGTTGACAAAAGAGAAGTTTCCCAAATTAGGTGAATGGATTGATGATTACTTGAACTGCAGCATAATAAAGGAAACTTTGCCCCCTAGAGCTGATCTGCTCTCCTTTTTCCAATCCCACTTCTAACCCTGAAATGCTTCAAATTGATTAGTACATGGCTGATAATGTTGTGTTGCATATGCTGCAGTTTGAACACTGAATTTTACAAGCTATCGTTTGTAGTTTTTTACGATGTTTCATGTTTTTACTACTGTGTCATGTTCAAGAATATCTTGAAATAATTTCATTTTGTCATACGGGTTTCCATTAGCTTGGATTCCGTTTAAATTGAGGTAAAAAAAAAGGTCAATAAGTTGTTCTAAGTTAGGTACCCAAAGTCTTGTTTTTGTTTCCGAGTAAGTACTATGTAGTAGGCTATGTTATGCTAAAGAACTTGTTGAAGTAATTTCACTTTCACAAGTTTACATTTAGTAGTTTTTGACTTAATTAAACAAGAGTTTGTCAGTATATTCCAATTCAAAGTTTCTATCAAATTCCAATTGAATTGTCTAAAATGGACTCAATAAGGAAAGACTCTGATTTTTCCCAGGTCAATCAGTCCCTTTAAGCACCACAGAAGTTTCACCAAGCTTCTGCTTGTTCATTCATCAACATCCATAAGTCCCTCTCCAGTAGGCCAGAGCTCCATCAATCAACCCTAGACTAAATATAGTCCAGAACTCAGCAGCTAGACTAAATATAGTCTAAAAGATTTTTCGGTGAATCCAAAAGACTATATCAAGGAATCTGATTATAGTGGACTATAATTTTTAGTATATTTAAATAGGAGTGTGGAAGAATGATTGGTAGACTATAATTTATTAAATTTAATATAATCTTTTAATATTATAGTCCATGTGATAGTCCATCTACTGGAAGAATTGAAAGACTATCCCATGGATTGATGTCATTTAAACTAAATATAGTTCATGATATAGTTCATAATAAACAGCTGAAAATAAAACTTGAAAAGAAAAAGTAGAAGAGAGGATCAACTGTTTCAGTTTTTCTTCAAACTGTTCTTATGAATCAAATGAACAGAAGGAGCCAACAAGATTGAGGTAAGAAGAACTAAGTATCATCCAAATAAAAGGCCGAAATATATGAAATGAGAAAAAAAATATTAAATGTAACACTGATAACTCCTCATCAACTATTATGCAAAAAAGAAATTTGTGGGTCACCACTTGATGACCTAGAAGTAAAGGCTAATATGATTATGTGAATGTGTGATACTTGATAATAATTTACTATCTCTGTTTAATTGAATTCTGATTCTGGTGAAATTAACTTCACGTGTAAGTTGATCAATGATCAATTAAATATAATATATTGATACACAGAGAGATTATCTTCTGTCTGTATGTCGATACTGTATTGATCAATTTCAATTCAATTTTTTCTCCAAATTAACATGTCCAATGAACCAAAGACTTTCGAGTAAAGTAGTGAACAGAAACAAAAGAAGAAACCCACAAGACCAGAAAACCTTTATTCATTATAAGAGAAAAGAAAATAAAAATCTTTGAAAGGTGGCTGAGCCTGAGGTCATCCCATAGGTCACTTACTTCTTCAAGTAAACAGTTCATTAATGCTATGATTCAACTTGATATCCATGTCCGAAAGAAAATTCAACTTAAAACTACTATAGAATACAGATATATTATAGTTTTCTGTAGCTTATTGGCCAAGTAAAAGTGTATATAAAAAGAACTCAAGCCAAGAGATAAAAAAAGGGATAAGTTCCAAAAATATCCTTGACATTTTTTTCAATGTCTACCGAATATCTTATACTTTTTTTTTGTCCAAAAGTATCCTTAACGTTACGTTTTTGGGTCAATTGTACCCCTGCCATTGACGGACATGCCAAATAGACAAACGGAATTGACAGTGGGATATATTTTGCTTACGTGGCTGCCACATAGACGAATTAAATACTAATATGTAAAATACTAAAATAATAATAATAAAAACAATAATAATAATAATAAACACCACCAACAGTTCACCACCACCACCACCACCACCACTAGTCCACCCCCACCATCACCACCACACCACCACCACCACTACCACCGCGACGCCTTAAAATTATCATACATCACCCATCTTGGATAATCGATACATAGTGCGTAATTTAAATACAACTTACTAATATAACTGGTATACAATATGACATAAAATCGTGAGTTTGAATACAAATATTGTCTCATAGATATTATACAAACTCAAAAGGAGTCCTCATTACAATTATTATCACACTATTTCACGTAATAATGAGGACTACTAATGCTATCCTCCGAACCATTACTCTGCTCCCCGACTGCGTCTCATTTATATTCTCATTTCCTAAAGAGAACAAAGGAAAGAAATGGTGAAATCAACTAGCTCAAGAAGAAATATTATGACTAAGATAATGCGTAATAAATTATCATTAGCCTCAACAATGTTAAACCGATAAAATATAATGAACATCAAGTTTAACTACTGGTAAACCAAAGAATCCATTAAAAGAGTCAACTAGAAAATAAAATCTACTATCTTTTATGATTTAAAAGGTTTTCATCATCATTATAAATGAGAGACTCAACTTTAATAAATATTCCACATCATCGAATCACCCCGCACTACTACTGCCGAGGATATTCTTTAGTATCACGACCACAATTATTCATGCACTACGGGCAAGAATATTTGTGTATTCATTAATAATCAAGTGATCATGCCAACAATTGTCCCATCAACGCACTACGGCCCTTTGAGGATTTTTACCACATCAATGGTCATGATTATTCTCTCTATACTTTCTCTCTCTATAAATTGAATGAATTCGTGAAAAATAATGAAGCACTAGGCCTCTATTTATAGAAGATTTCTAGCTTAAGACCGCCATGTGAAAAGGCAAGTGGCTTGAATTGGTGATGTGAAACGAAAAGTGGTTTAGACGCCTATAATGTGAAACGACAAGTGGTTCGGCCGCCTTGTAATGTGAAACGACAAGTGGTTTGATCCTTTTAATAATATGAAACGGCAAGTGGTTTGACGTTTGGTAAAGGTAATTACTATCGACGAAGGTAATTACTATTCACAAAGGTAATTACTATCGACGAAGGCAATTACTATCGATGAAGAGACTCTTAGATGATGACATATGGGCCCCCATAAAATAATCAAACTTACCACAAACGCCTCATAATGTAACTCTTTATATATATCAAGGATTGAATAAATATTACCACAGATCATTTTATTTTTATTCAACACATATTTAATCTTTCAACAATTATTAATCATTTATAACATGTCGTCTCAATTATTGATTTAATACTATAACATATTATACAGATGATACTGTGACAATAATTGAATCAATAATATAAGAGATATGATGCAGCAATTACTGTAGCAATAATTGAGCATAGCTGAGTGACTTCTCACGTAAGCATCAATAATCAATATCGTGTGCTACTTTACAACTACGCCAGACATTGTACTTTTACTACCGGGTAGTTCAACAGTTTTAACGGTAACACCTCTGCCGTTATTTTTATAGAAAGATAATTTTGTCGCTTTTCTACTACGTATAATACTCCCGTTAGGGGGTTCACTAATGATTGAGCCGTCGTATTTAATATTCTCCTACAAAAAGAATATTCCCCACCAAACGAATATTTTATAACAACTTGCTTACTTTGCAAAATTTATAAATATTACCCACAACTATAACATTATATCAAAATTATTCCATAATATTCAAAAATAATATTTATAGAAAATTCATCTTTATTTATAAAAGTTGGGGTCTTACAACCTCCCCTTCTTATGAAATTTCGCCCTCGAAATTAGGGTGCGTGACTGGTATGTCAAGAGGTAAGGATACCTTGATTTCATTTCAGATTCTAACTCCCAAGTCATTTCCTCAACATCGTGGTTCCTCCACAAAACTTTGACTTGAGGTATAACCTTGGAGCGTAGAATATGTTCCTTCTTATCCAAGATTTGAACAGGAACCTCTTCATACATCAAATCTTCCGCTATTTCGTCCGGTTCTAACTCAATAATGTGGTTCGGGTCTTTCACATATTTACGTAACATGGATATGTGAAAAACGTTATGAACACGAGACATACTTGGCGGTAAAGCGAGTCTATAGGCCACAGCCCTACTCGATCGAGGATTAAAATGGACCGATGAATCGAGGATTAAGTTTTCTCTCTTTCCAAATCTTGTAACTCCTTTCCATGGAGCAACTCTTAACAACACACGATCTCCTATATCGAATTCCACGCCCTTTCGGCGAAGATCGCGATAACTCTTTTGTCGATTTTGTGAGGTTTTTATACGTTGTCGGATCATTTGAATCTTTTCCGTAGTCATACGTACTCAACTCTGGTCCCAACAACGTTGCTTCACCCACCTCATCCCAAAGATACCGAGAACGACACTTTCTTCCATACAACGCTTGAATGGAGCCATGCCAATACTTGTCGATAACTGTTGTTGTATGAAAACTCCACCAATGGTAAGAACTTGTCCCAACTTCCTTGAAATCAAGGATACTGAGTCTTAATAGATCTTCAAGAGTTTGAATAGTCCTCTCCGACTTTCCGTCTGGCTCCGAGGATGATATGCCGAAACAAAATCGTAAGTCCTGTGCCCATAGCTTTTTGCAAACTAACCCAAAATCATGAAGTGAATCTTGGGTCTCGATCGTAAACTATGGATACCGGCATACCATGCGCTTTACAATCTCGCTTATGTACATACGAGCAAGACGTTCAAGTGTATAAGTTTCTCGTATCGGTAAGAAATGAGCAAACTTGGTCAATCTATCAACAATGACCCAAATCGCATCTATGCCTTGAGAAACCCTAGGAAGACCGATAACTAAATCCATGGTAATGTGCTCCCACTTCCATTCGGAATTTCAAGTGGTTGCAATGGACCTTTTGGTACTTGATGCTCCGCTTTAACTCGCTGACAAGTTAGACACCTTGAGATAAACAAATATATCTCTCTCTTCATATTGCTCCACCAAAATGTATAGACGAATATCATGATACATTTTGGTACTCCTGTGATGGATTGCAAATGGTGTGTTGCGCCTCCATCATGATATTATACTTTAAATTAGGGTCGTTAGAACACAAAGTCTGGAGTTGAATCAAGTATTCCTTCTTCATCGATTCTTACTTCGACATAGCACCTTCTTGCACTTTCTTCCTCATACGCATCGCCTCCGTGTCCTAGAGCTTGAGCGACTTTAAATTTATCGATTAAAGTCGGTTCTACTCAGATACTCGCTATCATCACATGCGTCCCCTGAGTCTTTAACTCTCTATCTCCATCCTTTGCAAGTCACACAAAATGGGCCTTTGCGTTGACAATATCGCACTTTCATTTCTTGCATATGATCTTCTACTCAATGCGTCGCCTACCACGTTCGCTTTTCCGGGATGGTATTGGATGGTATGATCATAATCTTTCAACAGCTCAAGCCAACGTCGTTGTCGCATGTTGAGTTCCTTTTGAGTGAAGAAATATTCGAGGCTTTTATGATCCAGAAAGATCTCCACTTTCTCCCCATACAAGTAATGCCTCCAAATTTTAAGTGCAAAAGATAATAAATGCTAACTCTAGATCATGAGTAGGATAATTCCTCTCATATTCTTTGAGTTGTCATGAGGCATAAAGCTATAACTTTTCCATGTTGCATGAGAACACATCCCAACCCTTTGCTCAAGCATCATCAGTAGATGACAAATCCTCCGAGCCGGATGGTATTGCCGTAACAGTCTTGAAAAATAAGTCTCCTCGAGTTCTTGAAAACTCTTCTCACATTCTTCGCTCCAATCAACTTTGTATCTTTTCCGAGTCACCGAGTCGATGGAGTAGCGATTCGAGAAAATCCTTCCACAAATCTCCGATAATAACCAAATAAATCGAGAAAGCTACGATTTTGGCCATCGATTTAGGTTGTTCCCAGCTTTGAATTGCTTCAATCTTTGTTAGGTCAACAAATATTCCATGACTTGATACCACGTGCCCAAGGAATGCTACTTCTTCAAGCCAGAACTCGTATTTCTTCAACTTGGCATAAAGCTTATATTCACGAAGCTTTTGGAGTGTCAGCCTCAAGTGTTGCTCATGATCTTCACGGCTTTTGGAATAAATAAGGATGTCATCAATAAATACGACCACAAAGTGATCCAAATATTCCTTGAATACTCGGTTCATCATATCCATGAAGGCGGCGGGAGCATTAGTCAATCCAAAGGACATGACTAGGAATTCATAATGCACGTCATCGAGTTCCGAAAGCCATCTTTGGAATGTCGTGGTTCTAATCTTCAATTGGTGATATCCTAACGAAAGATCAATCTTTGAAAAGAATTTGGCTCTTGTAATCGGGTCAAACAGTCATCAATACGTGGCAATGGATACCTATTTTTGATGGTGACATGATTCAACTCTCGATAATCAATACAAAGTCGCATACTCTTATCTTTCTTCTTCACGAATAGAATGAGAGCACCCCAAGGAGAAGTACTAGATCTTAATAAAGCCAATGTCTAACAATTCCTACAGTTAGGTCTTTAACTCCTCAAGTTCAATAGGAGCCATTCGATATGGGGCTTTGGAAATAGGTTTTGTCTTTAGGGTTCAAGGTCGATACAAAATTCAATTTCACGCCTGGGGTAGGCCAGAAGTTCTTCTAGAATACGTCAGAAATTTATTAACAATAGAAATATCGTTCAAAACTGACGTATTTTTGTTTAAATCTGTGACATGAGCTAAGAAAGCTTGACATCCATTTTTCAATAAACGAATAGCTTTATGGCTTGAGATAACCGTGATTGATTTTAATGGTTTGGTCGCTTGAATTCGCATAATAGGTTGGTTAGGAATATGAAAGCTAACAACCTTACGAAAACAATCAATTTTTGCATGATAAGTAGTTAACCAATCAATCCTTAGAATCACGTCAAATGCAAGTGTTTTTAATGAAATAAGATCGATAGGTAATGTGAGGGTACCGATTTGAACCAAACAAGACTTATAAAAAGTGGATGTAATGAAGGTTTCTCCCAACGGAGTTTCCACAGATAAGTCAAAGTCTAATTTCTCCGGAGTCAAATTTAATCGATGAGCGCAAGTAGGAGAAATAAAAGAATGGGTAGAACCCCAGATCAAATAAAGTATAGACTTCATTAGAGTTTATGATAAGCTTACCCGTGATGACCTCATTTGGGTTCCTTGCTCTCCTGGGAGGTCACAACAAACGCTTCCTCAGACTACTGGGCTTTGACTTTTCTCGACTACCTTTGGTGCCTCCATCCTAGCTGAATTTGTCTTGATGTAAACGACAAAATCGAGCTAAGTGACCTTCTCTTCCACAATTATAACATGCTTTGACGACATGGCGCAGCTTTGATCGATGTGTCCCTCTCCTCCGCATTTGAAGCATATGATAGGTGGTCTTTCTCCTTCCTTAACAACGGGTCTTTGGTCTTTGACGATATTTCCACCATTGTTGAATCTCCGCTTTCTTGAAATGTCCATTCTTATTATTTTGGCCCCATTACCACCGGAGTGGTTACCATATCTCGCATGTTGATTCCTCCACGCTTGTTGTCACCGCTCACGACTACTACTCTACCGGTATTATAATTTTGTTTACCGCTTCTCTTTTTAGTTGTGGTTGACTCATTATCGCGTTCCACTAATCGAGCCCTATTTACAACATCCGAATACAAACACGCTTTATGAGAAATAAGATGTTGACGTATCTCCCGGCTTCAAACCTCTTAAAAACATTCGCGCCATTCTCTTTCATTATCCACCAAGTGGGACGAAACCGTGATAACTCCGCAAATTTTGCCTCGTATCATGACACGATCATATTGTTTTGTTCCAACTTGATAAACTCCACCTCCTTCATGTGGCGAATACTTTCAAGAAAGTATTTGTCGTTGAATGTGACTCTGGAACTTCTCCCAAGATATTTTCAAGACAAAGAAGTTGAGTACGCTTTCCGATTCCCACCAAGAATCTCTCCTCTCCGCTCAACATAAAGGCGTGAAGGAACCTTTTGCTCATCGAGCATCCCAAGACATCAAATATCTTGTAATCTGCTTTATACATGCTTCCGCCAGAGTGGTTTTGACTCTCCTTAAAATCCGGTGGTCCCACTCCTTGAATCTGTTTAGCGGTGACCGCCTGAGAGTTTTCCGTGTTTCCACCTACGCTTTTGGATGAGTCGCTCTCTTTCGCTGCTATTGCATGAATTGCATAAAGCCTCTGAACATTTGATCATTCATCATTTAGTCAATGTTATTGTTTGCATGAGGATTGTCGCCTTCTACGATGCACATTATCCTAATTATTGATATGTGGTGAATCAACGATCGCTCGTGCTCATCGCTATTCTCAACATTCTCGGATGTCATTTTCGGTATTGCCACAAAACAAAAGGTTAATTAACATGTAACATATTATCCCTATATTCGTGAGACCAATAAAATAGCACATAAACTTAGGTAGGTCATACTAGCGAAGGTATTCCCCGCCTCCCCTCCTAGTACTATTCTCACATCTTAGCCAGTGATCATATCCTAAGCTCGATACCAACCGTGACGCCCCAAAATTAGGTATACATCACCCATCTTGGGTAGTCGACATACATGGTATGTAATTTAATACAACTTACTAATATAACTGCCGGTATACAATACGACATAAACCGTGAGTTTGAATACAAATATTGTCTACTAGATATTATACAAACTCAAAAGAAGTCCTCATTACAATTATTATCACACTATTTCACGAATAGTGAGGACTACTAATGCTATCCTCTCGAACCATTACTCTGCTCCCTCGACTCTGTCCCAAATTTATATATTCTCATTTCAAGAAGAGAATGAAGAAAAGAAATGGTGAGCTCAACTAGCTCAAGAAGAAATATTATGACTAAGATAATGCAAAATAAATTATCATTAGCCTCTGAACAATGTTAAACCGATAAAATATAATGAACATCAAGTTTAACTACAAAATGAACCAAAGAATCCATTAAAAGAGTCAAGTAGAAAATAAAATCTACTATCTTTATGATTTAAAAGGTTTTCATCACTATTATAGTTGAGACTCACTTTAATAAATATTCCACATCATCGAATCACCCCTGCACTACGGCCAAGGATATTCTTTAGTATCACGACCACAATTATTCATGCACTACGGCCAAGAATATTTGTGTATTCATTAATGGTCATGATCATGCCAACAACTGTCCATCAATGCACTACGGGCCACTGAGGATTTTTACCACATCATTTGTAATATTACGGTCATGATTACACCGAATAGTCTCTGGTCATAATCATACCAAGTCCATCTATGCACTACAGGCCACAGATGACTTTCAACATAATATAAACATGAGGATGATGACAATGATATAAGAATTCAATAAAACAAGTTCAAGAATTAATTTATCTAGGAACCAATAACATCCAAACTCACAACATGATACTACTTTGTAGAGTAAAATTCAAGAATATCGAGAAGAATATTTCCATGAAAGGATATCGATGAAGCACAAATATCAAGGATATTCCACTAATTTCATGAAGTATAGAAGTCAAAGTTTTAACCAACCGGGGTATAATAAAGAATGGAATAACAAAAGAAATCACCATGCATGCGATAGACCGCATGCAAAAGTTATTCCAATGTAGAATAATAAATAATCGGAACCAGTCCCAAGTAGAAAACGCATGCATGTGATATTCCAATGTAATAATAAAGAATGGAACCAGTCCCATGAAAACACACACGACGTGATGTTCCAATGTAATAATAATAAAGATTTAACCAGTCCTGTAAAACACACAGCATGTGATGTTCCAATGTAATAATAATAAAGATTTTAACCAGTCCTGTAAAACACATGCATGTGATGTTCCAATGTAATAATATAAGAATGTCACCAAGTATAGGTAAAACCATGTGACGCCTCAAAATTAGGTATACGTCACCCATCTTGGGTCGCCACTTACATGGTACAAAATACAAATACAAACTTAATTATACATCCGCTGTAACATACGACAATCAATACATAAAATCGAGAGTTCTAATAGAATATTGTCATTTAGACAATATCCATACTCAAAGTCCTCCTTACATTTATTTATCACACTATTTAATGATATAGTGAGGACTACTAATGCTATCTTCGGGACCATCACTCTTTTCCCCGACTCGTCCCACTATATTCTCATTTCCAAGAGAACGGTGAAAGAAAGGGTGAGCTCAACTAGCCCAAAGAAGAAATATTATAACTAAGATAATGCGTAATAAATTATCAATAGTCTTCAACAATGTTAAACCGATAAAATATAATAGACAACCAGTTTAATCAAGTGAATAATACGCAATCCATTAAAAGAGTCAAGTAGAAAATAAAAGTCTACTATCTTTTAGGTTTTAAAAGGTTTTCATCAATTTTATCACTAAGACTCAGCTTTAATGAATAAACCACAATATCTAATCATCCCCGCATACTACCACGGATTTTTTCATCAAATTATCAATGGTCATGACTATACCAAATCACCCATGGTCATAATCATACCAAAACTATCCATCAATGCATTACTAGCCACCGAGGACTTTTGTCATCATTTATATCAAGCCATGATTATACCGAATGATCCTCGTCATAATCATACTAAGTTCATCTATGCACGTAAGCCAAAGATAACATAATATAACATGAGGATGATGATGAAATGACATAATAATTCAATAAAACAAGTTCACGAATTAATTTATTCAAGAACTAATAACGCCCAATTTGTCAACATGATAATCGCTTTGTAGTAAAATTCAAGAATGCTCGTAAAATATTTTCATGAAAAATATTGGATGAAAGCGCAAATATCAAGGATATTCCACTAAATTCATGTAGTATAAAAAGTCAAAATTTTAACCAACCGAGTATAATAAATAATGAAATAACAAAAGAAATCACCATGCATGCGGACAAAGTTATTCCAATGTATTAATAAGCAATAATAACAACAGCTTTCTTATTCCAATGTAATAATAAATACGTAATAATAAAAATGGAACCAGTCCCCAGGCCTGTAAAATACATGCATGTGATATTCCAATAGAATAATAAAGATGAGAATAATAATAAAGACGGAACCAATCCGAAGCGTAAAAGCATGAGCGAGGATGTTCCAACTAATAATAAAATAATAGAAGAATGTCACCAAGTATAGGGGATTCCGTATACATAGTTATTCCAATGTAATAAATAAGAATGGAATAATATAAGATTTCACCAAGTATAGTATAGGGTATTCCGCATATACAAAGTGTCATGTATAACATTATGCCACTTTTTACAGTTATTCCAATGTAATAATAAAGAATGGAATAATGTAAGTTCTTTCATGAATAAAAAAATAACACCCCTTACGAGTACAACAAATAATATTCCCTACCTTAGAAGAATGTCTGAATATTGAAAAAGTTGTAAAGTTAAATACTTTTCTTCTTCTTTCTCTATAGTTTCTCTCTCTAGAGTTCAAAGAATTCGTGATTTAAATAATGAAGGAATGAGCTTTCTATTTATAGAAAAACCGAGGGTGGCTCTTGGTCTTAACGATCTCTCAAAATGACTTTTGGTAATATCAAGAGACAACTACTATTCATGAAGGGTAATTAACCTCGAACAATCAAGAAGACAGCTTAACTCTTGGTAATATCAAGGGACAACTACTATTTACGAAGGGGTAATTACTATCGAATGAAGGTAATTACTTTATCGATTGTAAAGGTAATTACTTATTGAAGAAGGTAATTACTTGTCGAAAGGTAAATACTTTTAACGAAGGTAATTACTATTCACAAAGGTAATTACTATTCACAAAGGTAATTACTATTAACGAATGTAAATACTATCGACGAAGGTAATTACTATTCATTCAAAAGGAAATTACTATCGATTAAGGTAATTACTATTCACAAAGATAATTACTATTCACAAAGGTAATTACTATCGACGAAGGACTCTTAGATGATGACATATACGGGCCCCCCATAAAATAATCAAACTTACCACAAACGCCTCATAATGTACTTTTATATACATCAAGGATTGAATAAATATTACCACAAATCATTTTATTTTTAATCAACACATATTTAATCTTTCAACAATTATTAATCATTTATAACTTGTCGCCTCAATTAATAATTTAATACTATAACATATTATATGATGATATCTGTGACAATAATTGAATCAATAATATAAGAGATATGATGCAAAGAATTATCAGAGTAATAATTGAGCATAGGTGAGTGACTTCTCACGTAAGATCAATAATCAATATCGTGTGCTACTATACAACTACGCCAGACATCGCATTTCTTTACCAATGGGGTAGTTCAACAGCTTTTAACAACACCTCTGCCGTTATTTTTATAAAATAATTTTGTCGTTTTCTAACTACGACAATACTCCGCTGTGGGGTCCACCAAAGATTGAGCCGCCGTATTTAATATTCCCTAACAAAAAAGAATATTCCCCACCAAACGAATATTTTATAACAACTTGCTTACTTTGCAAAATTTATAAATATTACCCACAACTATAACATTATATCAAATTTATTCCATAATATTCAAAAATAATATTTATATAAAAATTCATCTTTGTTTATAAAAGTAACGGGTCTTTTCATTTTTCGCATTCTCCAATTTCAAATCAACGTCGACAAACAGGTAAACCTAAACAGAATTCATTCTTCATTGCCACGTCGCTATTTCGTCCCGCTCTAACTCAATAATATGAAATCGGTCTTCATATTTACGAATATGAGAAAAAACGCGAACACGTAGACATATTTCGTGGTAAAATCGAGTCTATAGCTACGCCTTACTCGATCGAGGATTAAAATGGACCGATGAATCGAGGGTTGTTTTCCTCTCTTCCAAATCTTGTAACCTTTCCATGGAGCAACTCTTAAAAACACACGATCTCCTATATCGAATTCCACGCCCTCTTCACGAAGATCAAAGATAACTCTTTTGTCGATTTTCAGAGGTTTTATACGTCAGTTTGATCGTTTCAATCTTTTCCGTAGTCATACGCATCAACTCCGTCCCAACAACGCCGCTTCACCCACCTCATCCCAAAGATACCGAGAATCCACACTTTCTTCCATACAACACTTCAATGGAGCCATGCCAATACTTGCTTGATAACTGCTTGTCAGAGGGAAAACTCCACCAATGGTAAGAATTGTCCCAACTCCCTGGAAATCAAGGACACAGAGTCTTAATAGATCTTCAAGAGTTTGAATAGTCCTCCTCGACCGTCTGGTCTGGCTCGAGGATGATACGCCGAAATAAATCGTAAGTCCGTGCCTCCATAGCTTTTTGCAAACCAACCCAAAATCGCGAAGTTAATCTCGGGTCTCGATCGTAAACTATGGATACCGCAGATACCATGCAGCCTTTACAATCTTGCTTATGTACATACGAGCAAGACGTTTCATGTGTATAAGTTTCTCGATTTAAGAAATGAGCAGACTTGGCCGAATCTATCAACAATGACCCAAATCGCAACAACGCCTCGAGAAACCTTAGGGGAAGACCTTGCAGAATTAAATCCATGGTAATGTGCTCCCACTTCCATTCCGAAATTTCAAGTGGTCAGAATGGACCTTTTGGTACTTGATGTCCGCTTTAACTCGCTGACAAGTTGTATAATTCTCGAGATAAACAAATATCTCTCTCTTCATATCGCTCCACCAAAATGTATGACTAATATCACGAT
>JAINUW010000160.1:0-102103 GCA_020205615.1 Panax quinquefolius | reverse complement strand
GTTCCATCTTTATTATTACCATTTGGAACATCACATGGGTGTGAATTTCACGACACACAGTTACATTATTATTATTACATTGGAATAACTTTTTGTACATCACAATCTGCGTGCATGGTGATTTCTTTTGTTATTCCATTCTTTATTATACCGGTTGGTTAAAACTTTGACTTACATACTCCATGAAATTAGTAGAATATCCTTGATATTTGCGTTTCATCGATATCTTTTCATGGAAATATTCTTACGATCATTCTTGAATTTTACTCTCTGAAAAGCGATATCATGTTGACAATTTGGGCGTTAATAATTCATGGATTAAATAATTCTTGAACTTGTTTTATTGAATTATTATGTCATTGTCATCATCCTCGTGTTTATATTATGTTATCTTTGGCTTCGTGCATAGATGAACTTAGTATGATTATGACCGAGGGATCATTGGGTATAATCATGACTTGATATAAATGATGTGATAAAAAAGTCCTCGATGGCACCGTAATGCGGTTGATGGATAGTTTTTGGTATGATTATGACCAGGGGTGATTACGGTATAGTCATGACCATTGATAATTTGATGAAAATCCTTATCCAGGTAGTGCGGGGATGATTAGATGTATGTGGTTTATTTATTAAAAATTTGAGTCTCGGCGATAAAATTGATGAAAACCTTTTAAAACCTAAAAGATAGTAGACTTTATTCTCTCTTGACTCTTTTAATGGATTCTTAATTCATTGCAGATTAAACTTGTTTATACATTGTATTTTATCGGTTTAACATTGTTGAAGGCTAATGATAATTTATTACGCATTATCTTAGTCGTAATATTTCTTCTTGGGCTAGTTGAGCTCACCCTTTCTTTCCTTTGTTCTCTTGAGGAAATGAGAACATAAATTTGGAGACGAGTCGGGAGCGAAGTAATGGTCGAGAGGATAGCATTAGTAGTCCTCACTATTACAGTGAAATAGTGTGATAATAGTTGTAATGAGGACTCCTTTTGAGTTTATATAATATCTAGTAGACAATATTTGTATTCAAACTCACGATTTATGTAAATATTGTACACGACGAGTTATATTAGTAAGTTGTATTTGAATTTATGTACCATGTAAGTGGCGACCCAAAATAAATCCTCATCACATTTATTGATACATTATTTTACAAAATGGTGAGGACTACTAAACAACTCTCTCTAGAACCTTCATTCCATTACCCAGGCTTAATACTACGCTTTATATTCTCACCCGCCTCTCGAGAAAAAAAATGGAACAAAAAGGAAAAGGGTGAGCTCAACTAGCTCGATAAAAGAATATTATGACTAAGATAATATCTGACAAATTATCGTTAGTCTTCAACGGGAAAAAATCTAATAGAATACGATAGACAACAAATTTTAAATCAATATTAGCGGCGAAAAATAATAATTCATTAGAAGAGTTAAGTAGAGAATGCAAACTACTATCTTACATGTATGAATTTAAAAGTTCATCGTCTATCTTTTATCCTGTAACATCAATCGATATATATATACGGAATCAAATATTCATCTTTTTTGCTCTCTGGCGAAGATATTCATCGATTAGTCGTATGTTCATCTAAACACTGTTCATCTTTTTTGGCGAAAAAGATATTCTTGAAATCATTCATCTTTTACTTTCTGAGGCCAAGATATTCAATAATATCATCATTTAAGGCGAGGATGATGAAAATATTTTTTAAAAAAGCGAATCCGATGAAACAAAATGACAAGGATTAAGGATTAAGGATTAGTACTTTGTTTTATCCATGTCAAAAATACCTCAAAAATAATCATAGTGGTGTAAAATTCGAGAATGATCAAAACATGGATCTGATCAAAGCTAGTATCCGAATATAGATATTTTGGACGAAAAGAAGAAATTTTATTTTTTCGTGAATAGTTATGCGATATATCGTGAATAGTCTTAAGTATCGTGAATAGTAACTCTCAAACACAAAAGATAGAAATTTCCAAAAAAAACATCTTCACGCTTATGATGAATAGTACTAAATGAATAGTAACTGCGTGAATAGTAACTTAGTAATGAATAGTAACTCGTGAATAGTAACTCATGAATAGTAACTAATGAATAATAACCAAGCATGAAAAAAGTTCAAAATTTGATAAAAGTTTCAACCATATTTGACATAATGATATTGAAGAAATAATATCATTTGAGAAGAAAATAACATCCACTTACCTCGAAAGATCGATGTACTTACATTTGAAACAGGATATAGTCTATGACTTGAACTTGCAGTAGTAATAATACTCAAAGTATACTCAAAATACTCACAAGAATAAACTCGATAATATAGAGAAAAACTTGAGTTTTACGGTGTGATTTTCAATTCTAACCTAAGCACCTATTTATAGGAAATTGCTTAGAACACCAAAGCGAAAAATTTAATAAATTAATAATATAATTATATAAATTTTCTACACATGCCTAGAATCTGATTTCAGCCATCAAACACATACCACATTCTAGAAAAAAAAAAGTAAGAAAAAACGTTTTCTAATTTTAAATATTTTAAACTTCAAAAATCGAATTATTTGAACTTGAACTTCAATAATTCATAATAAATAGCCCTTTCATCAGAAAATTCGAATCTCTTGAGTTTTTATAGGAAATTCAATTCTCTACAACTTTGCGAAGAAAGTTTTTCCAAATTCCAAATAAAATTGGCCAAAAATCCTGAAGCGAGGCGATTTTACATTTATAATCAAATTTGATCGATAAATGGGGTCCACAGAGCATGTTTAACATGTTTTAAACATTTATTGCAACAAAAATACTCTTCCTCCTCGTATACTCATATATCCCACATTAGTTGTAAAAATATCACCATTATTATATTATTAAATATAATAATATATTTAAATGAATTATTTTATCGAGAAAAGATAAAATTTCAATTTTCAACAATTGTCACATTAAAAATTTTCTCCATCTATATCCACATAAAATCAATATTTTTCTCATCATATGAATCAATAATTAATTATTCACAAATAATATTACGAAATCACAATATTGTGACGAGGCGGTTCGGAGGAAGAGGGGCTTTCGATAAAAATTTCTTTCTTTTGGCGCAATTAGGTGACCAAACCTCTCCTTAGAAGCGAGAACTTTCTAGACATTGCCAATAATGTTATCTAATAATATTATTGAGATAATATGAATTATTGCTTGATAATGAAAAAATCTTCGTGTAATGACAATTATTGAAACAACGATATATAAAATATCAATGCAATGATTATTAACTCGATAAAATCTTTGAGCGATAATTCTTTGTAACCATTATTGAGTAGTGCCTTCTTACGTAAGAATCAATAATTGAGTGCAATCTGGTATATTCTTCTTGTGTTTTAACCACAAGGTATTTTAACGATGATATTAGCGATAACAACTTCTGTAGTTATTTTAAAACAACTTATATTTGTCGTTTTCTTCATCGATCGCTTTTCGTTATGGGGCCCACATTGGCATTTAGCTTGCGTCGTGCGAATATTCCCAAATGATCTGAATATTCCACGACCAAACGAATATTCTCAAACAATGATGAATATTTTATAACCACTTGCTTATTTTGAAATATTTGCGTATTTTACCCTAACTATCCACATTAATCAAATCAACCCTTACTATTTCAAAATAATAAATAGAAAATTAAATTTCATTAATAATAAGTTGGGGTCTTCTGACCTCCCTCCTTATGAAATTTAAATCCTCGAAATTGGCGTCGTATACAGTGTTTGAAAAGGTGAGGATACCTCGCTTTCATTTCCGTTTCAATTCCCGTCATTTCCTCTATAGCATGATTCCTCCACAAAACTTTAACTTGTGGTATGACCTTTCTTGGCGTGGGACATGCTCCTTCTATCAAGATCTTGGCGGTACCTCCTCATCGTTAAGTCTTGGCTATCTCGTCCGGTTCTAACTTCTATAACGTGGTTGGGTCTTTCACATATTCTGAAATGCGGATATGTGAAACACATTATGAACACGAGAGACATACTTTCGGAGAATAGCTTGAGTCTATATAGGCTACATTTCCTACTCGGTCGAGAATTTGAAATGGACCCGATAAATGCGTGGATTGAGCTTTCCTCTCTTCCCAAATCTTGTAACTCCTTCCATGGAAGCAACTTCATGACAATACATGATCCCCACACTAAATTCCACGTCCTTTCGATGAAGATCCATATAACTCTTTTGTCGATCTTGTGCTTGGTTTGTATCGTTGTCGAATCATTTGGATCTTTTAGGTGATCATACGTCTTAACTTCGGGTCCCAACAATGTTGCTTCACCCCTCATCCCAACATATTGGAAAGCGACATTTTCGTCCATATAATGCTTGAATGGAGCCACACTATACTTGCACGATAAGCTGTTGTTGTGGGAGAATTCCACGATGGTAAATACTTATCCCAAGCGCCCTTGAAGTCTAGGACCACAGTCTTAATAGATCTTGAAGAGTTTGAATAGTCCTCTACGATTGTCCGTCCAGTTTGGGGATGGTATCTTAGAACTAAATAAATCGTAAATCCGTGCCCATAGCTTTTTTGCAAAGCTAACCCAAAATCTTGAAGTGAATCTTGGGTCACGATCCGAAACTATGGATCTGGGCATGCCATGCAACCTCACAATCTCATTCAACGTACATACTAGCAAGGCGTTCGAGGAATAAGTCTCCGTGTCGGCAAAAAATGAAGCGGACTTGGTTAATCTATCAACAATAACCCAAATAGCATTGATGCCTTGAAAGCAAGTAGGAAGACCCGTAATACGAAATCCATGGTAATGTGTTCCCACTTCCATTTGGAATCTCAGTGGTTCTGACGGACCCTTAGGTACTAGATGCTCGCGCTTTACCGTTGACAAGTTAAACACATTGAGATAAACTTTGCAATCTCTCTCTTCGTATTGTTCCACCAAAATGTATGTAGAAGATCACGATACATTTAGTACTTCGAGATGGATTGCAAATGGTGTATTGTGTGCCTCCATCGTAATCTTGTACTTCAAATCAGTCGTTAGGAACCTGAAAGTCTAGAGTGGACTCAAGTATTCCTTCTTCATCAATTCTAAACTTAGGAATAGCTCCTTCTTGTACTTTCTTCTTCATACGCATCGACTCAAGATTGGGTGGCTGGCTTGCGACCTTAACTTTTTCTATTAAAGTTGGCTCTGTCGTATACTTGACATCATCGCTTTTCGTTCCGCATATGATCTTCTACTCAGCGTCGGCTACCACGTTAAACTTTTCGGGATGGTATTGAATAGTGTGGTGGTCGTAGTCTTTCAATAGCTTTCGAGCCAGCGTCATTTTGCCGCGTGTTGAGTTCTTTTTGAGTGAGAAATATTTAAAGGCTTTTATGGTGCGAATATATCTCCACTTTCTCCCCATATAGATAGTGCCTCCATATCTTTAAGCGCGGCTTATTGCTTTGCTTGACTCTAGATCATGAGTAGGATAATTCCTCTCATACTCTTTAAGTTATCGTCGCGAGGCGTAGGCTATGACTTTCCCGTTGCGTGAGAACACATCCTAACCCTTTGCACGAAGCATCGGCATGTAGATAACAAATCCATCAGAACGGATGGTATTGTTAGAAACAGTCTTAAAATAAGTCTCCTCTTAAGCTCTTGGAAACTCTTCTCGCGTTCTTCGCTCCAAAGCAATTTTGTATCCTTAAGAGTTAGGCTGAGTTAATGGAGTAGCGATTAGAAAAAACCCTTCCCACGAATCTCAGATAATAACCATTAAGCCCAAAAAACTCGTACTTGATCCAAACTTGGTTGCTCCCACTTTGTATTGCTTGATCTTGGCGGGATCAGCGGATACTCCATGTTTTGACACCACGTGCCCCCAGGAATGCTACTTCCTCGAGCGAACTTCGCATTTCTTCAATTTGGCATATAGTTTGTTTTCACGAAGCCTTTGGAGTACCGACTTCAAATGGTGCTCATGATCTTCCGACTTTTGGAATATATGAGGATGTCATCAATAAAAACAACAACAAATGATCAAATATTCCTTGAATACTCGGTTCATCATATCCATGAAAAGCCGAGGAGCATTAGTCGATCAAAAGACATGACTAAAAATTCATAATGCCCGTCTGGGGTTACTAAGGCGGTCTTTGGAATATCCTCGATTCTAATCTTGGTGATGATATCGAGCGAAGATCGATTTTTGAAAAGAATTGTGCCCCTTACAATTTGGTCGAACAAGTCATCAATCGAGGTAGAGGATACCTATTCTTGATGGTGACATGGTTCAATTCCGATAGTCGATACTGAAATCGCATACTCCGTCTTTCTTCTTTCTGAATAAAGCAGGGCACCCCGAGGAGATGTCTTGGGGCCAGATGAAGCCGATGTCCAACAATTCACGTAGTTGGACCTTTAACTCTGAAGTTCAATAGGAGCCATTCGATATGGGGTTTTAGAAATGGGCTTTGTGCGGGTTGAAGATCAATAAAAATTGACTTCACGTTACGGGGTAGGCCAAGGAAGTTCTTGAAATCGTCGGGAAAATCGATAACAACGGAATATTATTCAAATTTGGCGTGTCTTTATTCAAATCCATAACATGGGCTAAGAAAGCTTGACATCCGTTTTTTAATAAGCGAATAGCTTTATGATTAGATATAGCGGTGATTGATTTTAATGGTTTAGTTGCTTGAATTAAATCTGACGGGTTGGTTAGGAATATGAAAACTAACAACCTTACGAAAACAATCAATTTTGGCATGATGAGTAGTTAACGATCAATCCTAAAATCACATCAAAAGCAAGTATCTTTAAAGAGATAAGGTCAACGGTAAGGTAATGGTGCCAACTTGAATCAAACAAGATTTATAAGCGATGGATGTGATGAAAGTTTCTCTAGCGGAGTTTCCACGAGATAGGTCAAAGTCTAATTTCTCGGGAGTCGAGTTTAAGCGTTGAGCACATGGCGGAGAGATAAATGAATGGGTATGCCGGTATCAAGTAAGGTATAAACTTAGCGAAATTTATAAATAGCTTACCGTGATCACCTCGTTTGGGTTCCTCGCATTTTGACCGATCACAACAAAGCTCTTCCGGAATCGTTGACTTTGACTTTTACGGGACGATCTTTTGAGTCCAATCCCCATTGAACTAGGTTTATTCTAAATGTGATCTCGGCGATATGTCCTTCCTTTCCACAATTATAGCATACCTTGAGCTGTTGTGGGCGGTTTGGGTGATATGTCCCTCTTTCCGCATTTATAGCATATGGCCGGGTGGTCGTTCTCCTCCCTTAGAACCGATTCTTTGCTTGGCCTTTGTCTTCTTCACATAGTCGTTGTTAAATCTCCTCTTTTAAAATCTCCTCTGACTCGCTTCTTACTATTTTCATGGCCATGATTACCACGGAGTGGTTACCATTTTTGTCCGTCTGTTTTCTTTCTCCATTGGTTATCATTATTACATTGTTGCTTATCTCTACGAGTACGATCCACGGTTGTGGTCCCTCGGTTGGCCGTACTCGTTATCTCGCTCTAATAATTGAGCCTATTTACAACATGTCGAATAGAGAAAATTTATGAAAAATGAGATCTTGGCGTATCTTGGGTTTTGAACCTCTAAGAAACATCCGCGTCATCGTTCCTCATTCTCCACCAAATGAGGTCTGAAACACAGATAACTCTGCAAACTTTGCCTCGTCTTTGAGACAAATGCGTCGTATTGTTTTGCTCTAATCTAATGAACTCCACTTCCTTCATATAGCCGAACACTTTCGGGAAAGTATTTGTCATTAAATAATTCTGAAATGTCTCCCGAGACATCTTTGAGTCTTGGTTGGATGGAGTGCAGCTTCACAGACTCCCACCGATGATCGCCTCCATACGGAACATAAAGGTGGCGAATGGAACCTTCTGTTCCTCAAATGCATCCCAGACATCGAATATCTTGGTAATTTGCTTGACCCGTGTTTCATGGCGTGATCGGATCGGCTTTCCCTTAAATTACGGTGGTCCCGACTCTTTGAGCTGCTTGTTTGTGACAACGGTGAATTACTATCATTTCCTCACGTATTTTGAACACGAGTCTCCTCGTGCGATTTTTGCATGAGCTATGAAAAAACTTCTAAACATCCCTCGTTCATCATCTTCGGTGGGTGGTTTGTTCACGGGAGGAACATTGCCCGACTGTTACACGTTCTCCTCGTTGGTGAGTCTGAGCGTCTCCACGGTCTCATTTCCATTGTTAATATTCTCGATCGACATTCTCAAATCTTGTCGTAAAACAAGGGTTAATTAAGAAATCAATATATCACATAATATCCTATATCTTGACCAGTAAAAAATAAGCTTAGGTAGGACACCTTTAGCGAAGGATTTACTCGTCTCTCCCCTCTGGATTACATTCCCGATCTCATGGAGATCATATCCTAAACTACGATACCAAGCTGTGGCGCCCCCAAAATAGGTATACATCACCCATTACGAGTTGTCGATCGTGATGCGAAACAACTACAACTTTATTATTACAACGATAAAAGCGTGAGTTTAAATACAAATATTATCTTACAGACAATATCTATACTCAAATAAATCCTCATCACATTTATTGATACATTATTTTACAAAATGGTGAGGACTACTAAACAACTCTCTCTAGAACCTTCATTCCATACCAGAGCTAAATACTAAACTATATTCTAGCCTCCACGAGAAGAAAAATGGAACAAAAAGGAAAAGGGTGAGCTCAACTAGCTCGATAAAAAGAATATTATGACTAAGATAATATCTGACAAATTATCGTTAGTCTTGACGAGGGGAAAAATCTAATAGAATCTGATAGACAACAAATTTTAAATCAATATTACATGATGAAAATAATAATTCATTAGAAGAGTTAAGTAGAGAATGCAAACTACTATCTTACATGTATGAATTTAAAAGTTCATCGTCTATCTTTTATCCTGTAACATCAATCGATATATATACGGAATCAAATATTCATCTTTTTGCCTTTCTCTGAGCCAAAGATATTCATCGATTAGTCATGTTAATCTAAACACACATTCATCTTTTTTACACTACTGGGCGAAAGATATTCTTGAAAATCATTCATCTTTGCTTTCTGAGGCGAAGATATTCAATAATATCATCATTTAAGGCGAGGATGATGAAAAATATTTTTAAAGAAAGCGAATCGGTGAAACAAAATGGCGAGGATTAAGGATTAAGGATTAGTACTTTTGTTTTATCCATGTTCAAAAAATACCTCAAAAATAATCATAGTGGTGTAAAATTCGAGAATGATCAAAACATGGATCTGATCAAAGCTAGTATCGAGAATAGATATTTTGGACAAAAAAGAAATTTTTATTTTTTTGAATAGTCTTATCGTGTGAATAGTGTATTATCGTGAATAATAACTCAAACACCAAAGATAGAAATTCCACAAAAACATCTTCACGCTTACATGAATAGTACTAATGAATAGTAACTTTCGTGAATAGTAACTCGTGAATAGTAACTTTCGTGAATAGTAACTCGTGAATAGTAACTCATGAATAGTAACTTCATGAATAGTAACCCCAAGCATGAAAAAGTTCCAAATTTGATAAAAAGTTTCAACCAATATTTGACATAATGATATTGAAGAAATAATATCATTTGAGAAGAAAATAACATCCACTTACCTCGAAAGATCGGTACTTAGTTTGGAATCAAGGATATAGGCTATGACTTGGACTTGCATTGGTATAGCAATACTCAAAGTATACTCAAAATACTCACAAGAATAAACTCGATAATATAGAGAAAAACTTGATTTACGGTGTGATTTTCAATTCTAACCTAAGCACCTATTTATAGGAAATTGCTTAGAACACCAAAAAAGCGAAAATTTAATAAATTAATAATATATTATATAAAATTTCTACACATACCTAGAATCTGATTTCAGCCATCAAACACATGCCACATTCTAGAAAAAGTAAGAAAAAAACGTTTTTCTAATTTAAATATTTTAAACTTCAAAAAATCAATTATTTGAACTTGAACTTCAATAATTCATAATAAATAGCCCTTTCATCAGAAAATTCGAATCTCGCGAGTTTTTATAGGAAATTCAATTCTCTACAACTTTGCGAAGAAAGTTTTCCAAATTCCAAATAAAATTGGCCAAAATCCACAAGCAGGCGATTTTACAAATTTATAATCAAATTTGATCGATAAATGGGGTCCATGCAGACATGTTTAACATGTTTTAAACATTTATTGCAACAAAAATACTCTTCCTCCTCGTATACTCATATATCCCACATTAGTTGTAAAAATATCACCATTATTATATTATTAAAATATAATAATATATTTAAATGAATTATTTTATCGAGAAAAAGATAAAATTTCAATTTTCAACAATTGTCACATTAAAATTTTCTCCATCTATATCCACATAAAATCAATATTTTTCTCATCATATGAATCAATAATTAATTATTCACAAATAATATTACGAGAATCCTGATATTGTGACGAGGCGGTTCAGGAAAGAGGGGCTTTCGATAAAATTTCTTCTTCTTGGCGCGATTAGGTGACCAAACCTCTCCTTAGAAGAACTTTCTAGACATTGCCAATAATGTTATCTAATAATATTATTAGGATAATATGAATTATTGCTTGATAATGAAAAATCTTGTGTAATGACAATTATTGAAACAACGATGATATAAAATATCAATATTGACAATTATTAACTCGATAAAATCTTTGAGCGATGTAATTCTGTAACCATTATTGAGTAGTGCCTTCTTACGTAAGAATCGATAATTGGTGCGATCTGGTATCTTCTTGTGTTTTTAACCACAAGGTATTTTAACGATATAATTGATAACAACTTCTGTAGATTATTTTTAAACAACTTATATTTGTCGTTTTCTTCATCCATAAACTTTTAGTTATGGGGCCCACACATGGCTTTGCAGCAGGTAAATCTGAATATTCCCAAGCGATCTGAATATTCCACGACCAATTTTAAACGAATATTCTCAAATGACAATGAATGATATTTTATAACCACTTGCTTATTTTTGAAATATTTGCGTATTTTACCCTAACTATCCACATTAATCAAATCAACCTTACTATTTCAAAATAATAAATAGAAAATTAAATTTCATTAATAATAAGTTGGGAACTAGATTTTGAAGAATCACAAGTCATATGATCATTTGCACATATATCGATTATCCGATCACTATTTTTAGTACATGAAAGAGAAGCTAAGGCGCGTCTACTAGTCATACTAGTTTATCTGACTAATCACATGAAGATGACACTTTGGTATTTTTGTTGTAGAAAAGTGTTGGCGAAATTTTCTTTCCTTTGGGATGCCACTTGGGATAACCATGAAGTTTGAAACGCGTATCAACAACATGGTTATCACCATTCTGATGAAATACATTTATGTGTCCCTTTCTTATGGTCTTCTTGTGGATTAGTCCTTCAGTAGCCATAACAATTACCATCGGTGAGATATTAGCTCTCATCATCAGCATCTTGACGGTTTGCCTCGGCCTGAACCAAAGCATAAACAACGTGAATATTTGGAAAAGATGCGATTAAGCGATGCGAGTCCACGAACCCCATCCGATGATGAGTCCAAACCGGCGAAAATATAAACACGTTGAGAATTAACCTTAGTGGTATATATCTCGATGTCGACTTTGCACCGTTCATTGCCTGATCATCTATAGCATCAATCCCACCCAAAGTTTTGTAATTTTCCCCGATAAGAAATAATAGAACCACCATTTTGTGAACGAAGATTACCTCATTATAACTAATATGATTTTGAGGCATCTTGGTGGCCGAGTATGTTTGTAGCCATATCCCAAATTTTCTTTCTTTGTAGGCAGGTAGAAAATGGATCGATGTCTTTGTTCATTGCATCGAGTAACGAGGATTTGATCATGCGATTTTCATCTTCCCATGTTTCGTATTCTTGAATTGGTATTCTCGGTCTGACCTTTGAACTGAAATAAATCCCCAACGCTTTCGATATGAATTTTATTTTGTGCATTCAGCGCCCATTCCACATAATTGGTGCCATCAAGTTTCTGGGAGTAAGCGAAGAAGAGCGTCTTTAATATGTAGTCTTTGGTAAAGCTAGGGAATTAGTTTTGCATTCCCAACAACAACACCATCATCAATGGTAAGAGTAGGGGATAAGGTCCAAAATGCCTGACATTTTCCCCGATATCTCTGAAAGCACCTATATATATTTTTTTGTCCAAAAATACCCTAACGTTATAATTTTTGGGTCATTCGTTGCCCCTGCAGTTAACAACTCTTGCTTGTTAGACAAGCGGGTGTTAAATCCTCTATGAGCGTGGGCGACACGTGTCGATATTTCTTTGACATGACAATATTTGTTGATATTTATTTTGTTTATTAATTATTTATTTTGTTTTAAAGAAAAGTAAAATAAATAATTAATAAACAAAATTAATATTATATTTAATAAACAAAATAAATATTTATATTTATATTTAATTCATTAACACAAATAACAAAAATTCATCCTCTTAAATTAATTAATACAAAATAAAAATTTTAAAGCAGTTTTTAACAAAATTTTTAAGCTGTTTAAAAATAAATTTGTTAAAAAGCTGTTATAAAAATTTTTTGTTAAATTTTTTTTATTTTGTTTTAAAAAATTTATAAAATAATATATGATTTAAAAAAATTTTATAACATTTTAAAAAAATGTGGTAAAAATAGTTAAAAATGTATATGATTTTAAAAAAAAATTTATAACAATTAAATTTTTTATATAAAAGTTTAAAAAAAGCTGCTAAAAGCAGTTAAAAAAATTTTTTGGTTTTAAAATTTTTTTATAACGAGTAAAATTTTTTATAACAGTTTAAATTTTTTTTTTAAAAGCAGTTTAAAAAAAAGTTGCTTAAAATAGTTAAAAATATTTATTTTGTTTTAAAAAAAGAATTTATAACAGATTTAACAAAAAATTGTTAAAAAGCAGTTTTAAAAAATTATAACGATTTAAATTTTTTTTGTTAAAAAGCAGTTTAAATTTTTTTTGTTAAAAGCAGTTAAAAATTTATTTTGTTTTAAAAAAAATGTAACATTTAATTTTTTTTTTTAAAAATTATTAAAAAATTATTTTATTTTTAAAAAATTTATAACGATTAAATTTTTTTTATTACGATTTTAAATTTTTTTTTAAAAAGCAGTTTAAAAAAATTATTAAAAAAAATTTATTTTGTATTTTAATATTTTTTTTAATCGAGTATTTAGTATTTTTAATTAGTATTTTAATTATTTCCATGTAAGCGTACGTAAGCAATTTGGACGGATGTTAGTCTATGTGGCATGCTGTCAACAAGCGAGAACACGAATGACCAAAAAATATAATGTTAGGGGTATTTTTGGACAAAAAAAAGTATAGAGTGCTCGGTAGACATTGGGGAAAATGTCAGGGGCATTTTTGGACCTTATCCCGTAGGAGTAGTCATGATGGGTGGGTAGGAAAAAATTATGATAAGAAAAAAAAGAAAAAAGAACAACCTCCGGTTCCTAGGATAGATAAAGGAAAAACGGAGTTGGCTTTGATACCATGATAAAACACAAAGAGAATATAATTTTCTGATATTTTATTCATCAATATAGCAGATATATATACAAGAGTATATTTTTAAACTTATGCTTCTTTATTACTGACAAGATATTTTATTGCTATATTTGAATGATCATAACTGCACAATTCTAGCATGATATTATGGAGATAATCATTCCATTATTATAGGAGAAGATCACTCCCAATCACATATTCTAACAGTTTATTAAAATGTAACATTAAGCTATAGAGACTTAATTGAATATTAAGTAATAATTAAAAGTAAGATATAGGTAATTGTTAACTTAATTAGTTTTAACAAATATTATACATCTAGATTGATGTGAAGACAAGTTATAAGACTTAATTAAATATTAAGTGTTGATTAAAAAGGGAATGTGATGAAATGGAAGACGAATGTTAATGTAAACAACCTTAATGAACATTATGTTATCGTAAGTCTTAAAGACTTAATTGTATATTAAGTGTCAGTTAAAGAGGAATGATTAAAGTATATGAGTAGAGTTACATAGTCGATTATTTATCATTGTTATGTGGCTAATTGTTATGTAAATGTGCACTTAATTGTGTAGGATAATTGAAGAAGCGTATTATTATAAGTTGTAGTAGCGCTTGAGGCAAGTTTCCTAAACCCTTATACTCGATAGTAAGCAAGCTTTGTGATTGTTATTGAGCAAGTTTCCTAACTTACACAGCTTTATATATTGTGCAAGTCTCCTAACCCATACAACTCTTATATATTTGTGCGAGTTTATAATGTCATGCAAGCTTCTAGACTTCATAATTTATTTTATTGTGCAAGTATTCTTTTTTCATTCGAGTTTCTTATTGAAGATTTAAGTCATGCAATGTTTATATATTGTTTGGATTCCAGACTTATGCAAATGAATTGATATTTGTATATGATATTAAGTTATTCTATGTTACAGGTTGTGAAAGCTTTAGAGTTTTATAATTCATGAACTGTTTAGAATTTTGTCTAAACCATTTGTTTCGGTTAGACTTATATTGAAATGTTTATTGATTGATAATGAACAATTGAAATGTTATTGATTAGCTGTCCAATTATATTGTTTAGTTGGATTTTCTTTGTACAACTGAGATGAACAACTCTTATATTGGGGAAACTTTTTATCGGTATTACCTTATCGAGTGTTAGACAAACGGAGTCATTTTATGATAGAGTGTTGTACAACACAGAGTACGATAAGTTGATCCCTTAAAGTGCTCCGAAGAAAATTATTCAGTTGATAGTTGAATAACTGTTTAACCTTTTTTGAAAAGTAAATGTACACAGGTCCTATGACCACTCAGTATCTTGTTTCAAATTTGTTTAGCGAATGAAATTTATTATTATAACTACTTGTTCAGAATTCGTTCATAATTATTGTTCGGTTGTGGAACTAATAGCATGGTTCGTAATACTGTTATATAATTGTTATGATTTGTTGAGTAATTAAATATTTTTTCTTGCTTTTTAATTTATGCTTTCAATTAAGACAGAACGTGGCGAGAGTTCTCACAAAGATAAAGGTAAACACAAGGCGACCGAGTAATGAACATATTTTATTCTGCATTTGTAATAGTTATACGCTATAGAGGGCGTAAAGACTTTGGTATTGCAATATTATTATTATTATTATTATTATTATTATTATGATGTTATTGTAGTGATTCCGGCACAAAAAAAGGCAGTGAGATTTAAAATTTTAAAAATAATTTCCGAAACCCTAAAATAGGATCCATGCGAAAACATATTAATTCAGAGGTTTAGATTCTTACCGATTATTCGAGCTAGAATGGATATGATGGGAAAAATCTTGAACAACTTTGAATCTTCAACGCAATCCAATAGAACTGCGTCTCTACGGTATCCACACGAACGCCCCGCGAATCGTCACACGATCTGCAACAAAGAAAGCCGCGACACTAGCCACCAAGGATCTGGATTTTCTGAAGTTTTTCTATCTAGTCTCTCTCTAAGAGCGGCTAGGGTTTAGGTTTATCATATTATCCCTATATAAAACGGCTGATATATCATATATATATATAGCAGAAAAAAGGAATTAACCAAAACCTAATCCAATTAGAAAAGTAAAATTCGAATTTATATATATTATATCTTAATTAAGTCTTAATTAAATAATATACATATATACAAATTATCCTATTAATTTAAATTCGTAATTTAAATACTATCAATCATATTGACATGTTTAAATCTTTACAATTTAAATTAATTCTCTTTTTAATTACGTTCTAAGTGTGTGACCCTATATGTTATTATTATGTTGGCAATAATCTTAAAATCATATTATAAAATTATAAACAGTGAGCGACATCTAGTAATGCATCACTGCTACCCAAGTAATAATAAAATCGGTGATTCGATGCAACCTTTTCATGACCAATGTTTCAATGTAATTATTAATCCTTTTAACCTTGACATCCTAGATTAAACTCGAGGCAAGGAATGTGTCATACTCTTCATAATTTAATCTGAGTTTTCTTGATTAATGAGTAGACTATATGAAACAAATCACTATTTGAGCATGGCCATGCGCATTTCATAGTCCTACTCAATCAAGAGGCCTATGAATATCACACCCAATATATAGAAGGGTTAAATTCCATCTAGATCACTCATATTCCTCACACGATTCATGATGTACCCAATAATCACCTTTATTGTCCACCCTATTAAAGTTGACCTTTGATGATATCAAAGTACATAAATTCTCGTGTAGTAATATAGTGATTTCAGGTCGGAGAATTATTATATCATTATCACTATGAGAATTGCTAATAACACTTTGCATAATGCTTCACGTAGAATTCTCATGGTCTGTCCAATACATTATTCTCTAACATGTACCTATGTATTGACTCAATATCTCTTATATTTATGATCAATGAGATTTGGCCATCAGTTAATCCACATACTAGTCTCAATGTATCATTGTTGTCCTATTAACAATGACACTCGACTAGAAATATTTAAGAGCAATGATACTAATTGTAATTATATGATCTCATGTTCAAGTCAGATACTTGAAGCTATATATTTGTATCACTATTCTAAGAAATTTTATTATGCTAACATTAATATAACGCAATAAATAAAACCATAATAAAATAATTTATTTATTTAATCAAATATAATATCAAAAATGTTAAGCAATTACATTAAAGAATTGGTCTCTAGGACATAAACTCTAATAGTTGTGTAATGCACTAAAGGTATCGAGTACCTGGGATTGTAGTAAGACATTAATATAATAATTAGTAATTACATTTGTGTCATTAGTTTATGCGTTATGGATAGTATCGTGGAGCACCAAGGTCAGGATTTGAAAGTACCCGAATTTTTGGGCATCACAATTACTGTTTTGTTTTTTATGACATGTTGCATCACATAACGTAATGAGTTGATACATCAAATGGAAGATATAATGAAAAAGTCAAAAATTGATGCAATAGCATTACCTTTGTAACATATTCTTACATAAACAAAAAACATGTCAAATCAATGTAATAGTCTATTACATTACAAATTCATTATATTGATTTGATATGAACCAAACGCCATCAAATTCATGCTTCCCAAACATTTATAAGTCTCTATTGTAATTACTTTTAAGAAATAAATTATATACGGATGACCTGTAAAATTAAAGTTTTATCCCCTTCAATAACAACATGTCAATTGCTAGGTGTGGAATTTAGGAAGAAATCAAGGGATTTGAAATCCAATACGATTAATAAAACAATTTTACTATGATTGTGACGCCCCCAAAATTAGGTATACGTCACCCATCTTGGGTCGCCATTTACATGGTACATAAATTCAAATATAAACTTAATTATACATACATTAGGTAACATAACATACGACAATACATAAATCGAGAGTTCTAATAGGAATATTGTCATTTTTAGACAATATCCATACTCAATGAGTCCTCATTACATTTATTGTCACACTATTTAACGAGAATAGTGAGGACTACTAATCTTATCTTCGGGACCATCACTCTTTTCCCAGACTCATCCCGGCTATATTCTCATTTCACGAAGAGAACGGTGAAAGAAAGGGTGAGCTCAACTAGCCCGATGAAATATTATAACTAAGATAATGCGAGAATAAATTATCAATAGTCTTGACAATGTTAAACCCGATAAAATACAATAAACAACTAGTTTAAGCTGCGGTGAATATCTGATCCATTAAAAAGAGTCAAGTAGAAAATAAAATCTACTATCTTTTAGGTTTTAAAAGGTTTTCATCAATTTTATCACTAAGACTCGGTTTAATGAATAAACCACAATATCTAATCATCCACTATACCACGGTCGAGGATTTTCATCAAATTATCAATGGTCAAGCTGACTATCTTAGAATCACCCCTGGTCATAATCATACCAAAAACTATCCATCATCGCATTACAGCCACTTGAGGGACTTTTGTCACATCATTTATATCAAGCCATGATTATCTTAGAATGATCCACGAGTCATAATCATACTAAGTTCATCTATGCACGTAAGTAAAAAGATAACATAATATAACATGAGGATGATGTGACAATGACATAATAATTCAATAAAATAAGTTCACGAATTAATTTATTCAAGAACTAATAACGTCCAAATTATCGACATGATCTTCGCTTTGTAGAGTAAAATTCAAGAATGCTCGAGAAAAATATTTTCATTAAAAATCTTTGGATGAAGCGCAAATATCGAGGATATTCCACTAAATTCATGGAGTATAGAAGTCAAAATTTTAACGAATGAGTATAATAGCGAATGAAATAACAAAAGAAATCACCATGCATGCGGTGCTTAGCATGAAACGAGTTATTCAACGAATAATAAATACGAGAATAATAAAAAGCGGAACCGGGTCCTGTAAAACACCTGACGAGGATATTCGATAGAATAATAAAGATGAGAATAATAAAAGGCGGAACTAGGTCCGGTGTAAAACACACGACGAGGATATTCCAATAGAATAATAAAGATGCGAGAATAATAAAGAGGCGGAACCAATCCCAAGTAAAAGCCTGAACGGGATGTTCCAACGAATAATAAAATAATAGAAGAATGTCACAAAGTATAGGGGATTCCGTATCAAAAGTTATTCAAACAGAATAAATAAGAATGGAATAATATAAGGATTTCACCAAGTATAGGGTATTAAGCATATACTGGTCATGTATAGGGTATGCCACTTTTTAGGTTATTCATTCCAATAATAATAAAGAATGGAATAACGAAGTTCTCTTCATGAATAAAAAAAAATAACACCACTTACGAGTATAACAAATAATATTCCATACCTTAGAAGAGCTTGAATATTAGAAAATTGAAGTAGCAAAATACTTTTCTTCTTTCTCTCTATAGTTTCTCTCTCTGAGTTTCAATGAATTAAATAAGAAATAATGAAGGAATGAGCTTTCTATTTGTAGAAAAACTAAGGGTGGCTCTTGGTGTATGAAGAGAAGGTCAAAATGACTCTTGGTAATATTGAAGAGACAACTACTTATTTGCGAAGGGGTAATTAACCCTTGGAACAATTAGAAGAGCAGATTAACTCTTGGTAATATTGAAGGAATGACTACTATTTGCGAAGGGGTAATTACTTATTGACGAAGGTAATTATTATTGACGAAAGTAATTACTATTGAAGAAGGTAATTACTATTAACGAAGGTAAATACTATTGACGAAGATAATTACTATTCACAAAGGTAATTACTATTCACAAAGGTAATTACTATTGGCGAAAGGTAAATACTATTGGCGAAGGTAATTACTATTCACAAAGGTAATTCTTATTCACAAAGGTAATTACTATTGTGAAGGGACTCTTAGATGATGACATATGGGCCCCCCCATAAAATAATCAAACTTACCACAAACGTCTCATATGAGACTCTTTATATACATCGAGGATTGAATAAATATTACCACAAATCATTTTATTTTTAATCAACACATATTTAATCTTTCAACAATTATTAATCATTTATAACTTGTCGTCTCAATTAATAATTTAATACTATAACATATTATCTGAGATGATCTTTGTGACAATAATTGAATCGATAATATAAAAGATATGATCGTGAATTATCTGTGTGAATAATTGAGCATAGGTGAGTGACTTCTCACGTAAGCATCAATAATCAATATCGTGTCTACTATATCTGACTCTGGCGTATTCTTTGTCTTTTACTACGGGTAGTTCAACGGTTTTAATGATAACACCTCTGTAGAATTATTTTTATAGAAAAATAATTTTGTCATTTTCTAACTACGACAATACTTCCGTTATAGGGTCCACCAATGATTGAGCCGTCGTCGAATATTCCCAACAAAAGAATATTCCCAGGCCAAACAAATATTTTATAACTGAAAGTAATATGCACTTACAAACCCATCATGTTTGATGATAAAGCATATACTTTGTAATAATCTTATTCATTTATTAATAAAAAGTATTAATTTATTAAAGGCTTTTAATTATCTACATGATCTTTGTTTTATAATATGTGATAAACCCATAGTTTTAAGCAATGCTTTTAGAATAATGATGATGATCATTCTAATGAGATCTAAATTCTTTGAAAGCTTAAAACTAAAATAGTTCCCAATCGTTGGATTACTAAATTGGGGATTAGTGAATCCGGATAGATTGGTACATCGTTGCTTGCTCATTAGATGAGGATGATTGATCTCGTGATCATTTGTGTGGAGACACTAAAAGCAAGTATGTAGGTGCTTATTAGATAATAAGTTCAATTGAGCGTTAACTCATTGAGAATACCTAATGGAGTTTTACTTTTTGTCAATAGGAATTCTGTAGTGATAGTAGTACAAGTTATAAGACCCCAACTTATTATTAATGAAATTTAATTTTCTCTATTTATTATTTTGAAATAGTAAGGGTTGATTTGATTAATGTGGATAATTAGGGGTAAAATACGCAAATATTTCAAAATAAGCAAGTGGTTATAAAATATTCATTGTTGTTAATAGGGAATATTAGTTTGGTCGTGGAATATTAAATCTTTGTCCGGGGAATATTAAATGGCAAGTAGCGACCATGTGTGTGGGCCCATAACGGAAAGCGATTGGATGAAGAAAACGACAAATATAAGTTGTTTAAAAATAACTTGGTGTAGTTATTCTGCAATTATCTTTGTTAAAATACTAAATTGGTTAAAACACAAGAGATACTTTGCGGTATTGCACCAATTATTGATTCTTACGTGAAGAAGGCACTACTTCAATAATGGTTACGATAATTCTTTATTCGATATTTTATTGATTTAATAATTGCTGCGTTGATATTTTATATTCTTTATTATTTGATAATTGTCATTACACGTATTTTCATTATCGAAGCAATAATTCATATTATCTGAATAATATTATTAGATAACATTATTGGCAATGTCTAGAAAGTTACATCTAAGGAGAGGTTTGGTCACCTAATTGCTTGCCTAGTAAGGAGAAATTCTTATTGGAAAACCCCTGCTTTCGAGGAACCGCTGGTTGTCAATATTGTGATTTTGTAATATTATTTGTGAATAATTAATTATTGATTCATATGATAAGGAAAATATTGATTTTATGTGGATATAGATGGAGAAATTTTTAATGTGACAATTGTTGAAAATTGAAATTTTATCTTTTTCGATAAAATAATTTATTTAAATATATTATTATATTATAATAATATAATAATGGTGATATTTTTACAACAAATGTGGGATATATGAGTATCTGAGGAGGAAGAATATTTTTTTGCAATAAATATTTAAAACATGTTAAACATGTCGATGGACCCCATTTATTATTTGAAATTTGATTATAAACTTGTAAAATCGCCTGTTTGTGGATTTCGGTCAATTTACATTTGGAATTGAAAAAACTTTCTTACAGTAAAGTTGTAGAGAATTGAATTTCCTATAAAAAATTGCGAGATTTGAATTTTCTGATAAAAGGGCTATTTATTATAAATTATTGAAGTTAGAAGTTAAAATAATTAATTTTTGGGAGTTTTAGTTAATTATTTTGAGAAAACGTTTTTTGCAACTAAGTTGGCCTCACATGTGATTCAAATGGGCTGAGATCAGTTGTCTAAGGTGGGCTAAAGAAAATGTGAAAAATATATTAATATTATATTCAATTTTCTACTTTGTGTTATTAAACATTTTCCTATAAATAGGGTGCTTAGGTTAGAATTGAAAACACACGAGAAGCTGAAGTTTCTCTCTATTTCTCTCTTGATATATTGAGCGCATTCTTGTGAGTATACTTTGAGTATTGTTAGGCGGTGCAAGTTTTCTTGACTATATACCGGTATTCCAGGTTAAATACTTAATCTTTCGAGGTAAGTGATGTTATTTTCTTCTCAAATGATATTATTTCTTCAATATCATTATCTTTGAAATATTGGTTGGAACTTTTTATCAAATTTGGAACTTTTTCATGTCGGGGTTACTTATTCACGAGTTATTATTCACATGAGTTCTTATTATTCATGAAGCGTGAAGATGTTTTTTGGGAAATTTCTATATTTTGGTGTCTGAGTTACTATTCACGTATACGGAACTATTCATTCAAAAAAATAAAATTTCTTCTTTTGTCCAAAATATCTATTACGGATACTAGCTTTGATTGTATCCATGTTTTGATCATTCTTGAATTTTACACCACTATGATTATTTTTGAGGTATTTTTGAACATGGATAAAACAAAATGAATCCTTAATCCTTAATCCTTGTCATTTTGTTTTCAACGGATTCGTTTCTTTAAAAATATTTTTCATCATCCTCGGTCTTAAATGATGATATTATTGAATATCTTTGGCTGTAGGTGCAAAGATGAATGATTTCTGAAGAATATCTTTGGTAGTAGTGCAAAGATGAGCAGTGTTTAGATGAACATGACCAAATGATGAATATCTTTGGCTCAGTGGTGCAAAGATGAATATTTGATTCGAGATGTATATTGATTGATGTTACGGGGATAAAAGATAGAGCGATGAACTTTTAAATTCATACATAGAAGATAATAGTTTGCATTATCTACTTAACTCTTCTAATGAATTATTATTTCATTGCGAATATTGATTTAAAATTTGTTGTCTATTGTATTCTATTAGATTTTTCCTGTTGAAGACTAACGGTAATTTGTTGTATATTATCTTAGTCATAATATTCTTTTCTTTGGGCTAGTTGAGCTCACCTTTTCCTTTTTTGTTCCATTTTTCTTCTCGGGGCTGCGAGAATATAAGCGAGAATTGAGTCGGGGTATGGAATAAAGGTTTTAGAAAGAATTGTTTAGTAGTCCTCACCATTTTTGTAAAATAATGTATCAATAAATGTGATGAGGATTTATTTGAGTATAGATATTGTCTGAAGATAATATTTGTATTCAAACTCACAGATTTCTTGTTGTAATAATAAAGTTGTAGTTGTTTACATACCATGTATTGACAACTCGAATGGGTGATGTATACCTATTTTGGGGCGTACGGTTGGTATCGAGCTTAGGGATATGATCTCTGGCGGAGATCGGGAATAGAACTAGGAGGGAGAGACGAGTAAATCCTTAACTGAGTGTGTCCTACCTAAGCTTATTTTTTAGTTGGTCGATATATAAAGGATATTATGTGATATATTGATTTCCTTAATTAACCCTTGTTTTATAACAAGATTTTTGAGAATGTCGATGAGAATATTAACAATGGAAATGAGACCGTGGAGCGCCTTATACTCACCAACGAGGAGAACGTAACAGCAGTGGCAATGTTCCTCCTGTGAACAACACTGCTGAAAGCGGATGATGAGCGAGGGATGTTTAGAAGCTTTTTGCGGTTCATGCAAAAATCGAGACGAGGAGACTCGTGTTCAAAATACGAGGAGAAATGATAGCAATTCACGGGTTATCACAACCCAAGCGATTCAAAGAGTTGGGACCACGAGAATTTAAGGAAAGCTAGATCCGATCATGGCGGAAACATGGGTCAAGCAAATTACCAAGATATTCGATGTCTTGGGATGCGGAGAAAGAAAGGTTCCATTCGCCACCTTTATGTTCGTGGCGAAGCGGACTACTGGTGGGAGTCTCGTGAAGCGTACCCATCGGCCCTTTTCGGCATGTCTTGGAAAACGTTTGAAAACTATTTAATGACAAATACTTTCACGAAAGTGTTAAATCGTATGAAGGAAGTGGAGTTCATCGATTAGAGCAAAACAACATGGCGGTGTCTCGATGCGAGGCAAAGTTTGCGAGTTATCGAGTTTGCACCTCATTTGGTGGAGAATGAGGAGCGTATGACGCGGATGTTTCTTAGAGGTTTGAAACCCAGCATACGTCGATATCTCATTTCTCATAAACTTTCTCTATTCGGATGTTATAAAAGCAGGCTCAATTATTAGAAGCGAGATAACGAGTACGGTCAACCGAGGACCATGACCGAGGATCGTCTTAGAGATAGCGATCAACGTAATAATGATAACCAATGGAGAAAAGAAACAGATGGACAAAATGGTTACCACTCTGGTGGTAATCATGGTCATAAAATAGAAAAAGCGAAATCGAGGAGATTTTAAAGAGGAGATTTAACAACGACTATGTGAAGACGACGGCATCTTAAAAGAATCGGTTCTAAGGAGGAGAACGACCACCGGTCATATCTTACAAATCATGCGAAAAGAGGGACATATCAGTCAAACCCCTGACAGTTCAAGGTATCCTATAGTTGTGGAAAGGAAGGACATATCGCTCGAGATTATGCGATGGCGAAACCTAGTTCAATGAGGATGGTGACTCAAAAAACCGTCCCGAGAAAAGTCAAAAGTCAACGATTCCGGAAGAGCGTTTGTTGTGGATCGGTCATAATGCGAGGAACCCAAACGAGGTGATCACGGGTAAGCTATTTATAAATTCTTGCGAAGTTTATACCTTACTTGATCTGGGTCTTTACCCATTCATTTATCTCTCTGCATGTGCTCAACGTTTAAACTTGACTCGGTGAAATTAGACTTTGATCTATCTGTGGAAACTCCGTTAGGAGAAACTTTCATCACATCCATCATTTATAAATCTTGTTTGATTCAAGTTGGCACCATTACCTTACACCGCCGACCTTATCTCTTTAAAGATACTTGCTTTTGATGTGATTTTAGGGATTGATTGGTTAACTACTCATCATGCCAAAATTGATTGTTTTAAATAAGGTTGTTAGTTTTCATATTCCTAACCAACTTGTTATGCGAATTCAAGCAACTAAACCATTAAAATCAATCACCGCATCGTATCTAATCATAAAGCTATTCGTTTATTGAAAAATGGATGTCGAGCTTTCTTAGCCCATGTTATGGATTTGAATAAAGACACGTCAAATTTGAATAATATTCTGTTGTTATTGACTTTCTGACGTATTTCTGAAGAACTTCCCGGTCTACCCCCCGTAACGTGAAGTTGAATTCTTTATTGATCTTGAACACGGTACAAAGCCCATTTCTAAAACCCCATATCGAATGGCTCTATTGAACTTCGAGGAGTTAAAGGTCCAACTACGAAATTGTTGGACATCGGTTTTCATTCGTCCTAGTACATCTCCTCGGGGTGCTCTGTTTTATTCGTAAAGAAGAAAGACGGGGAGTATGCGACTTTATATTACTATCGGAATTGAACCATGTCACCATCAAGAATAGGTATCCTTCCTCTACCTCGTATTGATGACTTGTTTGACCCGATTCTGAAGGGCACAATTCTTTTCAAAATCGATCTTCGCTTACGATATCATCAATTGAAGATTAGAATCAAGATATTCAAAGACGCCTTTAGAACTCGATGCGGGCATTATGAATTCTTAGTCATGTCTTTGGATTGACTAATGCTCCTGTGGCTTTCATGGATATGATGAACCGAGTATTCAAGGAATATTTGGATCAGTTCGTTGTTGTTTTTATTGATGACATCCTCATATATTCCAAAAGTCGTGAAGATCATGAGCACCATTTGAAGCTGGTACTCCAAAGGCTTCGTGAAAACAAACTATATGCCAAATTGAAGAAATGCGAGTTCTGGCTTGAGGAAGTAGCATTCCTTGGGCATGTGGTGTCGAAACATGGAGTATCCGTGGACCCGACGAAGATTGAAGCAATATAAAGTTGGGAGCAACCGAAGTCGGTGACCGAAGTACGTAGCTTTTTGGGCTTAGCTGGTTATTATCGGAGATTCGTGGAAGGGTTTTCTCAAATCGCTACTCCATTAACCCAGCTAACTCGAAAGGATACAAAATTCGTTTAGGCGCGAAGAATGCGAGAAGAGTTTCCAAGAGCTTAAGAGGAGACTTATTTTGGCACTGCTTACAACAATACCATCTAGTTCGGATGGATTTGTTATCTACAATGATGCTTGAGCAAAGGGTTAGGATGTGTTCTCATGCAACATGGGAAAGTCATAGCCTATGCCTCGACAACTTAAAGAGTATGAGAGGAATTATCCTACTACTATGATCTAGAGTTAGCGGCCCGATCGTTTTGCATGCTAAAGATATGGAGGCACTATCTATATGGGGAGAAAGTGGAGATATATTGGACCATAAAAGCCTTAAATATTTCTTCACTCAAAAGAACTCAATATCTTGGCAATGACGTTGGTTCGAAAGCTATTGAAGACTACGACCACACTATTCAATACCATCCTCGAAAAGCGAACATGGTAGTGACGCGTTGAGTAGAAGATCATATCGCGAGGAACGAGTGCGATGATGTCAAGTATACGCGTAGAGCCAACTTTAATAGAAAAAGTTAAGGTTGCTCGAGCCACCGAATCCGGAGTGATGCGTGATGAAGAAGAAAGTACAAGAAGGAGCTAATCCTAAGCGAGAATTGATGAAGAAGGAATACTTGAGTCCACTCTAGACTTTGTGTTCCTAACGACTCTTATTTGAAGTACAAGATTGTGATGGAGGCACACAATACACCATTTGCAATCCATCCTGGAAGTACTAAAATGTATTGTGATCTTGACATACATTTTGGTGGAACAATATGAAGAGAGAGATTGCAAAGTTTATCTCAATGTGTTTAACTTGTCAACGTGTAAAAGGCGAGCATCCGGTACCTAAGGGTCCGTTGCAACCACTTGAGATTCCGAAATGGAAGTTGGAACACATTACCATGGATTTCATTCTGGGTCTTCCTACGGTTTCTCGAAGGCATCAATGCTATTTGGGTTATTGTTGATAGATTAACCAAGTCTCTCATTTCTTTACCGACATGGAGACTTATTCACTTGAACGTCTTGCTAGTATGTACGTGAATGAGATTGTGAGGTTGTATGGCATGCCCTGTATCCATAGTTTGGATCGTGACCCAAGATTCACTTCAAGATTTTGGGTTAGCTTGCAAAAAGCTATGGGCACGGATTCTGATTGATTCGGCATACCATCCTCAAAGCAGACGAACAATCGAAAGGACTATTCAAACTCTTGAAGATTTATTAAGACTCGTGTCCTGACTTCAAGGCGGTTAGGATAAGTATTTACCATTGGTGGAATTCTCCTACAACAACAGTTTATCGAGCAAGTATAGGTGTAGCTCCATTTGAAGCATTATATGGGCCGAAAGTGTCGCTTCTCAAAGATGATGGGACGAGGTGGGTGAAGCAACACTTTATTGGGACCTAGAGTTGAATACGTGTATGACTACTGGAAAAGATCCAAATGATTCGACAACGTATACAAACCAAGACAAGATCGACAAAAGAGTTATGCGGATCTTCATCGAAAGGATGTGGAATTTAGTGTAGGGATCATGTATTGTTGCGAGTTGCTCCATGGAAGGGAGTTACAAGATTTGGGAAGAGAGAAAGCTCGATCCACGATTTATTGGTCCATTTCAAATTCTTGACCGAGTAGGAAATGTAGCCTATAGACTCGCGTTACCTCCGAGTATGTCTCGTGTTCATAATGTGTTTCACATATCTGTACTTCGTAAATATGTGAAAGACCCAAACCACGTTATAGAGTTAGAACTTAAGCGAGATAGCCAGAAGACTTAACGTATGAGGAGTTACTGTCAAGATCTTGGATAGGAAGGAGCATGTCCCTACGCCAAAAAGGTCATACCACAAGTTAAAGTTTTGTGGTGGAATCATGCTTATAGAGAAATGACACGCAATTGGAAAGCGGAAATGAAAGCGAGGTATCCTCACCTTTTCAAACACTAGATACGTACGTCAATTTCGAGGACGAAATTTCATAAGGAGGGGAGGTTGTAAGACCCCAACTTATTATTAATGAAATTTAATTTTCTCTATTTATTATTTTGAAATAGTAAGGGTTGATTTGATTAATGTGGATAGTTAGGGGTAAAATACGCAAATATTTTAAAATAAGCAAGTGGTTATAATATATTCATTGTTGTTAGGGAATATTCGTTTTGGTCGTGGAATATTAAATGCTCTGTCAGAATATTAAATGCGACAAGTAGCCCACCGTATATAGACCCATAACGAGCGCGATTGGATGAAGAAAAACGACAAATATAAGTTGTTTAAAAATAAAGGTGTAGTTATTCTATCAATTATCTTATTTAAAATACTCTTAATTGGTTAAAACACAAGAAGTACACTGGTATTTGTAAGACCCCAACTTATTATTAATGAAATTTAATTTTCTCTAATTATTATTTTGAAATAGTAAGGGTTGATTTGATTAATGTGGATAGTTAGGGGTTAAATCACGTAAATATTTCAAAATAAGCAAGTGGTTATAAAATATTCATTGTTGTCGGGGAATATTCGTTTTGGTGAGGAATATTACGTCTTGTCGGGAAATATTAAATGCAATAGGTAGCGACCATGTGTGGGCCCCATAACTGAAAGCGATTGGATGAAGAAAACGACAAATATAAGTTGGTTAAAAATAACGGCGTAGTTATTATTCTGGTAAAGGTGATTGGAATACCCGGTGGTTAAAATACGATGTCTGGCGTGGTTGCAAAGAAGATGCTGCACGGTATTGCAGTATTGTTGAATTATTGATCCTTACGTGAAGGCCTTTACTCGATAATTTTCACGATAATTCTTGTTCAATATTTTATTTTATTGATTCAATAATTCTTTGCGTTGATATTTTATATTATTGTTGTTCAATAATTGTCATTTGCACATTATTATCTCCATTATCGGATCAATAATTCATATTATTTAAATAATATTATTAGATAGCATTATTAGCAATGTCTAGAAAGTTACATCGAGGAGGTTTGGTCACCTAATTCGCGCCGATGAGGAGAGATCCTTATTGGAAAGCCCCTCTTTCTGAGGACTACTGGTTGTCGTAATTGTGATTCGTGATATTATTTGTGAATAATTAATTATTGATTCATATGATAAAGAAATATTTATTTTATGTGGATATAAATGATGGATTTATTTATGTGGTTATAAATGAAGAAATTATTGTTGAGGTGTTTTATCGATATTTTATCGGATTGGAGGTATTAAAAATCAAATCGGGGTTTTGAGATATATTATGGGGTTATAATTTTTAATCAAACCGTTGGATTGTGGTAATTTTTGGGTATGTTATACATACATAAGTTGAGTATATGTCCACAAATTTTGAACCGAATTAAAAATGCACGAATGATTTGTTATGAATTTTAAGAGGTGTACGATTATTGAAAGTAGGGTTATAATTGATTTTGGTGGAAAATTCTAGAATTGAGTGGGCCCCACTTTTGGTTGGTAAAAAATGTGCTGAATTTTATTTCAAATGTGGTGGGTGGCAATAGTAGCGAGTAAAGCCATCGGTAGTAGGTCAAGTCTCGCTTTGGTAACTAACATTTTCTTATAAATAGAGGCTAAGTTAGAATTGAAAATCACACCGTAAACAAAGTTTTCTCTCTTTCTCTCTCTATATTATTGAAATATTTTGTGAGTATTTAGATACTTTGAGAGTTCTTTATTCGATCAAGTTTCATTCAACATCACTTAGATCTTTCCTTCCCAAGTCTTGATTCTTTGAGGTAAGGGATGTTATTTTCTTCTCAAATGATATTATTTCTTGAATATCATTATCTTTGAAATATTGGTTGGAACTTTTTATCAAATTTGGAACTTTTTCATGTCGGGGTTACTATTCATGAGTTACTATTCACGAAGTTACTATTCATGAGTTACTATTCACGAAGTTCTTATTCACGAGTACTATATTAAATGAAGCGTGAAAATGTTTTTTTTTGGAATTTCTATCTTTTGGTGTCGAGAGTTACTATTCACGTATCTGCACTATTCATTCAAAAAAATAAAATTTCTTCTTTTCGTCCAAAATATCTATTACGGATACTAGCTTTGATTGTATCCATGTTTTGATCATTCTTGAATTTTACACCACTGTGATTATTTTTGAGTTATTTTGGACGTGGATAAAATAAAATACGAATCCTTAATCCTTAATCCTTGTCATTTTGTTTCAATTGGATTCGTTTCTTTAAAATATTTTTCATCATCCTCGATCTTAAATGATGATATTATTGAATATCTTTGGCTGTGAGTGCAAATGAATGATTTCTGAAGAATATCTTTGGCTCAGTAGTGCAAAGATGAGCAGTGTTGAGATGAATATGGCCAATGATGAATATCTTTGGCTCAGGTGCAAAGATGAGCAGTGTTTAAATGAACATGACCAATGATGAATATCTTTGGCATGTAGTGCAAAGATGAATATTTGATTCAGGATGTTTATGGATTGTTATTCTGAGGGGATAAAAGATAGAGCGATGAACTTTTAAATTCATACATAGAAGATAGTAGTTTGCATTCTCTACTTAACTCTTCTAATGAATTATTATTTCATTGTGAATATTGATTTAAAATTTGTTGTCTATTGTATTACTATTAAATTTTTCCCTGTTGAAGACTAACGGTAATTTGTTGTATATTATCTTAGTCATAATATTCTTTCTTGAGCTAGTTGAGCTCACCCTTTTCCTTTTGTTCCATTTTTCTCGGGGAGGCGAGAATATAGCGATGCTGAGTCGGGGTATGGAATGAAGGTTTTAGAAAGGATTGTTTAGTAGTCCTCACCATTTTGTAAAATAATGTATCAATAAATGTGATGAGGATTTATTTGAGTATAGATATTATACAGAAGATAATATTTGTATTCAAACTCACGCTTTCTTGTTGTAATAATAAAGTTGTAGTTGTTTACATACCATGTATTGACAACTCGGAATGAGTGATGTATACCTATTTTGGGGGCGTCACGATTGGTATCGAGCTTAGGGATATGATCTCTGGCGGAGATCGGGAATAGAACTAGGAGGGAGAGCGAGTAAAATCCTTCGCTAGTGTGTCCTACCTAAGCTTATTTGTTAGTTAGTCGAAGATATAGGGATATTATGTGATATATTGATTTCCTTAATTAACCCTTGTTTTATGGCGATATTTGAGAATGTCGGTAGAATATTAACAATGGAAATGAGCGTGGAGGCAGCCTTGTACTCACCAACGAGGAAGCGATGCAACAGTGGCAATATTCCTCCCATGAACAACACCATTGAAAGCGAGATGATGAACGAGGGGATGTTTAGAAGCTTTTTGCGATTCATGCAAAATCGAATGAAGAAACTCGTGTTCAAAATCTGAGGAGGAAATGATAGCAATTCACGGGTTGTCACAAACAAAGCGATTCAAAGAGTTGGGACCACCAGAATTTAAGGAAAACCAGATCCGATCATGGCGGAAACATGGGTCAAACAAATTACCAAGATATTCGATGTCTTGGGATGCACGAGAAACGAAGGTTCCATTCGCCACCTTTATGTTAGTGGCGAGGCGGATTCATCTTGGTGGGAGTCTGCAGCTAGCGTACCATCCAAACCACACTCGGCGATGTCTTGGGAGACGTTTGAGAGACTATTTAATGACAAATACTTTCCCGAAAGTGTTAAATACGTATGAAGGAAGTGGAGTTCATCGATTGGAACAAAACAACGTGGCGGTGTCTCAATCTGAGGCAAAGTTTGCGAGAGTTATCCGAGTTTGCACCTCATTTGGTGGAGAATGAGGAACGTATGACGCGGATGTTTCTTAGAGGTTTGAAACCCCGTCACGTCGAGATCTCATTTCTCATAAACTTTCTTTTATTCAGATGTTGTAAGCAGGCTCAATTATTGAGCGAGAGATAACGAGTACGGTCAACTGAGGACCACAACCGAGATCGTACGGAGATAGCGATCAGCGTAATAATGATAACCAAATGGAGAAAGAAACAGATGGACAAAATGGTTACCACTCTGGGTGGTAATCATGGTCATAAAAAACGAAAAAGCGAGTCGGAGGAGATTTTAAAAAGAGAGATTTAACAACGACTATGTGAAGACAGCAAGGTCTTAAGTGCAGAATCGGTTCTAAGGGAGGAGAACGACCACCCGGTCATATCTTACAAATCACGGAAAAGAGGGACATATCGATCAAAACCGCCCTGAACAGTTCAAGGTATGCTATATAGTTGTGGAAAGGAAGGACATATCGCTCGAGATTATGCAGTGGCGAAACCCTAGTTCGTGAGGGACGGTGACTCAAAAGATCGTCCCGAAAAAAGTCAAAATCAACGATTCCGGAAAAGCGTTTGTTGTATTTGGTCATAATGCGAGGAACCCAAACGAGGTGATCACGGGTAAGCTATTTATAAATTCTTGCGAAGTTTATACCTTACTTGATACCTGGTCTTACCCATTCATTTATCTCTCTGCATGTGCTCAACGTTTAAACTTGACTCGGAGAAATTAGACTTTGATCTATCTGTGGAAACTCAGTTGGGAGAAACTTTCATCACATCCACTGCTTATAAATCTTGTTTGATTCAAGTTGGCACCATTACCTTACACATTGACCTTATCTCTTTAAAGATACTTGCTTTTGATGTGATTTTAGGGATTGATTGGTTAACTACTCATCATGCCAAAATTGATTGTTTTAAAGGGTTGTTAGTTTTCATATTCCTAACCAACTGTTATGCGAATTCAAGCAACTAAACCATTAAAATCAATCATCGCTATATCTAATCATAAAGCTATTCGTTTATTAAAAAAGCGGATGTCAAGCTTTCTTAGCCCATGTTATGGATTTGAATAAAGACACGTCAAATTTGAATAATATTCCTATTGTTATTGACTTTCTGACGTATTTCTGAAGAACTTCCGGTCTACCCCGAACGTGAAGTTGAATTCTTTATTGATCTTGAACACGGTACAAAAGCCCATTTCTAAAACCCCATATCAAATGGCTCCTATTGAACTTCAGAGTTAAAGGTCCAACTACAGAATTGTTGGACATCGGTTTCATTCGTCCCCAGTACATCTCCTTGGGGTGCTCTGTTTTATTTGTAAAGAAGAAAGAAGCGGGGAGTATGCGACTTTATATTGACTATCGGGGAATTGAACCATGTCACCATCAAGAATAGATATCCTCTACCTCGTATTGATGACTTGTTTAACCCGATTCTGAGGGGCACAATTCTTTTCAAAAATCGATCTTAGATTCGGATATCATCAAACGGGAAGATTAGAATCGAGGATATTCCAAAGACGCCTTCGGAACTTCGGTATGGGCATTATGAATTCTTAGTCATGTCTTTTCGGACTAACTAATGCTCCTGCGGCTTTCATGGATATGATGAACCGAGTATTCAGGAATATTTGGATCGGGTTCGTTGTTGTCTTTATTGATGACATCCTTATATATTCCAAAAGTCGTGAAGATCATGAGCACCATTTGAAGTTTGGTTCTCCAAAGGCTTCGTGAAAACCAACTATATGCCAAATTGAAGAAATGCGAGTTCGGGCGAGGAAGTAGCCTTTCTTGGGCATGTAATGTCAAAACATGGAGTATCTGTTGATCCGGCCGAGATTGAAGCAATCTGAGTTAGAACAACCAAGTCGGTGGTGAAGTCACGTAGCTTTTGGGCTTAATGGTTATTATCGGAGATTCGTGGAAGGGTTTTCTCGAATCGCTACTCCATTAACTTCAACTAACTCGGAAGGATACAAAATTCGTTTGGAATGAAGAATGCGAGAGTGTTTCCAAGAGCTTAAGAGGAGACTTATTTGGCACTGTTAACAATACCATCCGGTTCTATGGATTTGTTATCTCTGAACGATGCTTGAGCAAAAGGGTTAGGATGTGTTCTCATGCAACGTGGGAAAGTCATAGCTTATGCCTCATGACAACTTAAAGAGTATGAGAGGAATTATCCTACTTTCATGATCTAGAGTTAGCGGCCATATCGTTTTTGCTTAAAGATATGGAGGCACTATCTATATGGGAGAAAGTGGAGATATATTCGGACCATAAAAGCCTTAAATATTTCTTCACTCAAAAGAACTCAACATGCTGGCGTGACGTTGGCTCGAACTATTGAAAGACTACGACCACTATTGATACCATCCTGTAAAGCGAGCGTAGTGGTAGCGCGTTGAGTAGAAAGATCATATCATGCGGGAACAAGTGCGATGATGTCAAGTATATCGCGTAGAGCCAACTTTAATAGAAAAGTTAAGGTTGCTCAAGCCACCGGCCGGAAATTTGATGCGTATGAAGAAGAAAGTACAAGAAGGAGCTATTAGGGCGAGAATTGATAAAGAAGGAATACTTGAGTCCACTCTAGACTTTGTGTTCTAACGACTCGATTTGAAGTACAAGATTATAATGGAGGCACCTGATCGCCATTTTGCAATCCATCCTGGAAGTACTAAAATGTATCGTGATCTTGACATACATTTTGGTGGAACAATATGAAGAGAGAGATTGCAAAGTTTATCTCGATGTGTTTAACTTGCCAGCGTGTAAAGGCGGGAGCATCTTGTACCTAAAGGTCCGTTGTAACCACTTGAGATTCCGGAATGGAAGTGGGAACACATTCTTATGGATTTCATTCGGGTCTTCCTACGGTTTCTCAAGGCATCAATGCTATTTGGGTTATTGTTGATAGATTAACCAAGTCTGCTCATTTCTTGCCGACACGGAGACTTATTCACTGAACGTCTTGCTAGTATGTGACGTGAATGAGATTGTGAGGTTGCATGGCATGCCTGTATCCATAGTTTTCGGATCGTGACCCAAGATTCACTTCAAGATTTTGGGTTAGCTTGCAAAAAGCTATGGGCACAGATTTGCGATTTAGTTGATACCATCCCCAAACGGACGGACAATCGAGAGGAAGGAGCATGTCCCACGCACAGAAAGGTCATACCACAAGTTAAAGTTTTGTGGAGGAATCATCTTTATAGAGAAATGACACGGGAATTGGAAGCGGAAATGAAAGCGAGGTATCCTCATCTTTTGAAACACCAGTGCGTCGTCAATTTCGAGGGGACGAAATTTCATAAGGAGGGAGGTTGTAAGACCCCAACTTATTATTAATGAAATTTAATTTTCTCTAATTATTATTTTGAAATAGTAAGGGTTGATTTGATTAATGTGGATAGTTAGGGGTTAAATACGCAAATATTTCAAAATAAGCAAGTGGTTATAAAATATTCATTGTTGTTTAAGGGGAATATTCGTTTGGTCGAGGAATATTAAATCTTGTCGGGGAATATTCGTGCGACACGCAGCGACCACCATGTGGGCCCCATAACTGAAAGCGATTGGATGAAGAAAGCGACAAATATAAGTTGGTTAAAAATAACTAGTAGTAGTTGTTACCGTTAAGATCTGTTGGAATATCCGGTGGTTAAAATACGATGTACGCCGTGGTTGCCAAAGAAGATGCGCAGGTATTGCCGCGATGTTGTTGAATTATTGATCCTTACGTGAAAGCCACTACTCAATAATTTTCACGGTGAATTCTTTATTGATATTTTATTTTATTGATTCAATAATTCTTTGCGTTGATATTTTATATTATTGTTGTTCAATAATTGTCACTTTGCATTATCTCCATTATCGGATCAATAATTCATATTATTTAAATAATATTATTAGATAGCATTATTGGCAATGTCTAGAAAGTTACATCGAGGAGAGGTTTGGTCACTAATTAATTGCCGCCATGAAGGAGAGATCCTTATTGGAAAGTCCCTCTTTCACAGGGCAGCGGCTTTCATTATAATAATTGTGATTACGTGATATTATTTGTGAATAATTAATTATTGATTCATATGATAAAGAAATATTTATTTTATGTGGATATAAATGATGGATTTATTTATGTGGTTATAAATGAAGAAATTATTGTTGAGGTGTTTTATCAAGTATTTTATCGGATTGGAGGTATTAAAAATCAAATCGGGGGTTTTGAGATATATTGCGGGGTTATAATTTTTAATCCGACCGTTGGATTGTAGTAATTTTGGGTATGTTATACATACATAAGTTGAGTATATGTCCACAAATTTTGAACCGATTAAAATGCACGAATGATTTGTTATGAATTTTAAGAGGTGTCTGATTAGGAAAGTAGGGTTATAATTGATTTTGGTGGAAAATTCTAGAATTGAGTGGGCCCCACTTGTGGTTGGTAAAAAATGTGCTGAATTTTATTTCAAATGTGGTGGGTGTGAATAGTAGCGAGTAAAACCATCGTCAGTGTGAAGTCAAGTCTGCCTTGGTAGTAACATTTTCCTATAAATAGAGGGCTAAGTTAGAATTGAAAATCACACGAAACAAAATTTTCTCTCTTTCTCTCTCTATATTATTGAGCGTATTTTGTGAGTATTTAGATACTTTGAGAGTTCTTTGTTCAAGATAAGTTTCATTCAAGATCACTTAGATCTTTCCTTCCGGCAAATCTTGATTCTTTGAGGTAAGGGATGTTATTTTCTTCTCGAAATGATATTATTTCTTGATATCATTATCTTTGAAATATTAGTTGGAACTTTTATCAAATTTGGAACTTTTTCATGTGGGGTTACTATTCATGAGTTCTTATTCACGAGTTACTATTCATGAGTTACTATTCACGAGTTCTTATTCACGAGTACTATTCATGAAGCGTGAAAATGTTTTTTGTGGAATTTCTATCTTTTGGTGTCGGAGTTACTTATTCACGATACTAACACTATTCACGATATCTGACTATTCATCGAAAAATAAAATTTCTTCTTTTAGTCCAAAATATCTATTACGGATACTAGCTTTGATTGTATCCATGTTTTGATCATTCTTGAATTTTACACCACTGTGATTATTTTTTTGAGTTATTTTTGGGCGTGGATAAAATAAAATACGAATCCTTAATCCTTAATCCTTGTAATTTTGTTTCACCGGATTCGTTTCTTTAAAAATATTTTCATCATCCTCGCCTTAAATGATGATATTATTGAATATCTTTGGCCAGTAGTCTGCAAAGATGAATGATTCTCGAAGAATATCTTTGGCTGTAGTGCAAAGATGAGCAGTGTTGAGATGAACATACCAGGACGTGATGAATATCTTTGGCTGTAAGTGCAAAGATGAACAGTGTTTAAATGAACATGACCAATCGATGAATATCTTTGGCATGTAGTGCAAAGATGAATATTTGATTCCGGATGTTTATGGATTGTTGTTCTGAGGATAAAAGATGAGCGATGAACTTTTAAATTCATACATAGAAGATAGTAGTTTGCATTCTCTACTTAACTCTTCTAATGAATTATTATTTCATTATGAATATTGATTTAAAATTTGTTGTCTATTGTATTCTATTAAATTTTTCCTGTTGAAGACTAACGGTAATTTGTTGTATATTATCTTAGTCATAATATTCTTTACTTGAGCTAGTTGAGCTCACCCTTTTCCTTTTTGTTCCATTTTTCTCGGGAGGCGAGAATATAAGCGATGCGAGTCGAGGTATGGAATGAAGGTTTTAGAAAGGATTGTTTAGTAGTCCTCACCATTTTGTAAAATAATGTATCAATAAATGTGATGAGGATTTATTTGAGTATAGATATTATCTGAAGATAATATTTGTATTCAAACTCACGCTTTCTTGTTGTAATAATAAAGTTGTAGTTGTTTACATACCATATATTGTGACAACTCGAATAGGTGATGTATACCTATTTTGGGGGCGTCGCGATGTGCACCAATTATTGATTCTTACGTGAAGAAGCACTTTCAATAATGGTTACGATAATTACTTGCTCAAAGATTTTATTGATTTAATAATTCTTTGCGTTGATATTTTATATTGTTGTTGTTTTAATAATTGTCATTACACAAAGATTTTTCATTATCGAAGCAATAATTCATATTATCTGATTAATATTATTAGATAACATTATTGGCAATGTCTAGAAAGTTACATCTAAGGAGAGGTTTGGTCACCTAATTACGGCGCCAAGAAGGAGAAATTCTTATTGGAAAGCCCCTCTTTCTGAGGCTGCCATCAGTTTATCGATATTGTGATTTTGTAATATTATTTGTGAATAATTAATTATTGATTCATATGATAAGGAAAATATTGATTTTATGTGGATATAGATGGAGAAAATTTTTAATGTGACAATTGTTGAAAATTGAAATTTTATCTTTTTCTGATAAAATAATTTATTTAAATATATTATTATATTATAATAATATAATAATAGTGATATTTTTACAACGAATGTGGGATATATGAGTATACGAGGAGGAAGAGTATTTTTGTTGCAATAAATATTTAAAACATGTTAAACATGTCGGTGGACCCCATTTATTATTGAAATTTGATTTTAGCACAGTAAAATCGCTTGGTTTGTGGATTTCTTGTCAATTTACATTTGGAATTGAAAAAACTTTCTTCTGCAAAGTTGTAGAGAATTGAATTTCCTATAAAAACTCGAGAGATTTGAATTTTCTGATAAAAGGGCTATTTATTATAAATTATTGAAGTTCCGAAGTTCCGAAATAATTAATTTTTGGGAGTTTTAGTTAATTATTTTGAGAAAAACGTTTTTTGCAACTAAGTTGGCCTCACATGTGATTCAAATGGGCTGAGATCAGTTGTCTATAGAGCTAAAGAAAATGTGAAAAATATATTAATATTATATTCAATTTTCTACTTTTGGTGTTCTAAGCTTTTTCCTATAAATAGGGTCTTAGGTTAGAATTGAAAAACACCGAAACCCAAGTTTCTCTCTATTTCTCTCTCGATATATTGAGCTCATTCTTGTGAGTATACTTTGAGTATTGTTAGACGGTCTGAAGTTTCCTTCAAAGACTATATACGGTATTCCAAATTAGAAATCTTAATCTTTTGAGGTAAGGGATGTTATTTTCTTCACAAATGATATTATTTCTTCAATATCATTATCTTTGAAATATTGGTTGGAACTTTTTATCAAATTTGGAACTTTTCATGCTAGGGTTACTATTCATGAGATTCTTATTCATGAGTTACTATTCACGAAAGTTCTTATTCACGAAAGTTTATTAAATGAAGCGTGAAAGATGTTTTTGGGAAATTTCTATCTTTTGGTGTCGAGTTTCTTATTCACGTGTCACGACACTTATTCACGCTGATATCTGACCTTTATTCAATAGAAAAATAAAATTTCTTCTTTTGTCCAAAATATCTATTCGGATACTAGCTTTGATTGTATCCATGTTTTGATCATTCTTGAATTTTACACCACTATGATTATTTTTGAGGTATTTTTGAACATGGATAAAACAAAATCTGAATCCTTAATCCTTAATCCTTGTCATTTTGTTTCACTTTGGATTCGTTTCTTTAAAAATATTTTTATCATCCTCGGTCTTAAATGATGATATTATTGAATATCTTTGGCTGTAGTGCAAGATGAATGATTTCTGAAGAATATCTTTCGTAGTAGTACAAAGATGAGCAGGTGTTTAGATGAACATGACCAATGAATGATGAATATCTTTGGCTGTGAGTGCAAAGATGAATATTTGATTCGAGATATATATTGATTGATGTTACGGGGATAAAAGATGAGGCGATGAACTTTTAAATTCATACATAGAAGATAGTAGTTTGCATTATCTACTTAACTCTTCTAATGAATTATTATTTCATTATGAATATTGATTTAAAATTTGTTGTCTATTGTATTCTATTAGATTTTTCCTCATTGAAGACTAACGATAATTTGTTGTATATTATCTTAGTCATAATATTCTTTACTTTGGGCTAGTTGAGCTCACCTTTTCCTTTTTGTTCCATTTTTCTTCTCGGGAGGCGAGAATATAGCGAGTACGAGTCGGGGTATGGAATGAAGGTTTTAGAAATAATTGTTTAGTAGTCCTCACCATTTTTGTAAAATAATGTATCAATAAATGTGATGAGAATTTATTTGAGTATAGATATTGTCTAGAAGATAATATTTGTATTCAAACTCACGGTTTTACTGTTGTAATAATAAAGTTGTAGTTGTTTCTGTACCATATATTGACAACTCAGAATGGGTGATGTATACCTATTTTGGGGGCGTCACACAAGTGATCCTTGGACTTGAGATCATCATAGTATCTTGTGTATGATGAGTTATACTTTGACTTATTCCTTAAGACCTTTAGGGTATATCAAAGGGTATGCTTGAGTATAATAAGTTGTACATGGAGATAATGTATGATCAATAAAGAATCTACCACTTCTATTAAAAGAAGAGAAATGTCCTATGTGATTCGATAAATGACAACCCAAGTAGTCCTTGGCGGCGAGAGAATGAAATTAGAAAGGAGTTTCTAATTTGCATTATTTGGAGTTGTGCATTTAAGGATCGAAATACATATAATTAAATAAAATAAGACTTGATGATAATTCCATATGCTTTATATTTAATTGGGACATTGTATGGTGGAAGATTGAATTGTCGCAGTAACTATTTACTCAAAAGGTTCTTTAATGATTAATGTTGAAATCTATATTATTTTGAAAGTGCGTTGATCATTGGGAGGCTTATCCTTATTGTAGAATAAATATTATTTATTTAAATAAATTAATTTTTTAATTTATTTATTTAAATAAGATTAGAATTGTTCTAATTGATTTATTCACAATCGGTTTAATATGGAGAACCTAAAGGGTCACACCATAAAAAGGAAGAATAATTATTTAAGAAGTTAATGGCATAATTGTAATAATATGTTAAGTATATTTAATTTAATCTATGGTGATAGAATAAATTAAATAGCTTAATATTATTATTTAATATTTTAGAAATATTAAATATAAATTAATAAGAGGAGTCTTATTAATATTATTACAATTATTATTATTTTAATTTCTAAAAGAGTTTAGGAATTAATTTAATATAAGTACTTCTCATTTATTCCTAATAGGATTAGGAGGAAAATTAATTAAAGGAGTTTAATTAATTATCCCTAATAAGATTAGGGAGCCCATTTAATTAAAAGAGTTTAATTAAATATACCTTATTTTAATAGGGTTACTTGATATCTTTATAAGAGAGTCTTATATCGGATATCGATATATATGCTATTCCAATTGTTGGAGAGTACGCCTTTTTCTACATACGAGATAGGAAAAACTAGGGTTTGAGCAATACCCTTCTTCTTGAAAATTCTTTTTCCTTGGTGGATCACCTCAGAGGCCAAACACTAGGGTGGCTAACGTTGATCGAAGGAAGGAACCAAACCCGGTGAATTCAAGTTGAACGCGAAAGGATTTGGAGGTGAACTTGTACCTGAGGAAGCTCGATCTTCAAGGGTATGATTTTATTCTTTATCTTTTCGTTTAATTAATAATTGTGCATAAAGGGTGATCCGGGTTTATGGTTAATAAAATTTTAAAACTCTGATTTTTCACGTTTCCGCTTATTTTTGCAATTTGATTGCGCACATGAATATTACAAACCTTACAGTGGCATCAGAGCCAAACCTTTATGTAAATTATTAATTGTTCAAATTTGATATGTATATTGATATGTGTTTAGAACAATTTAATTGGGCATAATTTTATTATATAAAATTTATTAAAAAAAAAAAAACTTCGCGAAAGTGCTGAATCCGTGGCTTTTTTTTTAAATAACTTGGATGCATCAATGGACGACACGCCTACCCACGTGGTCATGTATTAGTATATATATATTATATAATATATATGATATATGATATATTATATATATATTACAAGGCAGGATACACCAAATCATGCAGAATCAATTTTTTTTTTCATGTGGAATATCGTATGCGTGAGATAATAAGGGAGGCAATCAAATGCATGCACCTTTCAAAAAGAACCATAAGCAACATTAGGATATATATATATATATATATATATATATATATATATTATATATATTAGGTTATTATTATTATTATATATATATATTTTCATTTATTTTATAATTAAAATAAAAAGTTTATTTTAATTTTAAAATAAAAGATTTATTTTAATATTAAAATAAAAGAGTTTATTTTAATTTTAAAATTAAATTTCATGCTAACTAATTAGAGTTGGAATTGGATTTCATGATAACTAATTGGAGTTGAAATTGTATTCTATATTTCCTTAAATAAAGGAGTTTATTTAGATATGGAATAAGATTTCATATTATTCAAAATAAAGGAATTTATTTGTGAATAGGAAAGAAATCCGTGTTTTCTTTAATAAAGGAGTTTTTTATTTTTACATGGAATTGGATTCCATAATTAATTAAAATAAAGGAGTTTATTTTGATTAAAGATTTTGATTAAAATAAAATAGTTTATTTTATTCAAAATTGGATAAATTAAAATAAAATAGTTTTATTTTGATTTAAATTTGGATTAAAATAAAGGAGTTTATTTTGATTCAAAATTAGATTTTATACTAACTAAATTTGCCCATTAAATGATATCAATATATATATTAAATGTTTATTATTCATGAGATGAATGTTATTTATTGATGCGTATGGTGATGTGTATGATAATAAATGGGATTGATTATGGACTATTGACCAATCTGATTGGATTTTATTTTAGTTGGATGCGTGAATGTATGGATTTTATTAAATGGGGATTACAGCGTACCTCGTCTCTTCTCTAATTTTCTTAATGTAAATTCTATCTCCTCTTATGTATTTCCCTCGATTAGCGATCAAGGTTTCTATTTATTTTAAATAATTTTGTAATAGGAATAGTTAGAATTAATTTTAAAAAATTAGAGATCAAGGTGCAAGGCAACGAAAGACCCGTTTGTAATGGAGCCCGTTTTAAATGTAATAGTTATATTTAAATATTATTTCTTGCACTTTAGGGTTTGACCTTTTGGTTCACTTGGTGGCTCTAGTGAACCAAACTAGAATAAAAGTCCATAATCAATCCGGGTAGAATATAGTATTCTATATATGCATGCTTATACTATATATATTATATATTATGCAAACATGCTTAGCATGTTCATTAATATGACGCGTATTTTATATATATATATAAAATGCGCGTGCAGCTAAACAAGATGAGAAAAATTAATAACAAACCCCTCAATTTTTTATAATAAGTCCTAAGCGTTCAAAGATATTTGGAATATCGAACGTCGCCATCTAGCATGATAAAATTAATAGAGTATTAAATATTTAATATGAGTTTGTTGTGTCACCACAAGGCAAGTATTAAGTATTTAAGATGTTAATTTATCACATTTGATGCTTATAAAGAAAATTGAACAATATTGTTTTGTTGTGTCACCACAAGGATGATATTTTTCTTTTTTGAATATATGGAGTGCTAGGTCGGACTTAACTTGGATAATTTTGATTCGGATGTGCCACCACTTGATCAAAATAATCTAAGAGGCAAAAGAAAAGGAGTTGCATAGTTGATGTAATTGACAAAAGTTGTCTACCTATTTATTTATATATAGTTTTTTGTGTCACCACAAGGCTATATATATTTGAAATGGGATCCTTATTCTCACTAGCAAATCTTTAATTAGATTTTGCTTAGAACTATATAAGTGAGGTAATATAGTTTGAAGAAAATAGTGGGAGATACCAATTTAAAACAAGACCTAATTTAATTTGGTAATTAATAAAAGAATGTATGTTAAAATGTTGTTAATTACAAATTCATTTACGAAATTTTACAATGTCTAAAATTACTATCAACACGAAGCATATTAGATGCTAAATTAACGGGCCATCAATTAAACGAATTGGTTAAGGAATTTGAGAATAGTTCTCATGGTTTGAAAAGCTATCTTATGTCCTTAATCGCCTATCCTGCAATGGTTGCGATAATGCCTCTGAGGAAGAGATTGTTACTTTTAGAAAGTGGCAAGATGATGCTCGTGATTGGCCTATATACAATGCTCATGCTCGCATGAAACTATGGATGCTCTCTTACTATATTCCCCGCACATCAAGTAGTTGATGGTGAGGAAAGTAGGGCCGATAGATATCGAGATATCTAAGGAGCTCTTCCGATCTAGAATGACCAAGGCACTACAAGATGGACACATGTCTAATGATAATCAATTTGATTGATCAATTAGACAACGGGTTTTGTCATGGATGGAGATTTGAGCCAAGATTTGATCTTGCACTCACTCCGGACTCCTTTCACAATTGTTGTGAATTTTTCATATGAACAAAGCTAGATATCGACCTCATTGATTTGCTTAACATATTGAAAATGTTGAGAGTCACTTGTCAACCAAGAAAGATCAAGTCTTACTGGTAGGGGCCAAAGGATCTTCTGAAAAGAAGAACAATTCAAAGAAGGTAAATAGAAAGGCAATAACAAAGGATAATAAGAACAAAACTGATACGGATAGCAAAGGAGTTTTCTTCCACTGCAATAAGCTCGGACAATTGGAAAGAAAGCTGCGAGAAGCATCTTGCAGAGGCTAACCAAAGAAGCTTAGTGAAGTTTGATTACAAATACTGATTTTTTTCATAATTGAAATAAATTTTTCTTTAAGTCGAGGTTCTACTTGGGTATTGGATCTGAGACTTTGGTTATCATAAATATAGATTTATGAAGGGACCAAGCGAATTAGAAAGTTAAACAAAGATAAGTAATCTTATGTATGGAAAATGAAGCAAAGGTTGTTGCATTAGCTATAGAAACTTATAGTTTAGCAATGCCTACGGCAAATCTATTAAGTAAATAAGTTGTTATTGTATTCCAGTTCTTGTTAAAATATTATTTCCATTTTATTGTTGACAATGAAATCTTTGGTATTATAATTATGAACAATTGTTGTTATATTTATAATAATAATGTTTTGTATAGAATCGGAATATTACTTAATAAATTTTGTATACTTTCGACTTACATGAAAATAATTTTCATCTTGAACAAACTAGTATAAGAAAAGGAGATGATCATTCAAAGAGTTGAATGTGTGTATTTGTTGAAATACAAGTATGAATTATTTGAAAGGTTCAAAGAATTGAAGTGAAACAAATTGACAATGTATTAAGATTCTTTGATTAGATCGAGAATAAATACTTGTGAAATAAGTTTTACTAGATCATCTTAAATGGTTTTCTCATAATGGGCGCCTCTTGATCTTGAAGAATTGATTGATGTATTTGAATGGAAAAATCGTACCTTCTTGGACGTAGTGCGATCCATAATGATTTCTACAGCATTTCGATATCCTCTCAGGGTCATATCCTAGAAATGGTGCATATCTCTACAAAAAGGTAACCTCAAAATCCTACCCCAAAACTCCATAAAAGTTATGGATAGGGAGGATTCTAATCTTAAGTATGTTAAGATAAGGGATTGTCCAACTTATGTGAAAAGGTTTCAAAGGATAAGCTTGGGACAAAATTTGACATGTCTGATTTGTGGGACATCCTAAAAGTAAGTTTAGGGCATATGTTACATAATCCTAAATAGCAAAAGGTGTTTATTGTGAAACACGCGCTTACTTAGAGATAAAGGTGTTTATCATTGAAGGGGCTAGTGGGAGGATAATTGATCTTGAAGAGTTCAAGAACCACAAAACACTATAAGTCAAATAAGAGGAACTTGTAGATGAACTATTATACCCGCAAACAATCGTAAATGGAATAGTACCAAAGATACCTAGGAGGTATGGATTCATCATGGATGATGATGATGAGGTACACATCATAGAAGATGATGATCCAGATATATACGATGATGTAAGACCCAGCTTTTATAAATAAAGATGAATTTTCTATAAATATTATTTTTGAATATTATGGAATAATTTGATATAATGTTATAGTTGTGGGTAATATTTATAAATTTTGCAAAGTATACAAGTGGTTATATTATATTCGATTGGTCAAGGGAATATTCGGTTTAGCGAGGAATATTAAATGCACAACTACTCAATCATTGGTGGACCCTACAATGTAATTATTGTCATTTGAGAAAAGAGACAAAATATTTTATTGAAATAACTATGGCGGAAGTTTTACTGGTTGATCTTGTTGAACTACTCTTTAGTAAAAAAAATACGATGTCACGTGTGGTTGCATAAGAAGCATTACGGTATTGATTATTGATGCTTATGTGAGAAGTCACTTAGTTTGATTCCATTATTGTCGATTAATAATATGAATTATTATAGCGATAATGACGTTTTGTTTTATTATTTATTAACGTAATAAAATGTAAACATCTTTTATATAAAATGTAAATACTTTATTAAAGTTATTTTATAAATAAAATATATTATATTTTATTATGCATAGTGTTGCGTAGTGTTTTGCATAGTGTTTGCGTAGTAAAATGTTTTTATATAAATAGAATATATTATATTTTATTTAAAAGATTTTGCTTTAATTATGGATCGTCGATTAAAGTAAATCAATCTGGACCGCTCATGGATTAGTTACTTATGCATTCCATTTTCCTATAAATAAAGCTCATTCCTTCATTATTTTCTTACGAATTCATTGAAACTCTGAGAGAGAAATTATAGAGAGAAGCTATAGAGAAAAGTTATAGAAAGAAGAAGAGTATTCTCGCTTTACTTCACTACTTCTTTATTCATTCTTTTACTAGTGAGGTGTTATTCTTTCTTCTTGAAGAGAACTTACATTATTCCATTCACTATTATTACATTGGAATAACTTTTGTAAAAGTGGCATACCCTATACATAACTTTTGTATATCACGGCGTACCCTATACTTGGTGAAATCCTTATGTTATTCCATTGCTTATTATTCATTGGAATAACTTTGTATACGTGATTTACCCTATACTTGGTGACATTCTTCTATTATTCATTTGGAACATCCTGCATGCATGTGTTTTACACCTGACTGGTTCCGCTTTATTATTATTCTCATTGGAACATCACATGCGTGTGTTTTACACCGACTGGTTCCGCCTTTATCATTCATTGGAATATCCTATCTACGTGTGTTTTACACCGGATCAGTTCCATCTTTATTATTCTGTGGAACATCCCGCTGGGGTGTAATTTCACACGACTGGTTCCGTTATTATTATTCTCGTTGAATAACTTGCATACATGCAAAGTACCGCATGCACGGTGATTTCTTTTGTTATTCCATTCTTTATTATACCCAAATTGGTTAAAACTATGACTTCTATACTCCATGAAATTAGTAGAATATCCTTGATATTTGCGTTTAAATCCAATATCTTTCATGGAAATATTTTTCCGATCATTCTTGAATTTTTCTCTACAAAGCAAGATATCATATTGACAATTTGGGCGTTAATAAATCCTGGATAAAATAATTCTTGAACTTGTTTTATTGAATTCTTATATCATTGTCATCATCCTCATGTTTATATTTTTTTTAAAGTCATCTACGTGGCACATGTAGAGCATGGATGGACTTGGTATGATTATGACCGTGGATTATTCTTGTAATCATGGCCAAGTAATGTTACAAATGATGTGGTAAAAATCCTCGATTAAGTAGTAGTGCATTGATGGACGAGTTGTTGGCATGATCATGACCATTAATGAATACACAACTATTCTTGGCCGTAGTGCGGGAATAATTGTGATCGTGATACTAAAGAATATCCTTGGTAGTAGTGCGGGGTGATTCGATGATGTGGATTATTTATTAAAGTCGAGTCTCAAATATAACAAATGATGAAAAACCTTTAAAATCATAAAAGATAGTAGATTTTATTTTCTACTTGACTCTTTTAATGGATTGCATATTCACCGCAGATTAAACCGGTTTATATATTGTATTTTATCGGTTTAACATTGTTGAAGACTATTGATAATTTATTTTGCATTATCTTAGTCATAATATTTCTTCTTCGGGCTAGTTGAGCTCACCCTTTCTTTCACCGTTCTCTTCGTGAAATGAGAATATAAATTTGGGACGAGTCGGAAAACGAGTGATGGTCCTGAAGATAGCATTAGTAGTCCTCACTATTCGTGAAATAGTGTGATAATAATTGTAATGAGGACTTTTGTTTGAGTTTGTATAATATCTAGTAGACGATATTTGTATTTAAACTTACGCTTTATGTCGGTATTATTGTACCTACGCTTATGTTAATAAGTTGTATTTAAATTACGCACCATGTAAGTGGCGACCCAAGATGGGTGATGTATACCTAATTTTGGGGCGTCACGGTTGGTATCGAGCTAAGGGATATGATCCACGGCTAAGATGTGAGAAAAGTACTAGGAGGGAGAGACGGGAATACCTTCGCTAGTATGACCTACCTAAGTTTTTGTACTATTTTATTGGTCGATCGAATATAAAGATAATTGTTAAATGTCAATTAATCTTTTGTTTTGTGGCGATGATCAAAATGACATCTGAGAATGTTGAGAATAAGAATGGAGCACAAAGCGATCTTTGATTCACCATATCAATAATCGAGGATAATGTGCATCGAGGCGACAATCCTCATGCAAAAACAACAACACCCGACCAAATGATGAATGATCAAATGTTCGGAGGCTTTATGCAATTTATATGCAACAAAGAAAGAGAAGCGACTCTCATCCAAAACGTGGGTGGAAACACGGAAAACTCTCGGCCACCCGCTAAACAATTCAAGGAGCTGGGACCACCGGAGTTTAAGGGAGAGCCAAAACCACTTCTCGCGGAGCATGGATAAAGCAGATTACCAAGATATTTGATGTCTTGGGATGCTCCGAGAGCAAAAGGTTCCTTTACGCCTTTATGTTGCGCGGAGAGGCGGATTCTTGGTGGGAATCGATAAAACGTACTCAACTTCTTTGTCTTGAAGATATCTTGGGAGAAGTTCCAGAGTCGTTCAACGACAAATACTTTCTGAAAGTATTACGCCATACGTGGAGGAGGTGGAGTTTATCAAGTTGGAACAAAACAATATATGGCCAGGTGTCGCAATACGAGGCAAAATTTGCGGAGTTATCACGGTTTGCGTCCCACTTGGTGGATAATGAAGAGAGAAAGCGAATGTTTTAAGAGGTTTGAAGTCGTAAATCGTCGAACATCTTATTTCTCATAAACCGTGTTTGTATTCAGATGTTGTAAATAGGGCTCGATTAGTGGAGCGCGATAACGAGTCAACGCAACTAAAAGAGAGCGGTAAGCAAAGTTATAATACCGGCGAGTAGTCATCGAAGCGGTGACAATAAGCGTGGAGGAATCAGCGGGCCGAGTATGGTAACCACTTGGTGGTAATCGAGGCCAAAACAATAAGAATGGACATTTCAAGAAACGGAGATTCAACAATGATGGAAAGACGTCGACCAAAGACCAAGTTGTTAAGGAAGGAGAAAGACCACCTATCATATGCTTCAAATGCGGAGAAGAGGACACATCATCCGAATCGTGCCATGCCATCAAAGCGTGTTATAATTGTGGAAGAAAGGTCACTTAGCTCGATTTTGTCGTTTCATCAAGACAAATTCAACTAGGATGGAGGCACCAAAGGTAGTCCCGAAAAGTCAAAACCAAGAAGTGCAAGGGAGAGCGTTTGTTGTGACCTCCCAGAGAGCAAGGAACCCGAATGAGGTCATCACGGGTAAGCTTTATCATAAACTCTAATGAAGTCTACACTTTATTTGATACCTAGGTTCTACCCATTCTTTTATTTCTCCTACTTGCGCCATCGATTAAATTTGACTCGGAGAAATTAGACTTTGACTTATCTGTGGAAACTCCGTTGGGAGAAACCTTCATTACATCCAATCGTTTATAAGTCTTGTTTGGTTCAAATCGGTACCCTCACATTACACCGTCGATCTTATTTCATTAAAAATACTTGCATTTGACGTGATTCTAGGGATTGATTGGTTAACTACTTATCATGCAAAAATTGATTGTTTTCGTAAGGTTGTTAGCTTTCATATTCCTAATCAACCTATTATCTTGATTCAAACGACCAAACCATTAAAATCAATCACGGTCATCTCAAGCCATAAAGCTATTCGTTTATTGAAAAATGGATGTCAAGCTTTCTTAGCTCATGTCACGATTTAAACAAAAATACGCCGGTTTTGAATATATTTCTATTGTTAATAAATTTCCCGACGTATTCCCCGAAGAACTTCCCTGCCTACCCCCTGAGGCGTGAAATTGAATTTTGTATCGACCTTGAACCCGGTACAAAACCTATTTCCAAAGCCCCATATCGAATAGCTCTATTGAACTTCGTGAGTTAAAGACCCAATGCAGGAATTGTTGAGACATTGGCTTTATTCGTCCTAGTACTTCTCCTTGGGGTGCTCTGTTTCATTCGTGAAGAAGAAAGATGGGAGTATGCGACTTTGTATTGATTATCGGGAGTTGAATCATGTCACCATCAAAAATAGGTATCCATTGCCACGTATTGATGACCTGTTTGACCCGATTCTAAAGGAGCCAAATTCTTTTCAAAGATTGATCTTCGTTCCGGATATCACCAATTGAAGATTAGAACGGCTGACATTCCAAAGACGGCTTTCAGAACTCGTTCGGGCATTATGAATTCCTAGTCATGTCCTTTGGATTGACTAATGCTCCTGCTGCCTTCATGGATATGATGAACCGAGTATTCAAGGAATATTTAGATCACTTTGTGGTCGTCTTTATTGATGACATCCTTATTTATTCCAAAAGCCGTGAAGATCATGAAGAGCATCACTTGAGGCTGACACTCCAAAAGCTTCGTGAATATAAGCTTTATGCCAAGTTGAAGAAATGCGAGTTCTGGCTTGAAGAAGTAGCATTCCTTGGGCACGTGGTATCAAGTCATGGAATATCTGTTGACCCGGCAAAGATTGAAGCTATTCAAAGCTTGGAACAACCTAGATCGATGACCAAGTCACGTAGCTTTCTCGGTTTAGTGGTTATTATCGGAGATTCGTGGAAGGATTTTCTCGAATCGCTACTCCATCGACTCAAATTGACTCGAAAGATACAAAGTTCGGTTGGAGCGAAGAATGTGAGAAGAGTTTTCAAGAACTCAAGAAGAGACTTATTTCAAAGACTGATTACGACAATACCATTTGGCTCGGAGGATTTGTCATCTACAAAGTGATGCTTGAGCAAAGGGTTGGGATGTGTTCTTATGCAACATGGAAAAGTTATAGCCTATGCCTCATGACAACTCAAAGAATATGAGAGGAATTATCCTACTCACGATCCGGAGTTAGCAAATGTTGTCTTCTTACCTTAAAATTTGGAGGCATTACTTGTATGGGGAGAAAGTGGAGATCTTTACGGATCATAAAAGCCTCAAATATTTCTTCACTCAAAAGGAACTCAACATCACGACAACGACGTTGGCTTGAACTGTTGAAAGATTATGATCATACCATCCAATACCATCCTGGAAAAGCGAACGTGGTAGGCGATGCATTGAGTAGAAGATCGTGTATGCAAGTACGAAGTGCGTTATTGTCAACACAAAGGCCCATTTGTGTGACTTGCAAAGGATGGAGATAGAGTTAAAGACTCAGGGACGCGTGTGATGATAGCAAATATACGAGTAGAACCGACTTTAATCGATAAAGTTAAAGTCGCTCAAGCTGCGCACTGGAGGCGATGCGTATGAAAAGAAAGTGCAAGAGGGTGCTATCTTAGGAAGCAAGAATCGATGAAGAAGGAATACTTGAGTCAACTCTGGACTTTGTGTTCTAACGACACTTCGATTTAAAGTATAATATCATGATGGAGGCGCATAACACACCATTTGCAATCCATCTTGGGAGTACCAAAATGTATCACGATATTCGTCATACATTTTGGTGGAGCAATATGAAGAGAGAGAGATACTGCTTATCTCAAGGTGTCTAACTTGTCAACGAAGTTAAAGCGAGCATCAAGTACCAAAAGGTCCATTGAAACCACTTGAAATTCCGAATGGAAGTGGGAGCACATTACCATGGATTTCGTTAAATTCTGGCCTTCCTAAGATTTCTCAAGGCATTGATGCGATTTGGGTCATTGTTGATAGATTGACCAAGTCCGCTCATTTCTTCCGAATCGAGAAACTTATACACTTGAACGCTTTGCTCGTATATACATAAACGAGATTGTAAGATCGCATGGTATCACGCAATCCATAGTTTCCGATCGAGACCCAAGATTCACTTCACGATTTTGGGTTAGTTTGCAAAAAGCTATGGGCACGGACTTACGATTTAGCTTCGGCATATCATCCTCGAGACAGACGGACAATGGAGAGGACTATTCAAACTCTTGAAGATCTATTAAGACTCGTGTTCTTGATTTCAAGGGAGTTGGGACAAGTTTTTACCATTGGTGGAGTTTTCCTACAACAACAGCTTATCAAGCCAGTATTGGCATGGCTCCATTCGAGCGTTGTATGGAAGAAAGTGTCGTTCTCCAAAGATCTTTGATGAGGTGGGTGAAGCAACGTTGTTGGGACCGGAGTTGAATACGTATGACTACGGAAAAGATTCAAACGATCCGACAACGTATAAAAACCTCACAAAATCGACAAAAGAGTTATCTTGATCTTCATCGAAAGGACGTGGAATTCAATATAGGAGATCATGTGTTGTTAAAAGTTGCTCCATGGAAAGGAGTTACAAGATTTGGAAAGAGAGGAAACTTAATCCTCGATTCATCTGGTCCATTTTAATCCTCGATCGAGTAGGAATCGTGGCCTATAGACTCGCTTTTACCGCCAAATATGTCTCGTGTTCATAACGTTTTCACATATCCATGTTACGTAAATATGTGAAAGACCCGAACCATATTATTGAGTTAGAACCGATTTAAATAGCGGAAGATTTGACGTATGAAGAGGTTCCTGCTCAAATTTTGGATAAGAAGGAACATATTCTACGCTCCAAGGTTATACCTCAAGTCAAAGTTTTGTGGAGGAACCAATGATGTTGAGGAAATGACTTGGGAGTTAGAATCAAAATGAAATCAAGGTATCCTTACCTCTTGACATACCGTAATGTACCCTAATTTCGAGGCTAAATTTCATAAGAAGGGAGGTTGTAAGACCCCAGCTTTTATAAATAAAGATGAATTTTCTATAAATATTATTTTGAATATTATGGAATAATTTGATATAATGTTATAGTTGTGGGTAATATTTATAAATTTTGCAAAGTATACAAGTGGTTATATTATATTCGATTGGTCGGGAATATTCGGTTTAGCGAGGAATATTCGTATAACTACTCAATCATTGGTGGACCCCACAATGAAATTATTGTCGGATTGAGAAAAAGACAAAAATATTTTATTGAAATAACTATGAAGTTTTACCGTTGATCTTGTTGAACTACTACAGGTAGTAAAAGTACAAGAATACGTGTGGTTCAGACAAGAAGACACTGGTATTGATTATCGATGCTTATGTGAAGTCACTTAGTTTGATTCCATTATTGTCGATTAATAATATGAATTATTATAGCGATAATGACGCTTTTGTTTTATTCAGTATTATTAACGTAATAAAATGTAAACATCTTTTATATAAAAATGTAATACTTTATTAAAGTTATTTTATAAATAAAATATATTATATTTTATTATGCATAGTGTTATATAGTAGTATTTTGCATAGTGTTTGCATAGTAAAATGTTTTATATAAATAGAATATATTATATTTTATTTAAAAGATTTTGCTTTAATTATGGATGTCGATTAAAGTAAATCAATCTGGACCGCTCATGGATTAGTTACTATGCATTCCATTTTCCTATAAATAAAGCTCATTCCTTCATTATTTTCTTACTTAATTCATTGAAACTCTAGAGAGAAATTATAGAGAGAAGCTTATAGAGAAAAGTTATAGAAAAGAAGAAGAGTATTACTCGCTACTTCACTACTTCTTTATTCATTCTTTTACTAGTGAGGGGTGTTATTCTTTCTTCTTGAAGAGAACTTCATTATTCCATTCACTATTATTCTCATTGGAATAACCTCGTAAAAGTGGCATACCCTATACATAACTCGAGATATGCGGCATACCCTATACTTGGTGAAATCCTTATGTTATTCCATTGCTTATTATTACATTGGAATAACTCAGATAATGCCATGATTTACCTATACTTGGTGACATTCTTCTATTATTCTGTTGGAACATCCATGCTCACATGTTTTACACCCGACCGGTTCCGCTCTTTATTATTATTCTGTTGGAACATCCTCATGCATGTGTTTTACACCGGACCGGTTCCGCTCTTTATCATTCTCGCTTGAATATCCTATCCGTGTTTTTACACCGGATCTCGGTTCCATCTTTATTATTCTGTTTGGAACATCCTGCTTGTGTGAATTTCACCGACCGGTTCCGTTATTATTATTATTCGTTGGAATAACTTGCCTATGCGGCAATCGCATGCATGGTGATTTCTTTTGTTATTCCATTCTTTATTATACCCAATTGGTTAAAACTATGACTTCTATACTCCATGAAATTAGTAGAATATCCTTGATATTTGCGTTTCATCCAAATCTTTTCATGGAAATATTTTTCCGATCATTCTTGAATTTTTTCTCTACAAAGCGTTATCATGTTGACAATTTGACGTTAATAAATCCTGGATAAAATAATTCTTGAACTTGTTTTTATTGAATTCTTATATCATTGTCATCATCCTCATGTTTATATTTTTTTTAAAGTCATCTCGTGGCTGTAGAGCATGGATGGACTTGGTATGATTATGACCGAGGATTATTCTGTGTAATCATGGCCAACCGTAATGTTACAAATGATGTGGTAAAAATCCTCGATGGGTAGTAGTGCATTGATGGACAAATTGTTGGCATGATCATGACCATTAATGAATACACAACTATTCTCGTAGTAGTGCGGTGAATAATTGTGATCGTGATACTAAAGAATATCCTCGGGTAGAAAAGTGGGTGATTCGATGATGTGGATTATTTATTAAAGTGAGTCTCAAATATATAACAAAGATGAAAACCTTTAAAATCATAAAAGATAGTAGATTTTATTTTCTACTTGACTCTTTTAATGGATTAAGATATTCATTCCGCAGCTTAAACCGGTTTGTCTATTGTATTTTATCGGTTTAACATTGTTGAAGACTATTGATAATTTATTTTGCATTATCTTAGTCATAATATTTCTTCTTTGGGCTAGTTGAGCTCACCTTTTCTTTCACCGTTCTCTTGAAATGAGAATATAGCCGGGGACGAGTCGGGAAACGAGTGATGGTCCTGAAGATAAGATAGTAGTCCTCACTATTCTCGTGAAATAGTGTGATAATAATTATAATGAGGACTTTTGTTTGAGTTTGTATAATATCTAGTAGACGATATTTGTATTTAAACTTACGGTTTATGTCAGTATTATACACACGCAGTTATGTTAATAAGTTGTATTTAAATTACGCACTACGTGTAAGTGGCGACCCAAGATGGGTGATGTATACCTAATTTTGGGGGCGCCACGATGAAATAAGAGTTGTAGACACTCGTAGAAATGGATTGAAGCAAGCTTCTCAAATATGGAACATTTGTTTTGATGAGGCAATCAAAAGAGTTTGATTTTATCAAAAACAAGAATGAACCTAATGTGTACAAAAGGGTCAGTGGGAGCGTCGTGAAATTTCTAGTATTATATGTTGATATACTACGGATGAGGAATTACATACCAATGCTACAATCAGTAAAGATAAAGTTGTCTAAACATAACCTCCATGAATGATTTGGAAGAGTATCTAATTTGGGGATATAAATCTATATAGATAGATTTAAGAGGATGCTCGACTTAACCCAAGGAACGTATATTCATTTGATGCTAAAGTCGTTTAGCATGACAAACTCCAAGAGATGTCTCATGTCGATGAGCTATAGAGTGTATCTCTCTTAATAGTCCCCACAGACTCCTGAAAAGAGAGGTCGCATGAGTGACAATCATGTATGCAATGAAATATACGAGACCTGATGTTGATCAGTCATATTATGGAGAAGTTCACTATGAGTCAGTGAAAAACATCTTAAAGTGCTTGACTGACACTAAGGATGTGATCATATTTGTAAGACCCCGAATTTTATGAAATAAAAGTATTCAATTTTTTTAATTACTATTCATGAGTTACTATTCACGAGTTACTATACACGAGTTATTATTCATGAGTTACTATTCACGAGTTCTTATTCACAAGTTACTATTCATGAGTTATTATTCACGAAGTTACTTATTCATGAGTTACTATTCACGAGTTACTATTCACGAGTACTATTCATGAAGCATGATAATTTTTTTTCGTAAGAAGGCATTACTCAATAATTGTTACAATAATTATTGCTTCAATATTTTATTTTATTGATTCAATAATTGCTACGTTGATATTTTATATTATTGTTGTTTCAATAATTGTCACGATGACAAGTATTTTCCATTATCTAGACAATAATTCATATTATCTGAATAATATTATTGGATAACATTATTGGCAATGCCTAGAAAGTTCTCGCTTCTAAGAGAGGGTTTGGTCACCTAATTGCAAGGCCAAGAAGGAGAAATTCTTATTGAAAGCCCCTCTTCTGAACCCGCCTCGTTTATTAATATTGTGATTATGTAATATTATTTGTGAATAATTAATTATTGATTTTTATGATGAGTAAAATATTGATTTTATGTGGATATAGATGGAGAAAATTTTTAAAATGACAATTGTTGAAAATTAATATTTTATCTTTTCCGATAAAATAATTCATTTAAATATATTATTTTAATAATATATTAATGGTGATATTTTTACAATGAATGTGGAATATATAAGTATATGAGGAGGAAGAGTATTTTTGTGGCATTAAATGTTTAACACATGTTTTGTGTGTTGGTGGACACAATTATTGATTAGAAATTTGATTATAGCACAATAAAATCGCCTGCTTTTGTGGATTTCGGTTAACTTCGCTTGGAATTTGGAAAACTTTCTTCTGCAAAGTTGTAGAAATTGAATTTCCTATAAAAATCATACGAGATTCGAATTTTCTGATAAAAGAGCTATTTATTGTGAATTATTGAAGTTTCGAGATATATCAAAGTGTGAATTGATTTTTGGAGTTTAAATTATTTTTGTTAGAAAAACATTTTTGTATTTTTTGGACATCATTAACATGTGTGGCTGGTGTTTTTGACCAAAAGGTGGGCTAAGGAAAATTTGTATAATTATATTAATATTATATTCAATTTTCGCTTTGGTGTTCTAAGCAATTTCCTATAAATAGGTGCTTAGGTTAGAATTGAAAATCACACCGTAAACTCAAGTTTTCTCTCTATATTATCGGCGTATTCTTGTGAGTATTTTGAGTATACTTTGAGTATTGCTATACTGGTGCAAGTTAGTTCAAATTATTATTCCAAATGTAATCTTTGCTTTCTTTTGAGGTAAGGGATAGTAAAGGATTTTAAGGGTTATTATGTTTTAGTTTCAAAATTTTTCTGAACCTTCAAAATTCTGGAAAAATTTGAAATGATAATTTTATGAGTTTTATATATTGTGTCCAAAAATGGCGATTTTTGGATGTATAGATTGAGAGTTATGAAATTTATGAGAAAAGACTATTTTAAAAGTAACCGCTTATAACTCCTTGTGATTAACTCCAAAATTGCTGAAATTTTTATTGGGAGTACATATATATAATATCAGTATACCGTGTAAATTTCAGAATTTTTGGATAAAAGTATAATTTATGATAAATGTTTAAATATTCGGTGGTTTTGGCCATATGAAAAATAGTAAATGAATTTTTAAAATTTAGAGAAAAATATATGTTCAATATGGGACTATGTTATGCTAAATCCCAGAAAAGAAATATTTTTGGAACTGATTTGGTATTTTTCATGAAAATGTTCTAGTTATGAGTAAATGAATTAAATATGTTATGTGAAGTAAGAAAATTGGAAAATATGATTTATTGGCTTGAGAATCATATATATGAGATATATGCAGATTTTTATGAGGGTTTTGGTTAATGATGATGAAATCTTATGAGTTTGGCATTTTAGATGATTAAATGCATTAATTATTAAAGTGTAAATAATTGGATTAAATTATTTATAAGTTTAAGAAATGATTAAAATATTATTATAATATTAATAATATTAGATTATGAGATTTCTAAGTGATTTATAACATTTGGATTAAGGTGTTATAAATATGGATATGAATTTTATTATGAAACTTTATCTTTTTTGTGTCGAGATTACTTATGCGCATATACGGTGCTATGCGAATCACGGTGGTAGTCTTATTCACGACAAAATTGGTTTCTTCTCGACCAAATTATCGTTGATTTATGAATCTTACTCTTGAAATTAAAACCATGTTTTGATTATATTATTTTTATATAACATTCTTATAACCCTAATGATGATATTTCTCTTTGACTTGAGTGTAAAGATGGGTAGATTATTGGTATGATCGTGACCATAGGTTCTCTTTTTGCCGATAGTGCAAAAGTTGAATTGTTGGTATCGGTATGATCATGACCATTGAATTTATAATTGAATATTTTTTGGCTTAAGTGCAAAGGTGAATTGATCAACATGGTTATAATTATTGTTATATAACTTCCGAAATGATTATGTATTTCTTTGATATATGAATATCTTTGGCTCAGAGTGCAAAGATGACTTGTTGATGAATATCTTTAGCACAGTAGTGCAAAGATGAATTATTGATGAATATCTTTGGCTCGTAATGCAAAAGATGACACATTGATGAATATCTTTAGCCTGTAGTGCAAAGATGAATTATTGATGAATATCTTTGGCTCGTAATGCAAAGATGACCTGTGATGAATATCTTTAGCCTGTAGTGTAAAGATGAACTGTTGATGAATATCTTTGGCCGTGGTGCAAAGATGAATTTATTAAGTATGATTATGAACATGAATCTGTGATTTGGTATAACCATGATCTTTGATGTTCGAGTAAAGACAAGTGATGAAAATTATCTTTGTCTTGGATGAGGAAAGGAATTTAGAACTACAATTACGATTATGAAGTTATACACGTGATTGTGGGCGAGAAATTGTTGATTGATGTTATAGGGATAAAACATTGTTGGTGGACTTTTAACATGGAGAAGATAATAGATTTTATGGTCTATTTGACTCTTCTAATGGATTGCTTTCGTTCACCGCAACTATGGTTGAAAAGTTTTATCATCTACCATATGTTCTAAATCTTTGATTTATTACTTGATGAAGACTATTGATAATTTATTTATCTTTAGTCATAATATTCTTTTATTGAGCTAGTTATGCTCACCCTTTTGTTTCACAATTCCTTTCGGGTAATAAAAGTGTAGGCATGTTGGCCGAGGGATAGTGAGGGAATAGAGTGGTGGTCTATAGATGTTGAGGGTGAGGTGAATTTAACTTTGGAAGGGTGTTTTGCCACTATCATACAAGATGTCTAATGACATACAAACTCGTCTTATCATAAGACATGGTTGTGCTTTCATCCACTTGCTGAGTATATTTACAAGCACTACCTATATAATCTTGGTGTTTGTTTGGAGTATAATACCCAATTAGAGACAAAGAGAGATAATGATATGTCAAGAGAAGACTCGCCATTGGGAAGAATATGATAGTAATCTTCTCGTTTTTCTTTGGAGTTTATTGGGTCAACCAAGGATAATTACGTGGCCATATGATATCTACCATAACCTAAAAGCATGGCCTCCCATGTATGAAGGTTTCCTTGAGCACATCCCAAAGATTCTAATTTCTAAAATGCTTTTTGACTATACCTTTATATAAGGTGTCATTGTGACGTACATTCTGATATATATTTGTATCCAAACTCACAACATATGTGTTGTTGTATTTTGCACAACAATTGTTGTAATAAAGTTGTAGTTATTTTTCGTACCATATATTTAGCGACTAAGAATGGGTTGGATGGAATGGACCTATTTTGGGGGCGTTACAATATTCATGGTGGGTCTAAATTAAAATTAGAGGGCTTAACAGACTCAAGTTTTTAAGACATGCACAAGATGATGATGAAAAATCCACTTTAAGGTAAAGCGTTATCTTGAATAAAGGTGCGGTGAATTTGAAAGGTTCCAAACAAACAAAGAGTTCTTTGGTTTAGTGATAAAGACAAAGTATATAGCTATAAATGAAGTTTACCAAGTTGAATGTTTGGATTAAAAGTTCATTACGTAACTAGGAATAGTTCCTAAGTCTCATCTTGGATCTAAACATGTGTTGTGGCACTTTCATTTGATTATTAGAATCATTGAAAGATGGGAAATCACTATAGAGATGGTGGACTCTCAAGAACAACATTACATATCCATTAACTAAAGCTTATCCAATGGCCAGGATAATCGTCACTTAGAGAAGAATAGTATAAGATACAATGGCGATTGGCTTTAGTGCAGTGGGAGATTGAAAGTAATATGCACACAAGCCAATCATGTTTGATGATAAAGCATATACTTTGTAACAATCTTATTCATTTATTAATAAAAAGTATTAATTTATTAAAGGCTTTTAATTATCTACATGATCTTTGTTTTATAATATGTGATAAACCCATAGTTTTAAGCAATGCTTTTAGAATAATGATGATGATCATTCTAATGAGATCTAAATTCTTTGAAAGCTTAAAACTAAAATAGTTCCCAATCGTTGGATTACTAAATTGGGGATTAGTGAATCGGATAGATTGGTACATACGTTCTTACTCATTGGATGAGGATGATTGATCTCATGATCATTTGTGTGGAACACTTAAAGCAAAGTATGTAGGTGCTTATTAGAGAATAAGTTCACTTGAACGTGGCTTCATTAAGGAAATACCTAATGGATTATTACTTTTTGTCGAATAGGAATTCTGTAGTGATAGTAGTACAAGTGATCCTTGGACTTGAGATCATCATAGTACCTTGTGTATGATGAGTTATACTTTAACTTATTCCTTAAGACCTTTAGGGTATATCAAAGGGTATGCTTGGGTATAATAAGTTGTACATGGAGATAATGTATGATCAATAAAGAATCTACCACTTCTATTAAAAAGAAGAAATGTCCTATGTGATTCGATAAATGACAACCCAAGAGTCCTTGGCGGCGAGGCGAAATGAAATTAGAAAGGAGTTTCTAATTTGCATTATTTGAGTTAATGCATTTAAGGATCGAAATACATATAATTAAATAAAATAAGACTTGACGGTAAATTCCATGTCTTATATTTAATTGGGACATTGTATGGTGGAAGGATTGAATTGTCTGCAAGAATTATTTACTCAAAGGTTCTTTAATGATTAATGTTGAAATCTATATTATTTGGAAAGTCGTTGATCGCTAGGAGGCTTATCCTATTTAGAATAAATATTATTTATTTAAATAAATTAATTGTTTAATTTATTTATTTAAATAAGATTAGAATTGTTCTAATTGATTTATTCACAACCGGTTTAATATGGAGAACCTAAAGGGTCACACCATAAAAGGAAGAATAATTATTTAAGAGTTAATGGCATAATCGTAATAATATATTTAAGTATATTTAATTTAATCTATGGTGATAGAATAAATTAAATAGCTTAATATTATTATTTAATATTTTAGAAATATTAAATATAAATTAATAAGAGGAGTCTTATTAATATTATTACAATTATTATTATTTTAATTTCTAAAAGAGTTTAGGAATTAATTTAATATAAGTACTCTCATTTATTCCTAATAGGATTAGGAGGAAAATTAATTAAAGGAGTTTAATTAATTATCCCTAATAAGATTAGGAGCCCATTTAATTAAAAGAGTTTAATTAAATATACCTTATTTTAATAGGGTTACTTGATATCTTTATAAAAGGAGTCTTATATCGATATCGAGGATATATCGTTATTCCAATTGTTAGAAAAGTACGCCTTTTTCTACTGAGATAGGAAAAACTAGGGTTTGAGCCAATACCCCTTCTTCTTGAAAATTCTTTTTCCTTGGTGGATCACCTCTAGAGGCCAAACACTAGGGTGGCTAACGTTGATCAAAGGAAGGAACCAAACCCGGTGAATTCAAGTTGAACGCGAAAGGATTTGGAGGTGAACTTGTACCTGAGGAAGCTCGATCTTCAAGGGTATGATTTTATTCTTTATCTTTTCGTTTAATTAATAATTGTGCATAAAGGGTGATCCGGGTTTATGGTTAATAAAATTTTAAAACTCTGATTTTTCATGTTTCCGCTTATTTTTGCAATTTGATTGCGCACATGAATATTACAAACCTTACAATAACAACTTGCTTACTTTGGAAAATTTATAAATATTACCCACAACTATAACATTATATCAAATTTATTCCATAATATTCAAAAATAATATTTATAAAAAATTCATCTTTATTTATAAAAGTTTGGGGTCTTACAACCTCCCTTCTTATGAAATTTAAGCCTCGAAATTAGAATGCGATGACTGATATGATAAAGAGGTGAGGATACCTTGAATACCTTTATCGTTAAAAATATTAAATTCATCTTCGCAATCCTACCAAAGATATTCATTAACAATTCATCTTTGCACTACAGGCCAAAGATATACAACTGTAAAACCAATAATGCTGAGACGCAGACTTAATAAGAGTATCCAACCACGAATTATCCATGCACTACTGGCCAAGGATATTCTTGTTTTCAATTACGGTCATGATTATACCGAATAATCCCTGGTCATAATCATACCAAGTCTATCAATGCACTACTGACAAAGATGGCTTTTTACCACATCCATGAATTAATATTTCATTCTTTGAGACTCACCAATAATTAATCCATATCATCGAATCATCCCCGCACTACGTGCCAAGGATATTCATTAAGATCACGACCACGAATTATCCATGCACTACGACCAAAGATAATCGTGTATTCATTAGTATCACGACCACAAATTATCCATACACTACGACCCAAAGATAATCGTATTCATTAAGATCACGACCACAAATTATCCATGCACTACGGCCAAAGATAATCGTGTATTCATTAAGATCACGACCACAAAAAATTATCCATGACTACTACCAAAGATAATCGTGTATTCATTAGTATTACGACCACAAATTATCCATGCACTACTACCAAAGATAATCGTGTTTTCAATTACTAAGCATGATTATACCGAACAATCCTCGGTCATTATCATACCAAGTCCATCTATTCACGTAAAGCCACGTATTTACTTTCAACACAATATAAGCATGAGGATAATGATATAAAGAATCAATCAAATGAGATAAAGGATAAATATTAAACATTTATAATATAATTTATCCAGATTCAAGAATATCCCCATGTTATCAATCACTTAATAATCTCATAATCTAATATCATTAATATTATAACAATATTTTAATCACTTTTTTAAATTTATAAACAATTTATCTCAATTGTTTACGCTTTTACCATATAATGCATTTAATCATTCAAAAATGCCATACTCATAAGATATCATCACCAATTATCAAATCCTCATCAAAAAAATATGCATATACTCTATATAGGATTCTCTAGCTATAAAATCCTATTTTCAACTTTGTTACTTCACATAACATATTTAACTCATATGTTCAGTAATTAAACTATTTTCATGAAAATACCAAATCAGTCCCAAAAATATTTCTTTTCTGGGATTTAGCATAATATAGTCCCATGATGAAAATATATTTTTCTCGGAATTTTAAAATTCATTTACTATTTTTCAAAATCAATTTCTAATTAATTCCTTAAGAAATTAGCTACCTCAAGTTTAACTCCAAAATTCCCAAATCTTGGTAGGACCTTAAACATGTTAATGTGAGCCTCCAGTTTAAATTTCATGGTCATCTGAGTTATAGAACTCCGTTATAATATTTTTCGTCAAAAAAACCTAAATATTGAAATGATCATAACTTGTTCATTTTAAGTCGAAATGAGCTCATTTTTGGACAGGAGGTACTTTATAACATATATTTTCATGTCCCAAAAGGCCAGAATTTTTCACATAAATTTAGTGGCCGAAACAGCCCCTTAAAGTTTCTAGGCGTTAGCGTTTTGTAATTTGCAGATTTGGACTCTTTTGCTAAATTCAAATCCACATGAAAATCTACAAAGACCTTTTCCAAAGATTCCACTTGGATAAGCTACAAAACTCATAGATCTAACTCTAGGACTTGACCACACTCAAAAATTCAAAATATAATAGGAGATATGGTCAATTGAATTTCATGTTACGCTTTTACCAAAATCGATTTTTTCACCCTTTGTGATTTCTAAGAAACTTTCATGTTTTCACATAATAACCACATAACTCATCATAACACTTACTAATACTTCATATACCCATGATTTTCATTAGTCCAATGCTTTTATTATGACTTTCATCATAATCCTCGTAATATGCATCCTTTTAGTTGAAGAAATATTTGAGGGTTTAAGAAATGGGTTTTGTCTTTGGGGTCAATACAAAATTCGATTTCACGCTTAGGGTAGGCTAGAAATCTTCAAGAATACGTCCAAGAAATTTATTAATGATAGAAATATCATTCAAAACTCGCTACTCTTATCCAAGACTTGATATGACGTTACATTGATACCAACTGTGACTTCTATCCTTTAACCTAGATAAGACCTCACAATGATACCTATCAACTTGTCATCGTCATTCACGACGTCGCCTACGAAAAGTCCGGCTTTGGTGCATTCCACACAAGGAAGTCAACAACGAAAGGATCGGGGCTCTTTTTACTTATGGCTTGATATAACAAAGATTAACTTTAGGGTTTGGTTACTTTGAATTGAATAACAAAGTTGGTTAGAATATGAAAGCTAACAACCTTACAAAAAGAATAATAAGTAGTTAATCAATCGTTTTCAAAAATTACCTCAAAGGCAAGTATTTTCAAAGAGATAAGATCGTGAAAGTGTTTATTTGAAACAACAAGATTAATAAATGTTGGAGGTAACGAAGGTTTCTCCCAACGAAGTTTCAATAGATAAATCAAAGTCTAATTTTTCTCAAGTCAAATTTAAACATTGAACACAACTAGGTAGAATAAAAGAGTGGGTAGAACTTGTATTGAATAAAGTATAGACTTCGAATAATTTATAATTAATTTACCCGTAATAACTTTGTTCGGGTTTCTCGACAAACGCCTCGCTTACATTACCGAAGTTTGACTTTTACTATAGGGTACATTCCACCCTTAAGTGCTTCTTCACATTCTGATCCATGATTTGAATCATTATTCTCCGATCCATATCGAATTCGGGTTGACCATGCTATGCATAGGGTAATTCCAAATTCGATGTTGGGTTCTCCCAATACGTCATCCAAAAAGCAAAGTCCATTTCATCTATTTTGGCTTTATTGGATCGGACGTCTTTTCTACACTATCAACGCGTTGTGCGCTTTTACCCATGCATCGCCTATTCTCCTTCGCTCAGCTTGTTTCTTCTTTCAATTGATCTTTGATTTTTAAATTCTCGATTCCAACTTTAATATCTTACACCTCGCCAAAGCGTGATTTTGTTCGAGCATCACATATCGGGTAACCCAATTTTGAATTGTTGTATCCCTTTGTTCCACGACCGCTTGCCGCTTCTTCAACCCGTTCTTCTACCTCACGAACACGATTTTGTAATTCTAAGTTTTGATCATAAATTTCTTCTAACCAATTCTCCTCGTGTTCTTCTTCTTCTTCTTCTTCTTCTTCCTCACTCTCAACCGCTACCTCTCAACTAGCTTTGGGTGCAATAATTAGTTCTTCATTCACTACGTGGATATCTCTAATTTGTTCCTCGTCTAACAATCGCATTAACTTTGATTAGTGATTAAAGGTGTCACAACTACCACATTCACTCCATTGTGAATATTTTCACCGCCATTTCCAAACACCGCCACAACACAAGGGTTAATTAATATATCAAATATTATCCCTATACTCGACCGACCAATTAAATAACAAATAAACTTAGGTAGGTCATACTAGCGAAGAAAATTCCGCCTCCTCTCCTAGTTCTTATCTCGCATCTTAGCCAGGGATCATATCCCTAAGCTCTGATACCAACTGTGACGCCCCCAAAATTAGGTATACGTCACCCATCTTGGGTCGCCATTTACATGGTACATAAATTCAAATACAAACTTAATTATACATCTGTCGTGTAACATACGATAATACATAAACTTAGAGTTCTAATAGGAATATTGTCATTTAGACAATATCCATACTCAAGGAGTCCTCATTACATTTATTGTCACACTATTTAACAGAATAGTGAGGACTACTAATGCTATCTTCGGGACCATCACTCTTTTCCCGACTCATCCCAGAATATTCTCATTTCAAGAAGAGAACGATGAAAGAAAAATGGGGAGCTCAACTAGCCCAAAGAAGAAATATTATAACTAAGATAATGCGTAATAAATTATCAATAGTCTTCAACAATGTTAAACCGATAAAATACAATAGACAACCGGTTTAATCTGCAATGAATATCTAATCCATTAAAAGAGTCAAGTAGAAAATAAAGTCTACTATCTTTTAGGTTTTAAAAGGTTTTCATCAATTTTATCACTAAGACTCGCTTTAATGAATAAACCACAATATCTAATCATCCTCTGCATTACCACGGCCAAGGATTTTCATCAAATTATCAATTGTCATGACTATACCGATCACCCTTGGTCATAATCATACCAAAAACAATCCATCATCGCGACGCCCCCAAAATTAGGTATACGCCACCCATCTTGGGTCGCCACTTACATGGTACATAAATTCAAATACAACTTACTAATATAACTGCTGTGTAATAATAATACGACATAAACGTGAGTTTGAATACAAATATTGTCTACTAGATATTATACAAACTCAAAAGGAGTCCTCATTACTACTATTATCACACTATTTCACGTAATAGTGAGGACTACTAATGCTATCCTCCGGACCATTCTCCATTCCCCGACTCGTCTCCAACTATGTTCTCATTTCTCAAGAGAACGGTGAAAGAAAGGGTGAGCTCAACTAGCCCAAAGAAGAAATATTATGACTAAGATAATGCGAATAATTTATCATTAGCCTTCAACGATGTTAAACCGATAAAATGCAATAGACAACAAGTTTAATCATGAATGAATAAGCAAACCATTAAAAGAGTCAAGTAGAGAATAAAGTCTACTATCATTTAGGTTTTAAAAGGTTTTTCATCATCATTATAAATTTAGACTCAAATTTTAATAAATAATCCACATCATCGAATCACCCCGCACACTACTACTGCCAAGGATATTCTTTAGTATCACGACCACAATTATTCATGCATCTACGGGCCAAGAATAGTTGTGTATTCATTAATGGTCATGATCATGCCAACAACTGCCCATCAATGCACTACGGCCAATCGAGGACTTTTACCACATCATTTGTAACATTACGGTGCCATGATTACAATCAATAATCCTCGGTCATAATCATACCAAGTCCATCCATGTGCTCTACAGCTACGAGATGACTTTAAAAAAACATGAGGATGATGACAATGATATAAGAATTCAATAAAACAAGTTCAAGAATTAAGTTATTCAGAACTAATAACATCCAAATCACAACATGATATCGCTTTGTAGAGTAAAATTCAAGAATGATCGGAAGAATATTTCCATTAAAAGATATCTGGATGAAACGCAAATATCAAGGATATTCTACTAATTTCATGGAGTATAGAAGTCAAAGTTTTAACCAACTGGGTATAATAAAGAATGGAATAACAAAAGAAATCACCATGCATACGATAGATTAAGATGACAGGCGAGTTATTCCAATGAGAATAATAAATAACGGAACCAAAGTCGTGAAATTCACACCGACGGGATGTTCCAATGAATAATAAAGATGGAACCAGATCCTGTAAAACACACGATAGGATATTCCAATGTAATAATAAAAAGCGGAACCCGGTCCTGTAAAACACACGACATGTGATGTTCCAATGAATAATAAAGATTTTAACCAGTCCTGTAAAACACACATGCATGGATGTTCCAACAAAATAATAGAAGAATGGAATAAAAGAAGAAGATCACCAAGTATAGGGGATTCCAAGCGTGTCAAGTTATTCCAATGTAATAAATAAGAATGGAATAACAAAAGAAGTTCTCTTCATGAATACAAAAGAATAACACCCCTTACGGGTACAACAAATAATATTCCTACCTTAGAAGAACCGAATATTGGTAAGGTGATGTAGCGAATACTTTTCTTCTTTCTCTATAGTTTTCTCTCTGAGAGTTTCAAAGTGAATTCGTGAAAATAATGAAGCACTAGGCCTCTATTTATAGAAGATTTCTAGCTTAAGACCGCCATGTGAAAAGGCAAGTGGCTTGACGATTAGTGATGTGAAAAGAAAAGTGGTTTGGCGCTTTGTAATGTGAAAACGACAAGTGGTTCGACGCCAGTAATGTGAAAACGACAAGTGGTTCGACACCGTAATGTGAAACGACAAGTGGTTCGACGTCTGGTAAAGGTAATTACTATTATCAAAGGTAATTACTATTCACAAGGGTAATTACTTATTGACGAATGTAATTACTATCGACGAAGGTAAATACTATTATGGCCGAAAGGTAATTACTATTCACAAAGGTAATTACTTATTGATGAAGGTAATTACTATTCACAAAGGTAATTACTATCGACGAAGAGACTCTTAGATAATGACATATGGGCCCCCATAAAATAATCAAACTTACCACAAATGTCTCATAATGCACTCTTTATATACATCAAGGATTGAATAAATATTACCACAAATCATTTTATTTTTAATCAACACATATTTAATCTTTCAACAATTATTAATCATTTATAACTTGTCGCCTCAATTATTGATTTAATACTATAACATATTATACGTATGATACTTTGTGACAATAATCAATCAATAATATAAGAGATATGATGCAAGAAATTATCAGTAGTAATAATTGAGCATAATCGGTGACTTCTCACGTAAAGATCAATAATCAATACCGTAGTGCTACTATACAACTACGCCAGACATCGTACTTTTACCACCGGGGTAGTTCAACAGCTTTTAACAGTAACACCTCTGCCGTTATTTTTATAGAAAGATAATTTTGTCGCTTTCTAACTACGACAATACTTCCGCTAGGGGTCCACCAATGATTGAGTAGTCGTCACGAATATTCCCCGACAAAAAAGAATATTCCCGACCAAACGAATATTTTATAACAACTTGCATACTTTGCAAAATTTATAAATACTACCCACAACTATAATATTATCTTAAATTCACACCATAATAAAAAATTATTTCGACAAAATTTAAATCTTTATTGATAAAATCTGGGGTCTCACAATCTCCCTCCTTATGGAATTTACGCCTCGAAATTAGGGTACGTACGCACTGGTATGATAAAGAGGTGAGAATATCTTGAATACCTTTATCGTTGAAAACATTAAATTCATCTTTGCAATCCCACCAAAGATATTTAATCGCCAAAGATATTCATTAACAATTCATCTTTACTTAATAAGCAAAGATATACAAATCAGAAACTAATAATGCCAGACGCAATCTTTGAGGTCATTAATAATCTCACAACCACGAATTATCCACGCACCACGAATTAATATTTCAAGGAGGATAATATTATCCATCATTAAATCATCAAGACCACAAATTATCCATGCACTACTACCAAAGATAATCGTGTATATTCATTAAGATCACGACCACAAATTATCCATGCACTACGGCCAAAGATAATCGTGTATTCATTAAGATCACGACCACAAATTATCCATGCACTACTACCAAAGATAATCGTGTATTCATTATTTAGTTATCACGACCACAAATTATCCATTACACTTCGTTACGAAAAGATAATCGTGTATTCATTAGTATCACGACCACAAATTATCCATGCACTACGACCAAAGATAATCGTGTTTTTAATTACGGTTATGATTATACCGAACAATCCCTGGGTCATAATCATACCAAGTCCATCTATGCACTACAGCCACAGATGACTTTCAACATAATATAAACATTAGGATAATGATATAAAGAATCAATCAAATGAGATAAAGGATAAATATTAAACATTTATAATATAATTTATCCAGATTCAAGAATATCCCCATGTTATCAATCACTTAATAATCTCATAATCTAATATCATTAATATTATAACAATATTTTAATCACTTCTTAAATTTATAAACAATTTATCTCAATTGTTTACGCTTTACCATATAATGCATTTAATCATTCAAAAATGCCATACTCATAAGATATCATCACCAATTATCAAATCCTCATCAAAAATATGCATATATTCTATATATAGATTCTCTAGCCATAAAATCCTATTATCAACTTTGTTACTTCACATAACATATTTAACTCATATATGTTCAGAATTAAACTATTTTCATGAAAATACCAAATCAGTCCCAAAAATATTTCTTTTCTGGTTTTAGCATAATATAGTCCCATAATGAAAATATATTTTCTCGGAATTTTTAAAATTCATTTACTATTTTTCAAAAATCAATTTCTAATTAATTCCTTAAGAAATTAGCTACCTCAAGTTTAACTCCAAAATTCCCAAATCTTGACAGGACCTTACCCATGTTAACGTGAGCTTTCAGTTTAAATTTCATGGTCATCGGAGTTATAGAACTCCTGCTTATAGCATTTTTCATTTCGGAAAAACCTAAATATTGAAATAGTCATAACTTGCTCATTTTAAGTCGAATGAGCTCATTTTTGGACAGGAGGTACTTTATACCATATACCTTCATGTCCCAAAAGGCCAGAATTTTTCTCATAATTTAAGTGGCCGAAACAGCCCTCTAAATTCATGGCATCAGCTTTTTCGGTTTTTGCAGCTTTGCCTCCTTTGCTAAAAAATCAGTCCACACAAAAATCTACAACACCTTTTCCAGTAATTCCACTTGGATTAGTTAGGTAACTCATAGATCTAACTCTAGGACTTGACCACACTCAAAAATTCAAAATATAATAGGAGATATGGTCAATTGAATTTCATGTTACGCTTTTCACCAAAAATGATTTTCAACTCTTTGTGATTTCTAAGAAACTTTCATGTTTTCACATACTAACCAACATAACTCATCATAAAACTTACTAATACTTCATATACCCATGATTTTCATCAGTTCTATACTTTTATTTTGACTTTCATCATAATCCACGTAAATGATCCTTTTAGTTGAAGAAATATTTGAGGGTTTAAGAAATGGGTTTTTGTCTTGGGGTCAATACAAAATTGATTTCACGCTTTAGGGTAGGCTAGAAGTCTTCAAGAATACGCCAAGAAATTTATTAATGATAGAAATATCATTCAAAACTCATTATTTCGTCCAAGACTTGGATAAGACGTCACATTAATACCAACTCGTGACTTCTATCCCTTAACCCGGATAAGACCTCACAATGATACCTATCAACTTGCCATCTTCATCCACGACGTCGCCGCCGCTAAAAAATCCGGCTTCGTTGCATTTCACACAAGGAAGTCAACAACGAAAGGATCGGGGCTCTTTACTTATGGCTTGATATGACCATGATTGACTTTAGTGGTTTGGTTACTTTGAATTCCCACAACAAGTTGGTTATGAATATAAAAGCTAACAACCTTAAGAAAAGCATGATGAGTAGTTAACCAATTGATTCCTAAAATCACATCAAAGGCAAATATTTTCAAAAGATAAGATCGACGAATGTAACGTGAAAATGTTTATTTGAATCAAACAAGATTTAAAAATAGTAAGCGGTAACGAAGGCTCCTACTAACGAAGTTTCAACCAATAAGTCAAAGTTTAACTTCTTCGGAGTCAAATTTAAACGTTGAACACAACTAGGTGAAATAAAAGAGTGGGTAGAATCGCTATCTAACACTACGGTATAGACTTCGCAAGAGCTTATGATTAACTTACCCGTGATAATTTTATTCGGGTTCCTCGTCACGAAAAAAAAAAAAACGCCTCTCTTAAACTACCGGCTTTGGTTTGTCCGGGGACACCTTTGGTGCCTCCATCCTAGTTGAATTTGTCTTCTGGAACGACAAAATCGAGCTAAGTGACCTTCTCTTCCACAATTATAACATGCTTTGACTGCATGGCACAGCCGGACGGATGATGTGTCCCTCTCCTCCGCATTTGAAGCATATGATAGGTGGTCTTTCTCCTTCCTTAACAACGGGTCTTTGCCGGTGGCGACGCTTTTCCATCATTGTTGAATCTCCTTTTCTTGAAATGTCCATTCTTATTGTTTTGGCCTCGATTACCACCGGTGGTTACCATATTTGGCTCGTTGATTCCTCCACGCTTGTTGTCACCGCTCAATGACTACTCTCGCCGGTATTATAATTTTGCTTACCGCTTCTTTCTGCGTTGACTCGTTATCGCTCCCACTAATCGAGCCCTATTTACAACATCCGAATAAAAACGCAGCTTTATGAGAAATAAGATGTTGACGATCTCCGCTTCAAACCTCTTAAAAACATTCGCGCCATTCTCTCTTCATTATCCACCAGTGGGACTCAAACCGTGATAACTCCGCAAATTTTGCCTCGTATTGCGACACCTGGCCATATTGTTTTATTCCAACTTGATAAACTCCACCTCCTTCATGTGGCGAAATACTTTCAGAAAGTATTTGTTGTTGAATGACTCTGGAACTTCTCCCAAGATATCTTCAAGACAAAGAAGTTGAGTACGCTTTTACCGATTCCCACCAAGAATCAGCCTCTCCTCGCAACATAAAAGGCGGCAAAAAGGAACCTTTTGCTCCTCGGAGCATCCCAAGACATCAAATATCTTGGTAATATGCTTTATCCATGCTTCCGCCAAGTGGTTTTGGCTCTCCCTTAAACTCCGGTGGTCCCAGCTCCTTGAATTGTTTAGCGGTGACCGCCGAGAGTTTTCCGTGTTTTCCACCTACGTTTTGGACATGATGCTTTTACCGATGTTGCATGAATTCTAAAACTCTTAAACGCATCTTGTCAATAATCGATCGATCGGTGTTGTTGTTTACAAGAGGATTATCGCCATCCTGTTGCAGACATTGTCCTCGATTATTGATCATGGAGAATCAACAGCCTCCTGTGCTCTATTACTATTCTCAACATTCTCGGATGCCATTTTCAAACACTACCACAAAATAAGGGTTAATTGACATGCGCAACATATTATCACTATACTCGACCGACCAATCAAATACCAAATAAATTTAGGTAGGTCATACTAGCGAAGGAATTCCCGCCTCTCCCTCCTAGTTCTTATCTCACATCTCACCAGGATCATATCCCTAAGCTCGATATCAACCGTGATGCCCCAAAATTAGGTATACGTCACCCATCTTGGGTCGCCACTTACATGGTACATAAATTCAAATATTACTAATATAACTGCTGTGTATAATACGACATAAACCGTGAGTTTGAATACAAATATTGTCTACTAGATATTATACAAACTCAAAAAGAGTCCTCATTACTACTATTATCACACTATTTCACGTATAATAGTGAGGACTACTAATGCTATCCTCTCGGACCATTCTCCGCTTCCCACTCGTCCCAAATATATGTTCTCATTTCCTCAAGAGAACAAAGTGAAAGAAAGGGTGAGCTCAACTAGCCCAAAGAAGAAATATTACGACTAAGATAATGCGAATAATTTATCATTAGCCTTCAACAAGTGTTAAACCGATAAAATGCAATAGATAACAAGTTTAATCAAATGCGGAATAAGTAAACCATTAAAAGAGTCAAGTAGAGAATAAAGTTTACTATCATTTAGGTTTTAAAAGGTTTTTCATCATCATATAGCCGAGACTCACTTTTAATAAATAATCCACATCATCGAATCACCCCCTTGACTACTACCAAGGATATTCTTTAAGATCACCACCACCACAATTATTCACGCACTACGGGCCAAGAATAGTTGTGTATTCATTAATGGTCATGATCATACCAACAACTCGTCCATCAATGCACTACGACCACCGAGGACTTTTACCACATCATTTGTAACATTACTATCATGATTACAATCGAATAATCCCTCGTCATAATCATACCAAGTCCATCCATGCTCTACGTGCCACGATGACTTTAAAAAAACACATGAGGATGATGACAATGATATAAGAATTCAATAAAACAAGTTCAAGAATTAAGTTATTCAGAACTAATAACATCCAAATCACAACACGATATCATCGCTTTGTAGAGTAAAAAATTCAAGAATGATCGTAAGAATATTTCCATGAAAAGATATCGGATGAAACGCAAATATCAAGGATATTCTACTAATTTCATGGAGTATAGAAGTCAAAGTTTTAACTAACCGGGTATAATAAAGAATGGAATAACAAAAGAAATCACCATGCATGCGATGAGAGCATTGACAAGCGGTAGTTTATTCCAATGTAATAATAAATAACGGAACCAGGTCGTGAAATTCACAAGCGGGATGTTCCAAATGTAATAATAAAGATGGAACCGAGATCCATTAAAAAACACACGATAGGATATTCCAATGTAATAATAAAATAATAAACCCGTCCAACCTGTAAACACACATGCATGTGGATGTTCCAATGTAATAATAAAGAATGGAACTAGGTCCTGTAAAACACACGCATGGATGTTCCAATGAGAATAATAAGAAGATAAAAAAAGAAGAAGATCACCAAGTATAGGGGATTCTCAAGCGATATCTGAGTTATTCCAATGTAATAAATAAGAATGGAATAACAAAAGAAGTTCTCTTCATGAATACAAAAGAATAACACCCCTTACTTGATACAACAAATAATATTCCCTACCTTAGAAGAACTCAATATCGGTAAGGTGACGTAGCAGTATACTTTTCTTCTTTCTCTATAGTTTCTCTCTCTCTGAGTTTCAGTGAATTCGTGAAAAATAATGAAGCACTAGGCCTCTATTTATAGAAGATTTCTAGCTTAAAGACCGCCATGTGAAAAGGCAAGTGGCTCGACGAATCGTGATGTGAAAAGAAAAAGTGGTTCGACGCTCAGAATGTGAAACGACAAGTGGTTCGATCGCCAGTAATGTGAAACGACAAGTGGTTCGACACCCGTAATGTGAAACGACAAGTGGTTCGACGTCTGGTAAAGGTAATTACTATCGACGAAGGTAATTACTATTCACAAGGGTAATTACTATCGACGAAATGTAATTACTATCGATTTAAGGTAAATACTATTCGATTTAAAGGTAATTACTATTCACAAAGGTAATTACTATTGACGAAGGTAATTACTATTCACAAAGGTAATTACTATTGACGAAGAGACTCTTAGATAATGACATATGGGCCCCCCATAAAATAATCAAACTTACCACAAATGTCTCATAACAGACTCTTTATATACATCAAGGATTGAATAAATATTACCACAAATCATTTTATTTTTAATCAACACATATTTAATCTTTCAACAATTATTAATCATTTATAACTTGTCGTCTCAATTATTGATTTAATACTATAACATATTATACGTATGATACCTTGACAATAATCAATCAATAATATAAGAGATATGATGCAAAGAATTATCGTAGTAATAATTGAAAGCATAAATTGAGTGACTTCTCGTAAAGCATCAATAATCAATATCTTAGTGCTACTACGCAACCACGCCAGACATCGCATTTTTACCACCGGGGTAGTTCAACAGCTTTTAACTGTAACACCTCTCGCCGTTATTTTTATAGAAAGATAATTTTGTCGCTTTCTAACTATGACAATACTTTCGTTGTAATGGTCCACTTAATGATTGAGTAAAATCATTGCGAATAATATTCCCCGACAAAAGAATATTCCCCAATTAAAACTAATATTTTATAACAACTTGCATACTTTGCAAAATTTATAAATACTACCCACAACTATAATATTATCTTAAATTCACACCATAATAAAAAATTATTTCACAAAATTTAAATCTTTATTGATAAAATCTTGGGGTCTCACAATCAACTCGCATTAATAAACCACCGAGGACTTTTGTCACATCATTTATATCAAGCCATGATTATACCGAATGATCCTCGATCATAATCATACTAAGTTCATCTACGCCATGATCGAAACCAAAAGATAACATAATATAACATGAGGATGATGACAAATGACATAATAATTCAATAAAACAAGTTCACGAATTAATTTATTCAGAACTAATAACGCCCAAATTGTCAACATGATACCTTTTTGTAGAAAGTAAAATTCAAGAATGCTCGTAAAAATATTTTCATTAAAATATCTTTGGATGAAACGCAAATATCGAGGATATTCCACTAAATTCATGGAGTATAAAATCAAAATTTTAACCAAATGAGTATAATAAATAATGAAATAACAAAAGAAATCACCATGCATGCATATTTGATGTATGACGAGTTATTCCAATGTAATAATAAATACGTAATAATAAAATTTAACCAGTCCCATGTAAAACACACGCATGTGATATTCCATAGAATAATAAAGACGAGAATAATAAAGATTTTAACTAGGTCCTGTAAAACACACGCATGCGATATTCCAATGTAATAATAAAGATGTAATAATAAAGATTTTAACCAGTCCCATAAAAGCATGTATGCCTGATGTTCCAACTAATAATAAAATAATAGAAGAATGTCACCAAGTATAGGGATTCAGCGTATACAAGTTATTCCAATGTAATAAATAAGAATGGAATAATATAAGGATTTCACCAAGATAGGGTATTCCGCATATACAAAGTCATGTATAGGGTATGCCACTTTTTACAGTTATTCCAATGAATAATAAAGAATGGAATAATGTGTTCTCTTCATGAATAAAAAAAATAACACCCTTCACGAGTATAACAAATAATATTCCCTACCTTAGAAGAAATTGAATATTAGAAAATTGAAGTAGCAAAATACTTTTCTTCTTTCTCTATAGTTTCTCTCTCTAGTTTCGTTAATTGTAAGAAATAATGAAGGAATGAGCTTTCTATTTGTAGAAAAACTAAGGGTGGCTCTTGGTCTTAACGAAGGGTCAAAATGACTTTGATAATATCAAGAGACAACTACTATTCATGAAGGGGGTAATTAACCCTTGGAACAATCAAGAGAGTTAACTCTTCGTAATATCAAGGACAACTACTATTCATGAAGGGGTAATTACTATCGATCGAAGGTAATTACTATCGATTTAAAGTAATTACTATCAAGAAGGTAATTACTATCGACGAAGGTAAATACTATTGGCGAAGGTAATTATCTTATTCACAAAGGTAATTACTATTCACAAAGGTAATTACTATCGACGAAGGTAAATACTATCGACGAAGGTAATTACTTATTCACAAAGGTAATTACTATTCACAAAGGTAATTACTATCGACGGAAGGACTCTTAGATGATGACATATGGGCCCCCCCATAAAATAATCAAATTTACCACAAACGTCTCATAATGTAACTTTTATATACATCAAGGATTGAATAAATATTACCACAAATCATTTTATTTTTAATCAACACATATTTAATCTTTCAACAATTATTAATCATTTATAACTTGTCGCCTTAATTAATAATTTAATACTATAACATATTATACGATGATAATCGTGACAATAATTGAATCAATAATATAAGAGATATGATCAAAAATTCTTGAGTAATAATTGAAGCATAGTGAGTGACTTCTCACGTAAGCATCAATAATCAATATCGTGTACTATACAACTACGCCAGACATCGTACTTTTACTACTACTAAGGGTAGTTCAACAGTTTGATTTGAATAATTCTCTGTAGTTATTTTTATAGAAAAATAATTTTGTCGCTTTTCTAACTACGATAATACTTCCGTTAGGGGGTCCACTAATGATTGAGTAGTCGAATGAATATTCTCCGACAAAAAAGAATATTCCCCACCAAACGAATATTTTATAACAACTTTAACTTACTTTGCAAAATTTATAAATATTACCCACAACTATAACATTATATCAAATTTATTCCATAATATTCAAAATAATATTTATAAAAAAATTCATCTTTATTTATAAAAATTTGAGATCTTCTACAAATGATAAATACTAAATACAAAATTTGTCAATACAAATTAAAATTTCTTAATTGTCTCTAAATTTTTTACAAGACACATTATTAGATAATGTAAATCAGTAGTTTTACATGCCTATAAATATCTATATAATTTATAGGTGTTGATATACACACATTAAAGTGATAGTTGCACATCTAAATATGCTAAAGAAGCCATATTACCCTTAACATATATAAAATCAATTAATCTTTTACTATTTATTTATTTTACCCTTAAATTTGTTATACATTATATTTATAAGATAAAATGTCTTCCTAATTGATAGAATTATTTTAATTTGAAATATTTTACAATTTTATTTACTAGAAATCTAAAATAATTATTAGAACACATAAAACATTACAAAATAAATAAATAAATAAAGTATTTATAAATGATAAACTTTTTTATTTGTTGTATATTTCGATATGATATGATATGATATGTGATATATAATTTAGCTTTCTATCTCATTAAAGTTATTATCATAATATAATTAATTGGTTTATTTAATTCAAAAGATTTTATTTTAACTTGAAATTAATTCACGAAAATTTAAATTCATAGCAAATAGGAAATTATTTAGTTGTCGTAAACTAATTTTTTAAAATTGCCATTATGAATTTGTAAATAAGTTAAATAAATTTAATATTAAAATTTAGAAATGTTCAAAATAACTATATAAAATTAAATGACTTTTTGTTCAAAAAATCAAATGAACATTACCAAATAATTGAACTAGATTTAAAATATTAAGTATTACAAAGAATCCGATTCAAGTAAGCTTGCTACGCCCAATGCAGTGCCAGATCTAAAAATATTAAAACGCCCACCCATTTTACAACTCTTCTCATTATCATCCTCAATTCATTCCTAACATCTGCAATCTTAAATCTCAAAACGCTTATAATCAATCAATTCCGAGATCTATATCTGGTGCGTCTTCAATCTCTTTCTTTCTGTCTTCGCTCTTATACGGTATTGATTTGTATGCATGAAGATTTGCACAGTACTGATTAATTGTCACCATTTGTTATCTAATTATCCGTTTTAACACTATCATTTATTTTGTTTTCAGTAGATGAATGTTTACAAAATTGTTAACTTTTTTGCAAATCGTGGTTCTAATGATCTATTTGTTAGTGTATACCCTGCCTCCTCTGTACCCTATATTTGAAGTTTTTGTGGTTGTAGCTTTTGATTTAGATTTAGTGGGAAGAGTTTAACTTAGACTTCTAATAATATAATTTATTTTCAATCATGGATTTATTCTTTTGGAGGTTAGAACTAGTTTAGCTAAGGCAATGCAGACCTTGTACTAAAAATTGTAGCCAGGTTGTAAATTTGATGGACCTAGGTGATTCGTATAGTCAATCATTTCTTGTAGTAAGTCGAACGTGTGTGATGGTTACTGAATTGCTAAGTTTGAAATAATTATTCAACAAATGGATTTTAGGACACAGATTGGCTACCTTAGTCAATCTATAGATCTGAGCTTCGGAATTAAAAATATGCAACCTACCCCCCAAAAGCAAATAAAGCATTAAAGCTACCTTTTAAACCATGGTAAAGGTGAAGGGAAAGAGAGAAAATGGGAAAGAAGATGGAGAAACATTGGAAACCGAAACGGTTGGATATATATTAATTCAGGGGATCTCATTATTTTAGTTTTCAGATTTTTTAGATAATATTTCAGCTTTTGTTTCTTTTTCTCTTCGGTAGTCCAGTTTCAAACTAGTATAAAAGTAATATTTGTTTTATAAACTCTGGTGGTGGAAGGGATTAAATTGGGGAGAAAGAGATCTGTACAAGCACTAACAGTTAAATGTTTGTATTTGTAGCTTTGATTTTGAATACACTAGCGAGTGTAGCTTAGAGTGGCGAAGTTTTGAGAATCTGGTCTATTTTTCCTTTTCTTAAGACCAATGGCACTGTCATTGATCTCGAAAAGGACATACCGGGATGCTTTCATCTATGTTATTTTGATTTCGCATGTTTGTAACGGGTTTTACCTTCCTGGAAGCTACATGCACACATATTCGACAGGTGATGAAATAATTGCCAAAGTCAATTCATTGACATCTATTGAAACGGAGCTTCCCTTCAGTTACTACAGTCTACCATACTGCAAGCCTCAAGGAGGGATAAAGAAAAGCGCTGAGAATCTTGGAGAGTTACTGATGGGAGACCAGATTGACAACTCTCCCTACCGTTTCCGTATGAATGTCAATGAATCTGTTTATCTCTGCACAACAAGTCCATTGAGTGAGAATGAGGTAAAGCTTTTGAAACAGAGAACTCGCGATCTGTATCAAGTAAATATGATTCTCGATAATTTACCTGCCATGAGGTTTACCACCCAAAATGGGATAAAAATTCAGTGGACTGGGTTTCCAGTTGGATACACACCACCCAATACTAATGATGATTACATCATTAACCACCTTAAGTTCAAAGTTTTGGTTCATGAGTATGAAGGGACTGGCGTAGAGATAATAGGGACAGGGGAAGAAGGTATGGGCATTATATCAGAAGCTGATAAAAAGAAAGCTTCTGGGTATGAGATTGTTGGTTTTGAGGTCTTACCTTGCAGTGTTAAATATGATCCTGAGAAGATGGCTAAACTTCATAGATATGACAATGTTACGTCCTTAATCTGTCCACTTGAGCTCTCGCAAGTCTCAAATAATAAGAGAGCAAGAGAGAGTATCATTTACTTATGAGGTTGAATTTGTGAAGAGTGATATTAGATGGCCATCTCGGTGGGATGCTTATCTGAAGATGGAAGGTGCCCGTGTCCACTGGTTTTCTATCCTCAACTCACTTATGGTTATCTTATTCTTAGCTGGTATTGTTTTTGTTATTTTCTTAAGAACAGTAAGGAGGGATCTGACACGGTATGATGAATTGGACAAAGAAGCGCAGGCACAAATGAACGAGGAACTCTCAGGGTGGAAGCTTGTTGTAGGTGATGTATTCAGAGAGCCAAAATTTTCAAAGCTACTATGTGTGATGATTGGAGATGGGGTTCAGATTACAGGGATGGCTGTTGTGACTATTGTATTTGCTGCCTTTGGTTTCATGTCACCAGCTTCACGAGGTATGTTGTTGACAGGAATGATAATTCTTTATCTTTTCCTGGGAACCGGAGCCGGTTATGCTGGTGTTCGTTTGTGGTGCACTATCAAGGGTACTTCAGAGGGGTGGAGGTCAGTTTCATGGTCTGTCGCTTGCTTCTTCCCTGGCATTGTCTTTGTTATTCTCACTGCATTGAACTTCATTCTTTGGGGCAGCAAGAGTACTGGCGCTATTCCCATATCCTTGTATTTTATAATCTTGTCACTGTGGTTCTGCATTTCAGTGCCTCTCACCCTATTGGGAGGATACTTAGGGACACGAGCTGAGTCTATCCAGTACCCTGTGAGAACGAACCAAATTCCTAGGGAGATCCCTGCCCGCAAGTATCCATCATGGCTTCTTGTTCTTGGTGCTGGAACCCTTCCATTTGGGACCCTCTTTATTGAGCTTTTCTTCATCCTTTCTAGCATATGGCTTGGAAGGTTTTATTATGTCTTTGGGTTTTTGCTTGTTGTTCTTCTGTTGTTGGTTACTGTTTGTGCCGAAGTTTCCCTGGTCCTCACTTACATGCATCTCTGCGTTGAGGATTGGCAGTGGTGGTGGAAAGCATTTTATGCCTCAGGTTCTGTAGCTTTGTATGTATTCCTTTACTCTATCAACTACTTGGTTTTTGACCTTCAAAGTTTGAGCGGACCTGTGTCTGCGATACTTTATCTTGGCTACTCACTGATCATGGCAATTGCAATCATGTTATCTACTGGCACCATTGGATTCCTTTCATCCTTTTACTTCGTTCATTATCTTTTCTCATCGGTGAAGATTGATTGAGAAGTTCCTTTTTTAGTGCTCAGTGGTCGGCTTGAAAATTAAGTCTCCTGGTGAATAGATGAATGAGTGCTGACAGTCCTACAATATCCTTTTGCTAAATTTTGTTACAAGATCATGTTGCACCATGTCAAGAGGCACCCATGTGATCTGAAGTTGTGCTAAAGGATGGTTATATTTTATTTGTCGTTTGAGATTAGAGATTTCAATAGTATTCAATTGTGATTTAGACTCGTCGGGAAAAAAAATGACTTGGTGATCCTCACTGTTGTGTTCTGCATTGCTATTTTCATTTCTTTTCCCCTTTTTACTGTCCTACCCGTACATCCAATGGAAACTAATTGAATGGGACCAAAGTTACTGTCCTTTTACTATTTCAATCACAACATTGATAAAAATGTTTAAATTGCCACTGTTATTTTTACCTTGAATAAATATTGCTTTTCCTTGTAATTGTTGATATACTTGTGCTAATGGCTTAACATGTTTATGCATTTTACTGTCCTAAACTTTATAATTGATATTTAGGTGGTGTTTGATTGCATTTTAATGTATTTTAACAACTCACTTCTTAATTGTTAAGATATAAGTCTAAATTATTCCGTGCATCTCTTAATACATAGATGTGGACTCTTAAAGAGGTGGTTAAGATGCATTGAGATGTTGCTATGTAGTTTTTCATATTATTGATGAGAAGATCCATCATTTTGATTTTAAATCTGACAGGGTTAATTTGCTCAATGGGGGTAATTGTCGTATTATTGTGTTTGCATGAATTTGTTGAGATTAGTTTCGTATTATAAACTTTTATAACCAATGTACATAAATTATGCACATCATTTTATATTTATTTTTAATTTCTATTATTATATCAATAGTGCTTTGGTGATAGATTGATCGAGTATTCAGACAACCAATGTACATAAATTAGTATTGTCTTTGTAGTAACGTATATATTAATTAGTAATAATAAAATATTCTTCTATTTTATTAAAAGTCTTGGGCGGAACTAGGGTACTCAAGTGGGGGCTGTCGTCCTCGCTAACCTTTTTTTTTTCTTTTTCTCTTTAGTATATTTATATATATTTTTGTTCATGAACTCCACTAATTTATATATTAACTACTATTTTATTGGTTGTTAACGCTAAAATCTTTCCTCACGTCCCAATCACGTAAGACGCATCCGATATCCTGCACAGTAAACACGATCAACATCAAAAGCTTGACTACCGACTGAGGGGATAAATTCGGCGTGAGAGTCAAGATGAAAGCGATCACAAGGTTAAAAATGGAGGAAAATATCTAGTGTCTAGAGAGAGATAATAAATTGGTTAAGTGTTGTTACCTTTCTTTGTGTGAGTTCCTTGCTTTTGTATGCCACTGACATCCCCTGGCCCACAGTCTACAATCGACTAAGCCCTGTCTAATCCTCATTAAATACAATGCAGAGATGACAGTCAAAGTTTATCCCCATAATCATCACCGGTCAAAACCTAAGTGGAACCATACTCAACAAACGGTTCAGCCCACTATACGACCCAATAACTCCATAGGACCCAAATAAAGATATCACCCACCCAATAGGTCGGCCCAATGAACCGGCCCAATACTTTCAATACCTACCCATCATGTCTAAAGTATTATGGCTCAACATTGCCCCCCAGTCTTTTATTAAACAGGAGGTTTAATGAAAGAGTATAAATGGCATCGGTCCAGGACAACTGAAGAGCCTTCAACTACCGAAATTCAAGCCACCGAAACAACTCCTACTGAAGGGACAAGCCAACCTCGCCTAAGAAAGCAAGCTGGCCTAAAACCCGTACACCCCTTCACACAGACTTACAACGAGTGCCTCCTGGAAAAGTCGATCTTCCGCCGAACATCCCGGTTGAAACCGTTGTTTCTGACGAAGAGCCCGAAGAACAAGTAGAGCGAACACCCAAACATGATCGCAAAAAAAAAATCAAACTCTTCGAAATCTAGGCCCGAAGCCATGGGATCCCCCACTCTCTGGTCAGAACCCAATGAGAAATTCCTATTCCAGCCCTACAATTCCTTCGTACGTGACACCGATGACCACCGGTTCGGCAACAACTCCATAATAGACCTGATCTACGAGGGAATGAAGTACCAAGCTAAGGTAAGATCATATTTGACTTATCCACTTACATCTTGGCCCATCAAAATGAACTGATTGGTTAACATTGATCATTCGCAGTAAATCTCGTCTTCTAGCGCCTCGCCCTAAATACAAAGAAGCCGGGCAAGAGGGATGCCGTCAAGAGAGAATGCCATATTTAAGTCTGCCTTGGCGAAGGAACGAAGCAATCTTGACATTGCTCTCTTCAACAATGAGTGCCTTCGGAAAGATCTTGCTCAAACCAAAGAAGAATTGAAGACGTCTAGGGCCACTTATCAAGTTATCAATGATATAAATGTCGATTTTCTAAAGAAAAATGAAATTTTGACGAAGAAGGTCGAAGATCTGGCCCAATCCAACTCAGTCATGTCGAAGCAAAATAAAGATATCCAAGCTAAAGAAGCAAAGTATATGGCCTATCGTTAAAAGCTTGAAGAGGAACTTCGAGAACTCCGGGCTCTCAGGGATTTGGGCCCACCATTAACTGACCATCTTCGCAAGGAGATTGAAGCAAATTACAGGAAGTCCACCGAGCTGAACAATGAAGTTGTCCACATGTACTCTGAAGGATACGAGGTCTGCCGAAATAAATACAAAGTCAAACTTGTAATGGCCAAAGTAAACCCGGCTCTCCTCGACTCTTCGGACAGGGAGGACAATAAAGAAGCTTAAAGATATCATTCGAAGCTTTAGGGCTCCCGAAGTATGAGGTAGATCTGCTTCATAGGGAATTTGTTTACCACGAAGGGCCTAACAAAGCCACAGGATGACATTTGCCTACCACGAAGGGCCTGACAAAGTCTAAAGGACGACATTTACCTACCACGAAGGGCTTGACAAAGTCTAAAAGATGACATTTGCCTACCACGAAGGGCCTGACAAATTCATAAGGACCACCTGCCGAAGAGGCTACCATCGAATGGTCAGCGAGTCCACCCGAACCTCCTTACACCGAGGTGGCATTTGTTGTGCCTGTCAGACTATGGATGAGCTACTGAAATCCTTACTGAACGCTTCAAACTTCGATCCCATGAACTGGCGTCTGTTAACCTGACCCCGAGGCAATGGACCCAGTATGAATACCCCCTAGACAGCAAAAGGTATAGGAGATAAAATCGAATATAGCCTTTTTTGTGGCTGATGCAGGATCGAACTATTCAGCTGACACATCCTCGTATACTCATCGAAGGATATCCTCAGCTTTGGATGGATCCAAACAACTTAATAATGGAGAAGAATAACCTCTTCGATAAAGATCACCATTAATAATCACAGAATGGGCACTTTTGTACTTCACTCTTTTAGCCAGAATTCGATCCGAAGTAAGAACGCCGTCAAATCAGTGAAGGTGTTCACTTCGGTAATAGCTAATTCTGACAAGGCATTAGTAATGGAGTCAACATTGTGATCGATCGCTCAATCAACTCGATAAATTTAATTGTCTTGATTATCCAAAGAAGAATATCCTCGCTCAACAAGTAATCAGATCGGTATGTTTCGACTCTCGACCTTCTCGTTAACTATCGTCGTCTTATTTCTTCATCCCTAAGGATACGGCTTACATAGTAAATCGGGTGCTGCTTACCCCCAACTTTTCGCACCAAAACTGCTCCCACTGCCAACGAACTAGCTGCCAGATATAAATACAATAACACAGCAAGAGTGAGCTTCACCAACAAAGGCACCGAATAAAGATAGGTCGTTATTCCCTGGAAGGCATCTTCACAGCTCGAAGTCCACTGGAACGTCTTAGCATTCTTCGACCCTTTCCACGTACCAAAGATTGGCAAACATCTTTCTGCCGATTTGGACTTTAAACCTTATCAAAGTTTCTTCTGAATAGTCTGGTGTTTTCCATTCGAACCTGCAGCTTTAGACAGGCATCTCCGAAGACGAGTACCCATAGGGGCGTTGTGCCTCGGTGGATTCTCGTGAGCGGCTTCGGATCTCGCTTCGACCATAATCCCAGAAACCGATAGGGCGAGTACCTCTTCGGCCAATCAGAAAATGGTCATTGGGTCTTCGTCTACATCTGCTTCGACCATAATCCCGAGAACCAATAGGGCAGAGTACCCTCATTGGTCAATCAGGAGAATGGCTATTGGGTCTGCTTCGATCTCGAGGACGGCCTCGAGACATGTCTTTTAAAGTGTAGACTTCTTTCTAACTTGATCAATCTGGCACCGACCACTTTAATATAGGATTCTAAGCAAGATGCCTTTCACCCTTTTCCGACCATGGTCGTCTTCTCGACAACAAAAATCAATCTTCTTCTAAGATCACCTTGGGCTCTCGAACGAGAACCCTCGAAACTCGCTGAAGTAAGTATCAAAGATGAAGCACTCTTTGAAGGACCCAATCAATCCTTGACGGATACTCATTATGTCGACGAAGTCATAGTCATCAGCTATCCTTTAGAAGTAACTGTTCTACTCTTCACCATGGATTTCGACGTAGAGCAGCTACAATTTGTGATTGAAAACTTCAAGAGCACTAGAACATAGCCCTCCTTCTAGCACCAATGTTAACGCCAAGATCTTTCCTCACGTCCCAATCATGTAAGACGCGTCCAATATCCTGCACAGTAAACACGATCAACACCAAAAGCTTAACTACCGACCGCCGAGGGGATAAATTTCAAAGCGAGAGTCAAGACAAAGCGATCACAAGGTTAACAATGGAGAAAATATCTAATGTCTAGAGAGATAATAAATTGGTTAAGTGTTGTTACCTTTCTTTCAGATGAGTTCCTTGCTTTTGACATGCCACCGACCTCCCCCCCATGACTGCGGTACTAATCCCTATCCAATCCTCATTAAATACAATGCAGAGATGATAGTCAAAGTTTATCCCCATAATCATCACTCTGGCCAAAGCTAAGTGGAACCATACTCAAAGAAATCGGTTCAAATTTTACACTATACTACCTAATAACTCCATAGGACCCAAATAAAGATATCACCCACCCAATGGGTCGGCCCAATGAACCGACCCAATACTTTCAAGACCTACCCATCATGTTTAAAGTATTATGGCCCAACATTGGTCTTTACCAAAATTAATGAGATAAAATTTACTCACTTTATACAAAGAATTAGACATGATTCTCCATGTAAGCCTTTTCTCATCTCTTCAATTTTTAACAAAAGTTGAATAAAAAGATTATAAGTGAAAAAATAAGATAAAAATAATTATAAATATTGTAAAAATAAAACATTTATTGTGAGACATCCTAAAAATGAAATTAAGGCGTTTAATACCGACGTAGAGTTCAATTACTCGTAGTTTTGAAACAATGAACTCAAAGACTCCATGAATATAAATATTAGACAATAAGTTTGCATGAAGTTTAATTTTTACGTGGAATTCAATAGAACACAAGTACAATTATATAACTGTATGGATATAAGCTCTAGCTTGCTCCATACGCATGTGGACGAAACCGGCTTAGATTTGAGGGGCCGTATAAGATCTCGATTTTTTTTTTTTGCCAAGTGATGTGAACAATTTTAAATGCATGCTATGCACTTTGTGAAAACCACAAAGAAACTTCTTCAGAAGTTGAGAGATGATGGATGTGATACTTTAATAGTAAAGGTGAAGTCTTTTTGTGAACGACATACAATATGTAAGACCCTCAAATTTTTAAATAAAAAGGAATTTCCTTTATTTATTATTTTGAAATAGTAAGGTTGATTTGATTAATGTGGATAGTTAAAGGGTTAAATACTAAAATATTTCAAAATAAGCAAGTGGTTATAAAATATTCATTTTGTTTGGGAATATTCGTTTGGTCGTGGAATATTCGCATCTTTCGGAATATTCGCATTTATGCGGCGTAGCAGCCATGTGTAGGCCCCCATAACTGAAAGCGATTGGATGAAGAAAACGACAAATATAAGTTGGTTAAAATAACTTGCGTAGTTATTACCGCAAGTTAAGATCATTGAATAATACCGGTGGTTAAAATACGAAGACGCTGCGTCGTTGCACAAGAGAAGACACCACGGTATTACAGCATTGTTGAATTATCGATCCTTACGTAGAAGCACTACTCAATAATTTTTACAAGAGTTATTGCTCAATATTTTATTTTATTGATTCAATAATTGTTTACATTGATATTTTATATTATTGTTGTTCAATAATTGTCAATGCGACATTATCTCCATTATCGATCAATAATTCATATTATTTAAATAATATTATTAGATAGCATTATTGGCAATGTCTAGAAAGTTCTACATCGAGAGGTTTGGTCACCTAATCAAGCGGCAAGTAAGGAGAAATCTTTATCTGAAAGCCCCCTTTCCTGGGCGGCTTTCATTGTCATAATTGTGATTCGTAATATTATTTGTGAATAATTAATTATTGATTCATATGATAAAGAAATATTTATTTTATGTGATATAAATGATGGATTTATTTATGTGGTTATAAATGAAGAAATTATTGTTGAGGTGTTTTATCGATTATTTTACAGATTGAGGTATTAAAAATTAAATCGTGGTTTTGAGATATATTGGGATTATAATTTTTAATCCGATCGTTGGATTGTGGTAATTTTTGGGTATGTTATACATACATAAGTTGAGTATATGTCCACAAATTTTGAACCGTTAAAAATGCACGAATGATTTGTTATGAATTTTAAGAGGTGTCCTGATTGTAAATTAGGGTTATAATTGATTTTGGTGGAAAATTCTAGAATTGAGTGGGCCCCACTTGTGGTTGGTGAAGAAATGTGCTGAATTTTATTTCAAATGTGGTGGGTGGCAATAGTAGCGGTAAAAGCCATCAGCAAAGAAGTCAAGTCCGCTTCTACGGCTAACATTTTCCTATAAATGAAGGCTGTTAGAATTGAAAATCACACCGTAAACAAAGTTTTCTCTTCTCTATATATTATTGAGCGTATTTTGTGAGTATTTAGATACTTTGAGAGTCATTGTTCAATCTAAGTTTCATTCAAAGATCACTTCCGACCTTTCCTTCCGGCAAGCGATTCTTTTTGAGGTGAGGGATATTATTTTTTTCGTAATGATATTATTTCTTCAATATCATTATGTTGAAATGTTGATCTAAGTTTTATCAAATTTAGAATTTTTTCATGCTTATGGTTTACTATTCATGAGTTACTATTCACGAGTTACTATTCATGAGTTACTATTCACTTCTTATTCACGAGTACTATTCATGCGCGTGAAGATGTTTTTGTGGAATTTCTATCTTTTGGTGTGGATTTACTATTCATGTATACTTTGTCTTATTCACGATATATTGACCTTTATTCAATGATACTCTGAAGACTATTCACGTATCGGCACTATTCACAAAAAAAAAAAAAAAAATTTCTTCTTTTGTCCAAAACATCTATTTTGGATACTAAACTTTGATTGTATCCATGTTTTGATCATTCTTGAATTTTACACCAACGTGATTATTTTTGGGGTATTGTTGGACATGGATAAAACAAAGTACCTAATCTTTAATCCTTAATCCTTGTCATTTTGTTTCACCGGATTCGCTTCTTTAAAAATATTTTTCATCATCCTCGCCTTAAATGATGATATTATTGAATATCTTTGTCACCGTAGTGCAAAGATGAATGATTTCTCAAGAATATCTTTGGCCCAGTCAAAGATGAACAGTGTTGAGATGAACATAATTCGATCGATTAATATCTTCGGGCCAGAAGTAGTGCAAAAGATGAACAGTGTTTAAATGAATATGACTTAATCGATGAATATCTTTGGCACAGTAGTGCAAAGATGAATATTTGATTCCGATGTATATTGATTGTTGTTACGAGGATAAAAGATGACGATGAACTTTTAAATTCATACATAAGATAGTAGTTTGCATTCTCTACTTAACTCTTCTAATGAATTATTATTTCATTGCGAATATTGATTGAAAATTTGTTGTCTATCAGATTCTATTAAATTTTTCCCTCGTTGAAGACTAACGATAATTTGTCAGTATATTATCTTAGTCATAATATTCTTTACTTGAAGCTAGTTGAGCTCACCCTTTTCCTTTTTGTTCCATTCTTCCTCGTGAGGCGAGAATATAAGCGAGCATGAAGCCTGGGTATGGAATGAAGGTTTTAGAAAGGATTGTTTAGTAGTCCTCACCATTTTTGTAAAATAATGTATCAATAAATGTGATGAGGATTTATGTGAGTATAAATATTGCCTGAAGATAATATTTGTATTTAAACTCACAGCTTTCTTGTTAATAATAAAGTTGTAGTTGTTTCGTACTATGTATATTGTAACCTCGAGAATGGGTGATGTATACCTATTTTGGGGGCGTCACACAATAGATGTCCCAGATTTAGATTCTTTATATTTTGAGTGAAGAGGCCGAGCTCGACATCAACAAGATAAATTTATAGTGATTGAGCATTATCAAATTGATATATTTGCAGCTATAATAGACTCTCAGTTGCAAGAGCTAAACAATAGGTTTAGTGAGCATGTGGTGAAGTTACTTGTTCTCAGCTCTACATTGGATCCTCAAAATGGGCATATGTAAAACTCCGACTTTTATAAAATAAAAGTCTAATTTAATTTATGACTATTATTTTTAAAATTTTAAAATGTTAAATTGATATATGGTCAAATGAACAATTAAACGGATAAAAGAGGAGATACTAAACTTATATAATGTGGACACGTGGGCGGCTAAGGCTGATAGGGGAGGGATGATTGCTGAGATTTAATTTCCCAATACACCAAACCTTTCCCTAAATTATGCACCAAATATTTTTCCATTGGTCCATTTATTTTGTGGGGGCAAAGATGTGTCCATCCATTTTGGATGAAAAGTCACATGTTCAGCACTTTGCTTCTCATTTTTCTAAGGAGGTTGGCCATTCATTTTGGCTAAGTCAAATATGCAGCCTTTTTCTTCTCATTCTCTCATTCTCTCTCCTGTAGCCATGTGCAGAAGAAGAAAAGAGAGAAAAGAGAGAAGAGAGAAAGGAAAGAGAAAGACAGAAATGAAGAAAGAAGAAGATGAAACTATGAAGCAATGAAGGAAGAATAAGAACTCAAAAGGTAAAATCAAAACTTTTCATCTCTTTAATTTTCCTAAGAGTTTGATTTGTTGAAAGTTGAGTTATAGGGGATCATGATGGATCCAAAGTAATAAAGAAGTATATGATGATTTTATGTTTATTCCATTTCATAATCAAATTTAAGATCAAAAAGTTAGGCATGTGTTTGAGGATGAACAAAAGTTATTTTGAGGACTTAAATCAAACTTATAAAAATGTTGATAGTTGATTTATGTTTAATATCCGAGGAGGATGATCTATATATTAAGAAGTTATGGAAATATTCCAATTTGAATGGACTAAAAATGATTTAAATCAAAGTAGTGGTGAAAGTTTTCGTAAAACATGTTAAGCGATGAAAAACTTAGTCTTGGGGGACTTTGGAGCGAAATTTCGGATTAATTAATGAATCTAAAAATTATGAAATCATGGGGGTTTTGTAGAGCATGTTAAAAGCTTTCCATAGCCTCGAAAACGGACTAATTCCGATAACGAATGAAGAAGTTATGAAGATTTGAAGTATGTGTGTCAAAAGTTGCAAAATCTGGAAAATTGGAGTTAAGTGTCAAGGGTCGAACGCCTAGGCACTAGGCTCGGCGCTTAGAATCTGTTCTTGGGCGCCTAGGCGCTTGCCCAAGGCCAAATTTGGGTGCCTAGGCGTTGGTCAAGTGTTAAGCCAAAATTTGTCCGTACATCCTTTAGTAAATTGGGCATAATTTTTTCATACGAACTCCGATTGAGGTGATTCAGGATGATTCGAAATATAACGAGCAGACCTATAATTTTCATTCTTTATGTTTTTAGATTTGAGGTTGGCATCAAGGCCTAAAATGGCTATTTTAGGGACTGTTATGCATTCAGAGGCAATCGGAGGACGTCAAGCATACACGTATGCAACGTGTCATGTTTTCGACGATAAAGGATGTTGTTCTAAGTTGTAAAACATGAACATTATTAAATATAATGATATTATGAGATAAATAAAGACAACTTAAATGAACAATGAATTATTAGTTGGTGTATATGTTATTCGAGATAATTATGATTTGATGTTGATCCTTACTTTTAATAGAATTTGAATTGTTTTAAGTATGGTATTGATTGGATTCTTACGTAAGAAGTCACTCGGTATTTATTTCAATAATTGCCACAGTAGTTATTACACAGTGACTCATATTATTTGATATGATATAATTAAACCAGTTGACAAATATTAAGAGATCTATGTTAATAATTGTGAATAATGGTTCAAAGATCGAAAAGTGTTGATTAAAGATAAGTATGATATAAAGACGTTTGTTCAATTATTTTCTTTTAACAAAAGTAAATTGGCAGGACTTGCCGACACTTTACTTTTTCTAAAGTAGTATGGACCACAACTCTATTATTGAACAAACTTTATTAAAACGTGTACAAGTTGGTTTAATTTTCTCTGTGGGACCATAAATTCAACCACTACCATTATTATATACCTCATTTGGTTATTTTATCAAAGTGGGTGTGCTAATTTTTTACTAAATTTTTAGTATAAATAGGTTGCCTGGTTGAGCAACTAAACACACACGATCACTATACTAAAAATATAGAATTATATTACTTCAATATTGTGAGTATAATATTATGAGTATTTCTATTGAGTGTAATATTACTCCAAGTGTAGATAAGGAATGCAAGCATTGTTTAAGATGATCAATTTCACAGAAAGCAGAATCAAGTCACATGCTAAGGTAAGGGATATCATTATTGTTGTAACGCCCCCAAAATTAGGTATACGTCACCCATCTTGGGTCGCCACTTACATTGTACATAAATTCAAATACAAACTTAATTATACATCTTTCGTGTAACATACGACAATACATAAACTGAGAGTTCTAATAGAAATATTATCATTTAGACAATATCTATACTCAAGGAGTCCTCATTACATTTATTGTCACACTATTTAACAGAATAGTGAGGACTACTAATGATATCTTCTAGACCATCACTCTTTTCCCCGACTCGTCCCTGTATATTCTCATTTCCTCAAGAGAACAAAGGAAAGAAAGGGTGAGCTCAACTAGCCCAAAGAAGAAATATTATAACTAAGATAATGCGTAAATAAATTATCAATAGTCTTCAACAATGTTAAACCGATAAAATACAATAGACAAACCCGCTTAATCATAGCTGAATATTTATCCATTAAAAGAGTCAAGAGAAAATAAAGTCTACTATCTTTTAGGTTTTAAAAGGTTTTCATCAATTTTTATCACTAAGACTCGCTTTAATGAATAAACCACAATATCTAATCATCCTCGTACTACTGGCCAAGGATTTTCATCAAATTATCAATGGTTATGACTATACCGAATCACCCCCGGTCATAATCATACCAAAACTATCCATCACCGCATTACAAAGCCACCGAGGACTTTTATCACATCATTTATAACAAGCCATGATTATACCGAATGATCCCTCGGTCATAATCATACTAAGTTCATCTATGCACGTAAGCCAAAGATAACATAATATAATATGAGGATGATGACAATGACATAATAATTCAATAAAACAAGTTCACGAATTAATTTATTCAGAACTAATAACGCCCAAATTGTCAACACGATATCGCTTTGTAGAGTAAAATTCAAGAATGCTCGTAAAATATTTTCATTAAAAATATCGGATGAAGCGCAAATATCAAGGATATTCCACTAAATTCATGGAGTATAAGTCAAAATTTTAACCAACCGAGTATAATAAAGAATGAAATAACAAAAGAAATCACCACGCATGCGATACGCAGATGTATAAAGTTATTCCAATGTAATAATAAATACGTAATAATAAAATCGGAACCAGTCCTGCCATAAAACACACGCATGCATGATATTCCAATGTAATAATGAAGACAAAATAATAAAGATTTTAACCAGTCCCGATGTAAAACACATGCATGTGATATTCCAATGTAATAATAAAGACAGAATAATAAAGATTTTAACCAGTCCGACAGAAAATAGCATGTATACAAGATGTTCCAACTAATAATAAAATAATAGAAGAATGTCACCAAGTATAGGGGATTCCGTATATACAAAGTTATTCCAATGTAATAAATAAGAATGGAATAATATAAGATTTCACCAAGTATAGGTATATACATAGATACAAAAGTTATTCCAAATCCTATAATAAAGAATGGAATAATGTAAGTTCTCTTCGTGAATAAGAAAGAATAACACCCCTTACGGCACAACAAATAATATCCCTTACCTTAGAAGAACCCAATATTGAAAAGTGAAGTAGCAGAATACTTTTCTTCTTTCTCTATAGTTTCTCTCAGAGTTTCAATGAATTCGTAAGAAATAACGAAGGAATGAGCTTTCTATTTATAGAAAACCGAGGGTGGCTCTTGGTCTTAACGGCGGGGTCAAAATGACTTTCGTAATATCAAGAGACAACTACTATTTATGAAAGGGTAATTAACCTTTGAACAATCAAGAGGCAGCTAACTCTTGGTAATATCAAGGAAAACTACTATCAAGAAGGTAATTACTATCGATTTAAGGTAATTACTATTCACAAAGGTAATTACTATTCACAAAGGTAATTACTATCGACGAAGGTAAATACTATCGACGAAGGTAATTACTATTCACAAAGGTAATTACTATTCACAAAGGTAATTACTATCGACGAAGGTAAATACTATCGACGAAGGTAAATACTATTCACAAAGGTAATTACTATTCACAAAGGTAATTACTATCGATTTAAGGTAAATACTATCGACGAAAGGTAATTACTATTCACAAAGGTAATTACTATCGACGAAGAGACTCTTAGATGATGACATATGGGCCCCCATAAAATAATCAAACTTACCACAAACGCCTCATAATGTACTTTTTATATACATCAAGGATCGAATAAATATTACCACAAATCATTTTATTTTAATCAACACATTTTTAATCTTTCAACAATTATTAATCATTTATAACTTGTCGCCTCAATTAATAATAATAATATAACATATTATACGTATGATAATCGTGACAATAATTGAATCAATAATATAAGAGATATGATGCAAGAATTATCGTAGCAATAATCGAGTATAAATAAGTGACTTCTCACGTAAGATCAATAATCAATACCGTGCTACTACGCAACCACGCCAGACATCGCATTTTTACCAACGGGTAGTTCAACAGCTTTTAACCAGTAATACCTCCGCCGTTATTTTTATAGAAAGATAATTTTGTCGCTTTTCTAACTACGACAATACTTCGTCAGGGGTCCACTAATGATTGAGCCATCGCATTTAATATTCCTCGACAAAAAGAATATTCCCCACCAAACGAATATTTTATAATAACTTGCTTACTTTGCAAAATTTATAAATATTACCCACAACTATAACATTATATCAAATTTATTCCATAATATTCAAAAATAATATTTATAGAAAATTCATCTTTATTTATAAAAGTCGGGTCTTACAACCTCCCTTCTTATGAAATTTCATCGAAATTAGGGTACGTACTGATATGATAAAGAGGTGGGGATACCTTTGAATACCTTTATCGTTAAAAATATTAAATTCATCTTCGCAATCCTACCAAAGATATTCATTAACAATTCATCTTTTGCACTACGTGCCAAAGATATACAACTCAGAAAACCAATAATGCCGAGACGCCTTAATATATCACGACCACGAATTATCCATGCACTAATCGCCAAGGATATTCGTGTTTTTCAATTACTACCATGATTATACCGAATAATCTTTGTCATAATCATACCAAGTCTATCAATGTACTACGACCAAAGATGACTTTTACCACATCCATGGATTAATATTTCATCACGAGACTCACCAATAATTAATCCATATCATCGAATCATCCCCGCACTACGTGCCGAGGATATTCATTAAGATCACGACCACAAATTATCCATGCACTACTACCAAAGATAATCGTGGTATTCATTAAGATCACGACCACAAATTATCCATGACTACTACCAAAGATAATCGTATTCATTAAGATTACATGCACCACAAATTATCCATGCACTACTACCAAAGATAATCGTGTTTTTAATTACTAAAGATAATCGTATCCATATGATTATAATCGTGCCAATTACGATGATTATACCTAACAATCCTCGTCATAATCATACCAAGTCCATCTATTCACGTAAGCCACAAATGACTTTCAACACAATATATAAGCATGAGAATAATGATATAAAGAATCAATCAAATGAGATAAAAGATAAATATTAAACATTTATAATATAATTTATCCAGATTCAAGAATATCCCCATGTTATCAATCACTTAATAATCTCATAATCTAATATCATTAATATTATAACAATATTTTAATCACTTCTTAAATTTATAAACAATTTATCTCAATTGTTTACGCTTTTACCATATAATGCATTTAATCATTCAAAAATGCCATACTCATAAGATATCATCACCAATTATCAAATCCTCATCAAAAAATATGCATATACTCTATATAGGATTCTCTAGCCATAAAATCCTATTTTCAACTTTTTTTACTTTCACATAACATATTTAACTCATATGTTCAGAATTAAACTATTTTCATGAAAAATACCAAATCAGTCCCAAAAAATATTTCTTTTCTGGGATTTAGCATAATATAGTCCCATGATGAAAATATATTTTTCTCGGAATTTTTAAAATTCATTTACTATTTTTCAAAAATCAATTTCTAATTAATTCCTTAAGAAATTAGCTACCTCAAGTTTAACTCCAAAAATTCCCAAATCTTGGCAGGACCTTACACATGTTAATGTGAGCCTCCAGCTTAAATTTCATGGTCATCTGAGTTATAGAACTCCAAGTATAGCATTTTTCGTCAAAAAACCTAAATATTGAAATGGTCATAACTTGTTCATTTTAAGTCACAATGAGCTCATTTTTGGACAGGAGGTACTTTATAACATATATTTTCATGTCCCAAAAGGCCAGAATTTTTTCACATAAATTTAGTGGCCGAAACAGCCCCTTAAAGTTTCTGGGCAGTAGCGTTTTTGTAATTTGCAGCTTTGGACTCTTTTGCTAATTTCACCACATTTAAAAATCTATAACACCTTTTCCAAAGATTCCACTTGGATAAGCTACAAAACTCATAGATCTAACTCTAGGACTTGACCACACTCAAAAATTCAAAATATAATAGGAGATATGGTCAATTGAATTTCATGTTACGTTTTTTTACAAAATCTGATTTTTCAACCCTTTGTGATTTCTAAGAAACTTTCATGTTTTCACATAATAACCACATAACTCATCATAACACTTACTAATACTTCATATACCCATGATTTTCATTAGTCCAATGCTTTTATTATGACTTTCATCATAATCCTCGTAAACAGATCCTTTTAGTTGAAGAAATATTTGAGGGTTTAAGAAATAGGTTTTTGTACCAGGGTCAATAAAAAATTCGATTTCACGCTCTAGGGTAGGCTAGGAAATCTTCAAGAATACGTCAAGAAATTTATTAATGATAGAAATATCATTCAAAATCGCTACTCTTATCCAAGACTTGATAAGACGTTATATCGATACCAACTGTGACTTCTATCCTTTAACCTAGATAGCAGACCTCACAATGATACCTTACATAAAGGTATAGTCAAAACCTGCTTTTAGAAATTAGAATCTTTGAAAGTGCTCAAGAAAACCTTCGTATATGGGAGGCCATGCTTTTAGGTTATGGTAGATATCATATGGCCACTGTAATTATCCTCGTCAATCTAATAGACCCTAAAGAAAAAAACGAGAAGATTACTATCATATTCTTCCCAATGGTGAGTCTTCTCTCGACATATCATTATCTCCACTGCCTCTAATTGGGTATTATACTCCAAACAAACACCAAGATTATATAGTAGTGCTTGTAAATATACTCAAAGTGGATGAGCACAACCATGTCTTATGATGACACGAGGTCAGATGTCATTTAGACATCTTGTATGTATGTCATTAGACATCTTCATAAGTGGCAAAACACCCTTCCAAGTTAAATTCACCTCACCTCAACATCTATATTCACCACCATTCTATTCCCTCGCTATCCCCCACTTCTCGACCCAATTACACTTTTTATTACCCGAAAGGAATTGTGAAACAAAAGGGTTAATTAATATATCAAATATTATCCCTATACTCCGACCGACCAATTAAATAACAAATAAACTTAGGTAGGTCATACTAAATAAGGAATTCCCCGCCTCCCTCCTAGTTCTTATCTCAAGATCTTAGCCGTGGATCATATCCCTAAGCTCGATACCAACCGTAACGCCCCCAAAATTAGGTATACGCCACCCATCTTGGGTCGCCACTTATACGGTACATAAATTCAAATACAAACTTAATTATACATCCGTTCGTAACATACGACAATACATAAACCGAGAGTTCTAATAGAAATATTGTCATTTGACAATATCCATACTCAAGGAGTCCTCATTACATTTATCATCACACTTATTTAATGTAATAGTGAGGACTACTAATGCTATCTTCTGGGACCATCACTCTTTTCCCGACTCGTCCAAATTATATTCTCATTTCTCAAGAGAATAAAGAAAGAAAGGGTGAGCTCAACTAGCCCAAAGAAGAAATATTATAACTAAGATAATGCGTAATAAATTATCAATAGTCTTCAACAATGTTAAACCGATAAAATACAATAGATAAACCACCAGTTTAATCATAGCAATGAATATGCAATCCATTAAAAGAGTCAAGTAGAAAATAAAGTCTACTATCTTTTAGGTTTTAAAAGGTTTTCATCAATTTTATCACTAAGACTCAGCTTTAATGAATAAACCACAATATCTAATCATCCCTGTATTACTTGGCCAAGGATTTTCATCAAATTATCAATGGTCATGACTATACCGAATCACCCCCGTCATAATCATACCAAAAACTATCCATCACCGCATTACAAAAGCCAATCGAGGACTTTTATCACATCATTTATAACAAGCCATGATTATACCGAATGATCCTCGTCATAATCATACTAAGTTCATCTATGCACGTAAGCCAAAGATAACATAATATAACATAAGGATGATGACAATGACATAATAATTCAATAAAACAAGTTCACTTAATTAATTTATTCAGAACTAATAACGCCCAAATTGTCAACATGATATCGCTTTGTAGAGTAAAATTCAAGAATGATCGTAAAAATATTTTCATTAAAAGATATCGATGAAACGCAAATATCAAGGATATTCCACTAAATTCATGGAGTATAAGTCAAAGTTTTAACCAACCGAGTATAATAAAGAATGAAATAACAAAAGAAATCACCATGCACGCGCGGTATTAGATGTAGAAAAAGTTATTCCAATGTAATAATAAATACGTAATAATAAAAATGAAATTCAGTCCTAGGTAAAAACACATGTATACGATATTCCAATAGAATAATAATAAAGACAAAATAATAAAGATTTTAACCAGTCCGATATGTAAAACACATGCATGTGATATTCCAACAGAATAATAAACGATAATAAAGATTTTCACCAAGTCCCAGGATAAAAGCATATACAAGATGTTCCAATAATATGTAATAATAAAATAATAATATAAGAATGTCACCAAGTATAGGGGATTCCACATATATACAAAAGTTATTCCAATGTAATAAATAAGAATGGAATAATATAAGATTTCACCAAGTATAGGTATATATACAGATACAAAAGTTATTCCAACCTAATAATAAAGAATGGAATAATGTAAGTTCTCTTCATGAATAAGAAAGAATAACACCCTTACAACGTACAACAAATAATATCCCTTACCTTAAGAACTCAAATATCGGAAAAAGTGAAGTAGCAGAATCACTTTTCTTCTTTTCTCTCTATAGTTTCTCTCTGTAGTTTCAATGAATTCGTAAGAAATAATGAAGGAATGAGCTTTCTATTTATAGAAAACCGAGGGTGGCTCTTGGTCTTAACGAAGGGTCAAAATGACTTCGTAATATCAAGAGACAACTACTATTTGCAGAAGGGGTAATTAACCTTTGAACAATCAAGAGGCGCTTAACTCTCGTAATATCAAGGGACAACTACTATTGAAGAAGGTAATTACTATCGATTTAGGTAATTACTTATTCACAAAGGTAATTACTATTCACAAAGGTAATTACTATCGACGGTGGTAAATACTATCGACGAAGGTAATTACTATTCACAAAGGTAATTACTATTGATTTAAGGTAAATACTATTCACGAAGGTAAATACTATTCACAAAGGTAATTACTATTCACAAAGGTAATTACTATTTATTTAAGGTAAATATACTATCGATTTAAGGTAATTACTATTCACAAAGGTAATTACTATCGATTTAAGAGACTCTTAGATGATGACATATGGGCCCCCATAAAATAATCAAACTTACCACAAACGCCTCATAATGCACTCTTTATATACATCAAGGATCGAATAAATATTACCACAAATCATTTTATTTTTAATCAACACATTTTTAATCTTTCAACAATTATTAATCATTTATAACTTGTCGCCTCAATTAATAATATAACATATTATACATGATGATATCGCGACAATAATTGAATCAATAATATAAGAGATATGATGCAAAGAATTATCAGAAGCAATAATTGAGTATAAATGAAAGGACTTCTCACGTAAACATCAATAATCAATACCGTGTGCTACTATACAACCACGCCAGACATCGCATTTTTACCACCGGGTAGTTCAACAGCTTTAAATTCAGTAATACCTCCGCCGTTATTTTTATAGAAAGATAATTTTGTCGCTTTCTAACTACTTACAATACTTCCGCTAGGGGTCCACCAATGATCGAGTCGTCATATTAATATTCCCCACAAAAAGAATATTCCCCACCAAACGAATATTTTATAACAACTTGCTTACTTTTGCAAAATTTATAAATATTACCCACAACTATAACATTATATCAAATTTATTCCATAATATTCAAAATAATATTTATAAAAATTCATCTTTATTTATAAAAGGTCACTTATCATTAAATGAGGAAATATCTGCAAAAGGATTAGAAGTCCCATTACTCAGGCTTCATCTATTATTATGTCAATTCGACTATTGGTTATCGTTTTAAAGTCAGACATTTCGCCTCAGAAATAAGCAAAGTGTTAGGTCTAGTAATATTCATCAACGTAATCAAATCGCAAAAATTCGGAAATAAACAAATCGTAGTTTTAAAATTTTTACAAACCATATAAATTCGGATCACCTTTACGCACAATTAATTAAACGGAAAAGATATGAAGAACAAGAATCATACCAAGATTGGAGCTTCCTCGTACAAGTTCACCTCCAATCCTTTTCGTGTTCAACTCAATCCATCGGCTTTGGTTCCTTCCTTTCATCAACGCTATTTTACCCAAATGTTCGGGCCTCTAGAGGATCCACCACAAGGAATAATAAAGATTCAAGAAAATGGGTGGTCAAGTTAAACCCTAGTTTTCTATCTCTATAGAAAAAGGCGTACTCTCCCAACAACAAATCGAATTATGTCGTAGTTTTGATCTCGATATAAGACTCTCTTATAAAGATATCAAGTAACCCTATTAAAATAAGGTATTATTTAATTAAACTTTTAATTAAAGGCCCTTAATCTTATTAGGGATAATTAATTAAACTCCTTTAATTAATTTTCCTCCTAATCTTAT